>RJWH01002990.1:0-31980 GCA_004363575.1 Solenodon paradoxus
CTCCCTCCCTCTCCCGCTCCCTCTCCCTCTTTCTCTCATCCAGGAGGCCTTTGAGGCTCTTCCCTGTTGTGGTTTCTGGACCAGTTAAAGTGCCTTGTGCAGCCATCAAACCTTCCCTGAGGACTCATGAGGCCCAGATCTGGACTAGAGGAGATGCTCACACATCCACTGTTCACTTCACAGTTAATGGTAATTTATGAGTTTTAATCATGGTGCCACATACAGGAAACGTGACTGGGAGTCATTTCAATAAGGAAATCCATCTATTTCTGTACCTTGACTCTCATTTCTGCAGCATCCTCTCCAAATTATCAATTCCAAAGGCCTCATTAAATGTTTAGAGAGAAGTTCGCAGGCACACTTTCTTCCTCACCCCAAATTTTCATCTCCAAAACGTAAGGTTCAAATCATGCATAAACTCCATCTGGGGTGGCTGTCCAGAGCCAATATGTAAGGTATCTTTGTACAATTAACTTCAATTAATGCATTCACTACTAATGCATTACATGGGAGCAGATCTCAATTTAATACACATATTTTACCCACTTATTCATACGTACTCTCCGTTTTCTTTGACCATTCATCAAGCTACTCATTTATATGTTGATCCTTGCACACATCCACAGAACAAACACTATTCATTCTTACTCTGTGCTAGGTACTTTACCTTGCTCCCAAGAATATGGAGATTGATAACCATTTATTCACTTATTGATTCTATAAATGCATGCTAAGCACTTACTATGCCAGGTACCTGCTTGGCTTCAGGGATCCAGTGGTAAAGAAGGTAGGTGGTTCTCTCATGGTTCATTTTATAAACTTGGGAAAAACACAACTACTAACAGAATAAATAATACCATGTTTAAAATACTAAGTAATATACGGATGTAAAAGAGAGCAAAGGAAGAAAGAATATTCAGGGTGGTCAGGGAAGACTTCTCTGTGGATGTAACATTTGAACTGAGACCTAAATGACAAGAGGCAGTCAATGGAATGAAGAATTGGAGACAGAATGTTCCAGGCAAAGGAAACAGCAGATGCAAAGCCTCCAAGAAATGCATGGCTAGAACACTGTGGAAGAGGGGAAATGTGGCAGGAGAGGAAGCTAGAGTGGTAGGTAGAGGCTAGATTAGACCAGATCTTGTAGATTGGGGAACAGCTTTGGGGGTTTTCCTGCATGGGGTCTTGTCTATGCTCATCCAGGTAAGTATGTGAGTAGGCATATCAGCACAAACTTAGGGATATTTTTCTTACACCTTGAGTTATAATTCAGTATTACTTTATTTTGCTGCTCACATCATTGCAGATTTGGCCATTGGAAGCTCTTCTGTTGCTATTCTGATGGACATATTCCCCTATTGTGTGCTTTTGTTGTCGCTATTGTGGAGTGTGACCATAATTCTGCCACTATGCACTCCTACAGACTAGGGTCTTTAGGTTTTACTCCAAGTGCAAAGGCAAGGCATCCTATGTACCCCATCGATCTAAATTTGACCCCCTTACTGGGTCAGGAATCTGTGACTACTCTCACCAAGCCTGTCTTCTCACAATGTGCTACCAGACAGTTTCCTCTACAGTTCCACCAGCTCCCTACAAGCCTACCACAGTTTCACACGTGTGCTGCAGGACAGACCCTCCCCCAGGGAAGATTGCCTCATTGTCTGCAATTCTTCTTCCCTCTCTATCCATTCTCTTTGCCACGTGAAGGTGCCAGCTCCTCCCCCCAAAGGGGTGGAGCTTAACATGGAGCTCAGTCATGTGACTTTCTTTGGCCAATAGGATGAGGCAGAAGTGACATTATGCCAGGTCCTAGTCTAGCTCTGAAGAGGTCTGTGAATTTCCTTTTGTTCTTTTGAATGTGTGCTATCCACCTTGAGAAGAGCATGCCTGAATTACCCTATTCAACCATTCTAGTGCTTAGAGTGACCCTCCAACAGAGCACAAACCCCTAGCTGACCTGTGAGTTGAGAATTTTTGATGTGTGCTACTCAGATTATGGTATACTAGCAGGCTGAAAACCCTTCAAGACTCAGCTCAGTGCCACCTCCTCCAGGAAGCCTTCCTTCCATCTAGGAACCCCACTTACCTTTGCCTTTTTAATTGTCGTCATACTTTGCAGACATTTTGAAATATAATCTATGAACTAGAAATAATAACAGTAGTAATAATAATAGTGAATTCTAATCATATACTAGGTACTAGGTATTTATATACATTCATTTATTTTAATAACCACAATCCTATAAGGTCAGTACTATTATTGTCTCAATTTTCATATGAGGAAATTGAGACATAATTTTTAAAAAATTACCCCAAATGTACAGTTACCAGTAGATTTGAACACTACTGCCAGCTCCAGAACTTGTCCACCCCTTAAATCACTGCACTACCTTTTGTATTGAATACCTGCTATTTCCTATGAAATGTACACAGTGCCAGGATGCAGACAAAATAGGTTATATAATTTCTACCCTTGGAGGAGTCTCACAGACCCCAGACCCAGGACAGCCTAAGAGGTGTTTGGTACCAGGCCTGGATTACAAACTGTGGACAAGGAGAGGGAAACACTGATTATTCTGCCCAGGAGGCTCACAGTAGGGTTCAGGAAGGGGCATGGCTTGGGCAGAGTTCCTCATGCACACAGAAGATGGGGAGCGAGTTCCAAGTGGAAGAAACATGTACAAAGACTGTCGGGAGTGTGTGGGGTTGGGGATGAGGGAAGATATGGTGAGGAATGAAAGAAACAGCGCCATGATTGTGTCACAAGGACAGTTCATAAATTCTTTGAGAGAAGGTCTTAACCAGTGTGTCTGATCCGCCTTTACTCCCCGAGAAGGGACACAGGGAGGTGGGTTGGCTGAGGACCTGTTATGTCTCTCTCTCTCTCTCTCTCTCTCTCTCTCTCTCTCTCTCTCTCTCTCTCTCTCTCTCTCTCTCTCTCTCTCACACACACACACACACACACACACACACACACACACACACACACACACCACTGTGCACAGACGCCTACAGCATCCATGGCATTCTGGAAGCCATCATAAAGTCTTGCCAGCAGCTCGCTACATTTTCGTTATTGGCAAGGAATCCCAATGGGACAATTAGGGTTAATTGAAATCGGCCTGACTGATGGGTCTGCATGAAATTTCATCGGAGCAGCAGCGGTGACGTGGGCAGAGGTAAAGAGCTGACTCAGCTCTACGAACCTGGGTCTGGAGGAGGAAATGCAAACGGAGGTCAGTTCTGGTCTCAGGTGGGAGCGGTGTTGGAGTCAAGCAGCAGGCGCCTCTAGTCTGACCACAGTTGAGCTCCTCCCACTGCTGGACATATGCGGTGGGGTGGGGGTTCCTGGTGGAGGACCATGGATTAAGTCTTGTCTTCCTTGCAAACCTGGTGTGGAGGGAGTCTCCCTCTCCCCGCTCCTCTGTCAATGCCCCTGACTGTTTCCTTGATTAGTCTAAGCTTCTTAACATTCTCCAAGAAGACCCCGATTTCTAACCTTCCTTCCTTTGCTCTATTCAATTCTCCTCAATCAAATCGCTCAGGTTGTAGAATATCCATGAATCACATAGGGATGCTGTTAAAATGCAGATTCTGATTCAGCACATCTGAGATGGAGCTTGAAATTGTGCCATTGATAATACTAATGCTGATTACAGACCACACTCTCAGAAGCAAGATCTTTCCTTTTATTAACGCCTCTGTCTCCTTCCCACCTGGTAAACGAATTCCTATTCACCCTTAGAAACCCATCTTCAATGTCATGCACCCCAGGAAAAAAATGTTGACACTCCTCCCTCCACTGCTGTGCTGATGGTTTACCAGATAATTATCTTCATGGCTGAACTATGTGTCCTGCCCTGTGGGCCTTTCACTTCCTGGCTTCATCTTGTTTCTTCCCCTCCTTGATTTGTGCATCATAAGGCATTGACAGAATTGTATTCATCCCCAGTACCCAGCACAGGGGCTGAAATGCAGTAGGTATCCACACAGCAATTGGATATATTGTAAGTATAAAATCAGTATACAATAGCATATTTATACAGTATAAATTGTATACAGTGACATTAACATTTCCATGCTCTTCTACGCTCCTCTACGCTCTTTGAAGTAGTCCTCCTTCAAACCAAAGCAAAGGAGTTGGGAAGGTGTTTACTGAGTCCAAAAAAGATTCAGAATCTGACATTTTATAAAATTATATGCAACTATTTTCCTAATTTGAAGTGAGACTACTGCATCATTTTGCTTTTTGATTTGTTTGGGTTTTGACTAAAACAGAAGGAATTTGCTTTAATGAGAGATGGATTCTGAAGATTCAGTGGGACACAGTGAGGACACTGATGGCTCTTTTAACCCACCTGGTCCCTTGTGTTTTGACCAGATTGGTAAAGTCCAAGGGTGCAGTGGAAACCTTGGGAGAGACTCTAAGCTTGACCGAGACTTCTCGGGAGGAGCTGCTGGAACTGGTGAGGGCCAGTGCCTGCGCTTGTGCAGTGTCCCAGGTGTGAGTGGCTTTGGAGACATAGAGGAGGTCCCCTCCTCCATAATGGTGAATGTTCTGTAGTGGTCTTTCCCTCCAAGGGCACAAGACCCAGGATTCTGATGGATCACAGTGGAACTTGATCGGGATTAAAAACTCAACTGTAGGATATTTGCTGATCTAGGTTAAGGTAAGTTATCCCCTATGCTAGCAGTATCCTTAAAAACTCTCTTTAGGGGAGACAAACAACTGACCAGCTGTTGTAATGTCTCTGAGTTTGCACCCAGATATGTCTAAACATCTGAATAGCAATATAAATACATGCAAAAATTATTTGAAATGTATTGGAATTTATGTTGACTCTCAATTTGCAACAGAATTTAGTTTTTATTTGTGCTTTATGCCTTCTCATAGTAAAAGCAAATAATAACAAGCCCTTTCGAGTATCTAGTGAAAACATGTTAAATGCCATATGCATATCACCTCATTGAATCACCAAAAACATCAGATAAGTATCACCTTTACCTTCATTTTATACTCAACTGGGACATAAAGAAGTTCTTACATAAGATGTGCAAGGTCACACAATTCATAAATGGCAGTCTGAGTGAGGCCAGCTCTCACTCCCTTAGTCTCCTTGTGGCTTTGCCCAAGGCTCCATGACAGTGCCCTTTGTCCTCTAGATCATGCTTTGATATTATCATTTCTCTTAAAGCAAGGGGGTACCTGGAGGGAAATATGGTCTTCTTGAAATATTGAAGATTGTTATCCCATCATAGATCTTTTGCCCTCTTACTCTGACTGTCAGTGCACTTGAGCAATCTTTAACGGTGTGTTAAAGATTGTTTTTTGAGTTTTAACTACCTTCTTTGGAAATGTTAATACACCAAGACTACAGTTTTTCAGTTAATATTAATGTGAATGTCTTGAATTATTACATGTATTTATTCATTTAATCCTCACAGCAACCATGAAAAGTAAAGATCAAATCTCCATTTTATAAATAAAAAAACCTAGGCACAAAATTATTAAGTATTTTTCCCATTTTGACTGAGCTGGTGCTCATTAAATTAATTGCTTTATTTAATCTTCTTTCCTTTCTCAAAAAAGTCAATGATTGTAAGACTATTCCTTGATCTAGCCTAAAATTTAGATTTCAGATTTATGTCCTTTCAGGTGTCTTCATCTCATGCTAAAGTGCTGTTTCACTATAACCAAGATACACCTCATGCTGTCTGGCCTCTATGCCTTTGTTCTTGCTGTTCTATTTACATGTCCATTTATAATGTGAAGAGATTTGTATCACCTAACTGATAATTCTTATTAGGTACCCATCATATTTTGCCTTATAGCAAAATTATGTATGACTTTTTTTCTGATTTGACGGTGAGTGGATGGGTGGATCCATGCCTTAATCAGGTTTATATTCCTCTCATTAATAAACACCAGTACTGACACTAAAACGTATGTATCTGTGAGTTTCTCTGCATTCCTCAGACTCTCTTGCAGCTAGACAGGGTCATGTGACTGAATTGGGAGCAACAGAATGTGGATAAAAATGGCAAGTCACTTACAAGGTTAGCACTTAAAATCATCCCATAAAGTCCTTCCACCCTCTCTTTCCCTGCTGCTGTGGTCTGGAAGTCTGTAGGATAGTTACTGATCTAGGTTGAGTTAAGTTATCACCTAAGCCAGCAATATGCTTATAGGTTCTCTTTGGAGGAGGCAAACAACTGGTCAGATGTTGGAGAAGAACTATGTAGGAGCATCAGTCCACCCACACTTTGTATGAGTGGGAAATAACCCTTCCCTTTGTTAAGCCATGGAGATTTGAGAGGCTTCTGTTATGGAAACTGATAGCAGTTACTTTACTGAAAGAGGTGGTGTCTCATATCTATTTGTTGAATAAATTAACACCCATAAGAGTCAAACAATAGATATGCATTTAGCTAATCAACGTGTTACTAGTTTGACAACATATCTCATACCTCCTCACATTTTCCCAGAAAGAGCATAAAATGTCATTCTAAAGATAAATTGCAAGAACAAAAGACAATTTACGTTATGTTGCTTTAATCAGTGTTTAGACTCATTATTTACAAAGATATAGTCATTCTCCTTTTAAAAAATATGTTTAATTTTATTTGTAACCAAGAAAACAATAGTGATAAACTGATTATTAAACCCATTAAATTGGCAAAATTGCAAAATCTTCGATAAAGGTAAAAATAAATAAATAAATACTCTGCTTCCCTGCCTTTTAAGTGTCAAGAATTCCAGGTTTGGTTGACTGCCTAGTAATGCCATCCTAGCGTGGATACTGCCTGAACCCAACAGATGTGAATTGCTTTAGGCCTGACACATCTTTATTGCTCTCTTCCTTCCATAGTATTCACAGAGTGACTCCAGACTGGAGGTCTACACACTAATGCAGGCTATGCAAATCTTTAAGTCTCTGCTTAGTAAGTTTGTAAGTTCACTGCTCTGCATTTTTCCCCCTTTGGTGCTAGGGAAGAGTATTTAATGTAATTTCTTTCTAGGCTACATTAAATCCAAGAGGAAATCTCTGGATGATTAGAAATGAACCTTTCTCCCTGGAACTGCTCCAAGTCCATGTTCAAAGTAATCATGGCTCATCTTGCCCATGCCCAGGGAGTAGGTCTTCTTTTAATGTCTTGTTAGTTTGGGCAGGAATCAGAGGAATTCCTGTGGACTACCTTATTCTGGGTTTTTCCTAGATGATTCATTCATAGTTCCAGGGTCCTCAGAGGACAGTTTGTTCGTTAACAGTCTATCTGGGATCCAAGAAATGGCCAGGAGTGTTTTTAATCTGAGTTCCTTGAATAAAAGACCCTGAACATGAACTGGCAGGGGAGGGGGCTGTTGAATGAATGAATGAACAAATGAATGAATGAATGATCACAATAGCATAACATATCAGTTTAATGTTATGTACTCACAAGCCACTTTGGACCCACTATTTTAACTATCACAATCAGCACATTCACACATAGAATATGACTCAGACCTTTTGCCATCATTCTCAATAGCCCGAATAATGTTACCCAGCCACCCCTGACTTACCCCTTACAACTCTTTCCCTACCATTCCTTGGCAGACACACTGACATTCTGATTTTCAGTAAACACATAAAGGGCATTTCTGATGAAGGCCTTTGTATGTGTTCTCCCCTCTACCTGGAATATTCTCTCTCAGATATTCACAGGGTTCACTTCTTGACTCACAGATCACTTTCTCAGAGAGAACCTTCTGATCCACACTTCCTAAAAGTACGCTGTACACTTACACTCACTTAGCCTATGTTTACGCCTCTGTAAAGCAGGAATTATAAGAGCACATAATTTAAGAGAATTAAATGCAATAATTGTTATAAAATGTTTAACCCAGGGCCAAGCCATAATGAGTGTTTAATAAATATTTGATACTAGTAATGCTGCTAGTCTCTGTTCTCCCAACAATTCTCCTTCGATAGCTGCTGCTTTGGCCAAACTTACTCCCCAGGAGCTGTTGACAAGTTTCTGTTGGGGAAACCCTCCACCTCCACTATTTTCATAAAACGAGAATGAGCAAGGCAGGCAGCAACCTATACAGAAAGCCTACTTCATATCTACTGAAGGCATTATCATTTCCAAAGCTGCTCCAGATTTGTCATCAGATTATGCCAGTGTCACTTACACATTGTTTCAGTGAGAGAAATTATTTTCTCTTAGTAGATGATGCAAAGAAATTCAGAGAAGCTAAACATGTGACCACACCTCACAATCTAAAGAAAGAAGAACAGAGGAACAGAGAACTAACAACTCCAATAAAGAAAGAAAAGCTGAGTCCCTGCAGAACAGTTTTCTAGAAAAATCTAACTCTCCTTGGCATGATTCTCACTGTTTTTCTTCCGCATGAGGTAGAGAAGAAGTTCTGCCCTTGACAAGGCAGGCTGAGGGTGCTGCCAGCTCTGGGTTTTTTTCCCCATGGACCACGATGCACTCACACAGATTTCAGACCCACCTGGCGTCATGTTAATATAAATGAAGTTAATATTGGTATTTTATTTCTTCTGAAAATCATGTTATTTACTAACTATATTGATTGCAGTCATGTTTATATTGGTGGAAAAGTAATTTGTCTCACTGGAATCTTCTGTGTGGAGATAAAAAAAAAAAGGCCTGTGAAGTCCAGATATCAGTGAGTTTTCAGCAGGCCCATCTTTATTAGTAACAACGTCTCTCACCCCACATCCCATTTCTGAGCAATATTAGCAGTCAGGCTAACACTGACACCCTGCAACTAGTTACAGAAGCCCCCAGAAGGCTCTGAAGGCATTGTCCAAACATCATCCAAAAGGTATCCTGTTCAAGGAGCACAAAAGAAGAGTGGAAATGGAAATGCACTGGTAGACCCATAATTCAGACAAATGTGTGAGACAGGTTGTTCCTTGTCCAGGATTGTTCCAGCAGACCCTCCACTGGAGGGTCTCACTAGAGGGGAGACAAGGAAGTTGGATCTCTGATGTTCCTTAATTCTGTAATTCTCTGAAACTCTGCTTATGATTCTGGGATTTGCATGCACTTCAAAAGACCTAGAGAACCCTGTCAAGCTGTCTTTATGGAAACTTAATAAATATATATAATTTTATAGAATCCATCTTCCTAATTCCCAGCTAGTCCATCCTCATACAGAAACTGTACCTGCTTCTTCCATGCTATCCCCTGTCTGAATCCGCCCTGTAGAGAAGTATAAACAAATTGCTTTCCTCCATCCAAATGATCGCCTTTGGAAGTTTGACAACAAAGATCCCACTCCTCAAAGTTATACTTCTTTTTATTGAGACTTAAAGAATGAGACACATGCTGACTAGCTTCTCTGAGCCCCACTCCATTGAGTGAGTGTCTGTTTTACTTAGGAATAAAATACTTTCTCTTATACTTATTCTGCACAGATTTATTGAGTACCTACTGAGCATCTGACACTATGCTAGGTGCTGGGGGTCTACTGTGGAGCAAAATAGAATCTCTGCTCCCATGGAGCTGTCAGTGGGAAGTGGACAACCAGAGAAATGCTAACATGAACACACTGTTGCAAAGTTTGCT
This sequence comes from Solenodon paradoxus, assembly GCA_004363575.1. Taxonomy (NCBI): domain Eukaryota; kingdom Metazoa; phylum Chordata; class Mammalia; order Eulipotyphla; family Solenodontidae; genus Solenodon; species Solenodon paradoxus. The sequence continues at coordinate 9,586 of RJWH01002990.1, forward strand.
GACTGCTCTAAGGGTAACAATAAGGCCTGCCTTGATTCATTGGACATGGGGTCTAAGCTGAGATCTTAAGAGCAAGCATAAGTTATACAGGCAAAATTCATGTGGAGGACATTTCCAGTTAAAGCAACCTTAAAAGACAAGACTACAATATTCAAAGGAGGGAAAATATTGACAGTGTGACTGGAGAAAATATAGAATATATGGGGTCCATCCTGTGAGCCTGAGGGGGACTAGCTACATATCCAAGAGATTGAACTTGATTCAGACTGACTCAAGAATAAGAGAGACAGTGGTGGCTCACACTCTTGAGGTCAAACAAGGGACCTAATTTGAGGTTCAATTTGATCTGGATTTCAAACCATGTCAAGAAGATGATCATCTCTCCACCTCATCTCTGCTTTCCTCATCATTGACTTTGTTTGCAGGTAAGCTAACCCCACGTGGAACCATAAGCAACTCACTTTCTCATGTTCCACCAGCTGAGCCACCCCCTCAAAAAAGGGTACATTCAACCCAATGGCTTTATTTTAAATCCTAGGGTTGGGTCTCATTCACCTCCCTGAACCAGTGGCAACAATCCAATTGGTCACTTCTGGCTCAGTTTAGTCCCTCTGAAATTACAGGCACTGAGAGTGCAGGGGGAGTGGTGCCTCAAGAGTGAAAGAGGATTGCTAGACCAGAGAAGGAGCAGAGCAAGCAAGCTCACTGATGTCCACTCTCACCCACTTCTGTGTGTTGAATATTATGCATCTCCTATGTGAGTGGAGATTATTTAAACAACTCCTCATCACCCTTCTCTTCTACAGGGACCCGAGTCCTTTTTGTCTTTGCTCCAACATATTCCTCCAGCTCATTTATGATGGAAGGCAACACCTGCCTTTTCCTACCCAAAATGTTCATTCTTAAGAGTTCTCATCAAACTGTTTCCTCATCCCCAAAGACCTGTCTATCAGGATAGAGCACCTATGGTGGGGAGATGGAATGTGGGAGTCCAGCTCTAATCACCATCCCTGTCCTGGGGCTACGAGCCGCCAGGCCTAATGAGCTGTCCTTGCCAAGGGAATTACAGAGAGGACAGATAACAGGCTGTGGGGGAGGCAAGAGAAGGAGAGTTGCTGGTTTGGAACAAGTGGAAATATTGATCCAGGTCAAGGTGAAATGAAAGCATGTGTTATTTAAAAGCTGGGCTTTCTCCTCTGTCTTGCAAATGAGGTGGAGAATAAATTAATAAATGAGCAAGCAAAGGCTAGTAGGAAGCAAAATTTCTTTGTGGAGAAAATCTCCTTGAAACACAGCAGAAAGGAAAGGAAAGGTAATCTGGTAAAAAGGAGCAGAAGATATGTTTTTTGATATTTGCTTTCTCACTCTCTCTAGCATGAGGTCTTCTTTCAGTCCCTTCTTGGGTGGAGCAGAGGACATAAAGTTTAAGATCAGACAAGTTGGGATTCAAGCCCAGAAAATGTCACCTACTAGCTAGTGGCTCAAACCTTTTGAATATCAGTTTTCTGATCTGTATACTGGGATAGTAACTCCTAGTTTTCACTGTAACAATAGTGATAATTAAATGAAATTAAATGTGTATAAAAGGCCAGGCACAAAGTTGGTAAGTTTTCAATACTTAGTACTTCTCTCTGTCAGGGTAGGGGGATGATAACTAACATTTCTTCAGCATTGACAAAGTCCATAGATCAGGAGACGAGTTCTGAAAAGATAGTTTGTCACTCACAGTTCTCAGGAGAAAAGGACACATCTCAATAGGTGGGGCACATGGAGGAGCACCTGAATCAGTCAGGAGGCAGAAGGATTTGCTCATTTGTATGATTTCAGTGGACTTGCATATAGGGGATGTCCTAGTGTTCTGTTACTGACCCCAGGATGATTAGGACAGGAGCGGTGAGCTGGCAAAGGAGAGGTGATTGGGGTGTGAATGGGCTGATTAACCTTTGAAAGGCACTCCCAGGCTTGACTTCTCTGGAACCGGCTCATCAGAGGAGCAGCGTCTCCAAGGTTAGCAAGGCCCGGGTGTCAAGGCATTAGAAGATGGAAAATAAAAGGCAGGGTTAATGCATTTATGTCACATCATTGAATCTTCACAAGAAACCTGTGAGTATTATTATTAGATTGACCATATTTCCTTCAGACAAAAATGGGACATTGGGATGGCAAAAATGGGACAGGATTATGCAGTGGCAACTAAAGGGAGTGCAGCAGGTAGAGTGATTCGAGCAGGACCAAAGCAGCCAGGCCAGCAACGAGTGAGTACTCTGTGATGGACCGGCAATCACACAGTAGTAATGTGTGGTCCCGCAGGACTTCATACAAATGGCCGGTGCAGGGAATTTTGACACCATAGATGACAATCAAATGTGCTACCCCAATAAGCCCTGCTCTTAAATGTCCTGTCTAAAACGCAATCTGCTTTCACCATCCCAGTGCCACAAATGCCCAGTAACCCCAACAATGCCGGAGAGAGCACCCATAGTGCCAGAGATAACCCCCACGGTATTTACCTGCTGCTTGACCACGCCGCGGTGTTCCGCTCCCTTTGAAGGAATGGGTGCAGGGGTGGGGTGGAGGGATGGGGCAGAATCCTCTTCCAGCGACTCCTGTTTCTTCACAGAGGGTGGAAACACCAGTAGCGGCCACAACCTGCTGCAGTCAGAGCTGGCAAGGGCTGTCTTTAACGGGGACAAAAGAGGTAGATTTGGGGCCTCCTCAACAGGCTGGGCACAGGACAACTCAACACCCCTTTTGCCCTACATTAAAGACAATCTTGGTTTATTAGCAATGGGACAAAATTAGCATTTATATTAAAGCAACGGGATGGTCAGAAAAACCAAAAAAAATAGTGCTGACCATTTAAAACAGTACATATGATCAGAATTATTATTTTATTTACCAATTTCATTTTATAATCATTATTATTTACTGTTATTATCATTGTCATTTGATCATTTTATCATACAAGTTAAGAGTGGGTTCTGGAGTCATACTGTTTGGGGTTGAACGGCATCATCTTGACACAGTTACTTAATTTACTTACACATCCATTTCCTCCCGTCTGGAGAAGAGACAAACGTGAGTAACTCAGATTTGTTATAAGGGCCAAAGGAGTTCATCATGTAAAGTGGTTGAGTCGTACCTGGTACATGAGCATTAACTATTATTTATGCACACTTTGCAGGTGGATACAGTTAATTTGGAGGGTTGTGGTTTGCTCTGAGCTGCCCAGCTAGGTGTCAGGATTAAAACGTTGATCTTGAGCCTCCTGAGCCAGAAGTTACCTGTCCCCACCCCTATCTCATCTACGACATTTGTCTCCAGGATCTCCTGTGTGAATGCAGGAATCTCCCACATACAGAACATCCCAGCTCATCTGCCCCAGAAAAACAGAGTGAGTCAGCTGTCCTGTATAGTGAGTAGCTGTGTCTGCAGCTACTTTCAACCACTCTGCTACCTTGTGGCTTAAGTCACAGAAGACCTGGCTCTAATCTAGGATCACTCAGTCCCAACTCACTGGATGTCCTTAGCAGACGTTTCCAGCCTCCTCCCAGCCTCAGTTTCCCCAATGAACTATCACCCTTTTGATGGTCCCCCTAACTCTTCAGTTCAGAATACTGTTAATCAGTCATGGGCACCATTCCTGTCAGTGTCCTTAGCCCTGTCTAAGGTCTACAGGTTGGATTTTCCCTTTTCTCCCTATTGATGCCTCACTTGGTCAGCGGGGTTAAGGGCTGGGCTTCAGGTTCTCCTTTGAGGCAGTTGGTCCAATGATGAGCTGCCACACTCTCCAGCCTCAGCCAGTTAAGCAGCAAGGACGACACTGACGTGGTTCTCAGAGGCCTCTGGTAAGTGGCCGTGTGGTATGGTTTAATGGAGGGTTTAGTGGAGGGTAAGTGGCTGTGCGGTATGGTTTAGTGGAGGCTGGGAAAGGTGAAAACACTGAGACTCACAGCCCCCTCTCCCTTGGCCCATTAGTGAGCCAAATGTGTGTTTTTGGCAATGATGAGACTTAGCTTAGTTAGGTTTTATTGGTTCTCTTTGCTGTTTCCCCCCAAAAAATGGGCCATAATATTGGGTTCTCAGGAGTTTGCATCTCAGGCAAAAATGGATACATGTCAAGTGCAATAGGGAGACCTAATAAATACTAAATTCATGAAAGGGCTTTACATAAGCCCTCAGAGGATATATCAGAGAGAAACTGAGAAGGAAATTGCTGAGCTGGAAAGTGTGAGCTTTCATTGACTATGAGCTCAAACAGTGGACATTGACAGGACAAGACAGCTGCTGATGGGACTGCTGACGGGACTACTGATTATGGTGACAATTTTAGGTTGCCTTGAGTGGGCATAGTGACTAGTCAAGGGAGGCGATGATTGCACTGTTTTCTGATTGGTCTGTCAATTAGGACACTTGATAGTAAGTGTCAGAAAGTCTAACCAACTGACCTAAACAGGAACAGAGAAAATATACTCACTTAATAATACAGAATTACTAGACATCCCTAATTAATCTCTCTCTCTCTCTCTCTCTCTCTCTCTCTCTCTCTCTCTCTCTCTCTCTCTCTCTCTCTCTCTCTCTCCTCTCTCTCCCTCTGCCCACCCCCAACTCTGCTTACTAGAAAGGGCGTCTAAGGCAAACTCTCTCTCCATGGTCTTCGGATGACTGCTGAAAACTCTCGAGATTCCATATTCGTTACTCGAGATTCCATATTCGTTAACTTCAATGACAAAAGATCTTAGTCCAAGACTCCCAGGCAGAGTCCCTTTGTACTTCTTGTTGATGTTGGGCTGTGTGACCAAGTCTGAACCAGTCACAGTAGGGGGATGGGAGACACTGACTGACACAGACTCAGATGGCGAATGCTATCTCTCAACAAGGAGTGGAGTCCATTGTACCTGAAGAGCTTAGGCTTATAGGAGGGAAGCAGCTTTCCCCAGGGCAGACAGACATTGGATAGAAAAGAACAACCCATGAATGAGTTATTTTGTTCCTTGTTGGTCTCTGTCTTAAATGAGAGATAAGGTAAAATGAAAATGAAAGAAATGATAAAGATATGAAGGTTATTTAAAATCTGTCAGGTGGAGGAGTTGGAAGAAACAAGGTTGTTTGTCCAGAGAAAGAAACTAATGGAGAACCATAAACATTCACTAAGTGAAATGATGAGAAGGAGCTGGATTCATTCTGCCTCCCTGGATGGAAGGTTGAGGGAGGGAAAACTGATTTATAATTACAGATTTTGGTTCAGTAGACGATATGGGACTCTTCCCTCTTGCTAGAATTGGTTCCAACAACCACATAACTGATTTCTATTATTGTTTGTTCTCCTCCAACTCTGTCCCCACCCTACAGCTAGAGTAACCCTTAAAAGTCTAAATCACTGCCCTGCTCAACAATGTCCAATAGCTCCCACTACAGGTGATGAAATCTCTTAAGGTAGGCTGAAGTAACCCATTCTTGCACACTGCTTAGCTCATCTCTGAACCTGCCCCTACTCTCTGGGAATGCTAGGCTTAATGCATACTAGTTTTCTTTCTGTTTCTCAGAAATGCCAAACATCTCAGGGCCTTTGTACTTGCAGTATGTTCTGCCAGAAACAGTCTCCAGTCAATCTCCTTCTCATTAATCAGCTCTCCATTTAAATACACACCCTCCCTTCACCTCCGAGAGGGTTCTGCTGAAAAACTGTGCAGCAGAAGACCCACCACCCTCAGGACATCATAGACATTCATGATTACCTTTTCCTACTGTATACAATAACTTCACTTTCTAAAGTGCATATTCTTTATTTATTTTTAGACTTCCTTGCTCCATAAGTTGAAAATACTCTAAAAGCAGGCATCTTGCTTCTCTTGCTCACTGCTATATCCCCTGTGACTAGAAGAGTATTTGGACTCGGATATTTTGCCATACAAGTGCACAAAGGTATCATTTCTACAGCTGTTTGGTTTGATAAAGTGGTAGGTTTCTAACACTTGAGCACATCATAGCAGACTGAATTAATGCTTATCAGAGATGGATTTCTGCACAGAGGTGGGGGGCACATCCCAGAACTCCCAGATGCGAGAAACCTGTGATGTACCCGCCCCCCAACAATTAAATGACAGCAACCTCAGATGTAATCCTCTGCTCTCACCACATGCCAAATGGAAATTTCTTCCTGGCCCATATTGCTGGGACTGGGTGTTTTTTAATTAAAGACACTCTTGGAGGAATTGTGTTAATCCTGACCATACCTGACTTTCTAATTCCCTCTTTCTCACTATGAAGGGAAGGCATATTGGCCACTCTGGCCCCAACTGAGTTGTTTTCCAAGAGAAGAACTTTCAATCTTTCCACGCACAATAATGAAATATGATACAAAACAGGCCTGTGTCAATAAATCTACAGGAGAAAGGTCAGGTTTACATTACTGGACGGGATTGGCAAATACATTTGTTCTTGCAATGTCTGTGTTTTAAATGCCACCCTCCAATGAACCTGGTACTGAAACACACTTTGGAGTTTGATGAGATGTCAGTTTTGCTCAGTCCTGATCAAATAAGATGAATGAAAGTGAAACAAGAACAAAAATATTCTGTCATTTTTTTATGCATTACAGGAATTGGGTCAGTCGGGGAGATTTCTCTCAAACAAATACCAGTGCCTGCACAATGTCATCCACTGATCTGCCAGCCAGCAGACAATGACTCCTTTCGTGTGGGAAAGGGCGCACAATTGGAAGAGCAAAAACCAGGGCAGTACCCATATAAGACCACCTCCGACCTCACATCTTCAACACCCACCTCCCCAACTGCAATTCCCTCTTCAAGTGATACAAACAAGAATATGGATTTCTCTCTGCATTGAGAAAACATTGTTCAAGAACATGAAATTTGTCCTGCAAGGAAGACTTAGAATCATTAATTTCTCATTTATCTACTTAAAATATGTGAACAAAATTAAACAGAGACTCAGAGACTTGTCTGCCCCAGTCAAAGCACTCTGAATCTATAGTTTCTATGGAGTGGGAAATAAAAAGATAACAGTTATTCAAAAGGAGCCCAAGCCCAGGAGCTAGAAATGTAGATGAAAGAGCAGGAGAGAATGGACATTTGTAGACATCATGGACGAAGAAAACCAGGGGTTCCTGCACCCATTTTGACCTACATGAAGGGAAAGTCTTCATGGGGATGGAGCCAGTAGAAAGCAAAGCAGAACCAAGAGAGAAATAGAGACAAATTTCTAATAACTTGAGCATCTGAATCCAACCATGATCATACCAGACTCCTCATTTACATGGAACAATACTTTTCCTTTCATATCAAAATAAATTAAAACACAAATAAAATGAAGACACAGGTACGTGTCTGCCTGATTATTCTGCAGTGGACCTTAGACACCACCCAGAGCCAAACAACATTTATTCTGGGTAAGGAGCTTGTCTCTCCATAACCAAACCCCCTGGATTATACACAGAGAAGTACACAGGAGAGTTTTGTGCCTGCTTTCATAGGTCTTCTGTTCTCCCAGGCTAGACTTACGCCAATTACAATGACCTGGTGTTTTAAAGAGACTATTATGCTAGAAGGTTAGTGGGTTTATTCAACTCCTTTTAACTTTAAATATTCACCAAGAATCACTAGAAAGAAAATACTTTTCATATCCTGTGAACAGAAAGGTCCCAAAACACTCTCAGGAAATAGAGATGTGCTCCTTTAATCTTGAAATTGAGACTCAGGACAGTAATCATCCCAGAGCAAGACTGTTGCTTATTTTGGTGTCCTTGGTGCTTAGTGTTGGATTTAGCACAGAGTTGGTGAGTATGTTGGCATGTACATGTGTTTTTAAATGAAAGTGCAGAGATCTTCTGAAATCCTCTCTAAATCAGAATCCCCTGCTACCCCATAGAGAAAATCCTGGTTAAAAAAAAAAATAGTTATCTGAACCATGGAGCTCAAATTAGAATGTTTAAAGATAATGGGCATCTTTCATAAGAACTGAATGAGGATTCAGTACTGAGATGAATCAGATTCAACTAACAGTTTTTTTCTATTATTCCCACAGACTCCAGAATTATTATGGTTTTTTTTTTACTAGAACCTCTGAATGATAACGTATAATTTTTTATTTTTAGAAAATGTTCTTTTCACCTTTCCCCAGCAGATATGTTAGCATTATGGAATTTTCAATTTCATTCAGCTGATACTAGACCCAAGAAGAAGCAACCAGGACACCTGCTTGCTGTCAAGATTTTCAGGAATGTGTGCATCTTCTGGTCTAGTAGACAGCGTACCATGAGATGTTTTGAAACAGAACATGATGATGATGATCAAATAGAGTACAAAAGGGGTCATTTTAATTGTGAAGAGAAAATGTCATCGAGGCAGGAAATCCTTCAATCTTCCCTAATAATGTTACAGGGAATGTATGTCAATCTTCCTTGACTTGCATTGAGTTTCACAGAACTGTAAGATGGCTGAGAATAGGTGGGCATCTTATGTTTGGTTCTCTGGTGAATAGACTACAGGACAGAGATGTTCATGTAGAAATTTAATTGGGTAGTTTCCTCAAGGATCAACACCGGTGAGAGAGTGAAGTCAGCAGGAATGAACAGAGGAAGGAGCTGGAATTGTTACATAGAGCTTTGGGATTGGGTTGTCTCTTTAGAGCCGTTCTGCCTTAAGTGAAGGGGACTAAGCTTATAAAATACTATCAACAAAGTCATAGGATGCAGGCTGCACCTTCTATTCCAGGAGGTGTGTAATATTAGGTGAAGATAATTCCTGGAGAGGGAGCCAGCTGATATCAATCAGCCTCCAAAAACTCCCAGCAACTGGAAAGTTAAGTGTTCCAGTCCTGATAGGGGAATTCAGGCAGTGCCCACAGATGACAATGTGTTATTCAAAGATCATTATTCAAAAAACTCTGCACCATTCAGATCTAGATTATTTATATAACAAATATTTATGTGATCATTTTTACAAGATTCTGATTGCAAGATTGACCTCTTTTGCTGGAGAAACTCACAAGAGGAAAGTTCATGGGAAAAAGATCCTGTCACCAGATCTTATCTCAAGGCACAACTAATTCTGATGACCTCCCTCTTCTGCCTATTCCAGATCCTTCCTGTCCTTGGACTAGCATGTATGCTTGTCTAGATATATTTCCTGGTAGGTGAGCCAGGTCCTCATCCCTCAGGATTCCCATATCCTATCCAGGTTGAGAATGTTACTCATTTACCATAAAAAATTGCGGGAAAATGACAGTAGAGACTACAGTTGATCACCAGTATGCCAAAAAATATTCTCTTCTCTCCCCGTTTATAACATTAGCCTGACTTCCACCAGATGACCAGGGTCAATATGTCTGCCCAAATGACTCTTAGTCTATTGGCTTGAGGAGCACAAAGTGACATTTCAAACATAGCTTAAAGTTGAGTGGGTCTCATGCTGTATCTCCTGGAGGAAGCATTCATTCTTCTTAGAACTAGAAACACTAGCCTACAGAGACCAGAGTCATGGAGATAGGAGGTACAAACTCCCTAATAGGGTCACTGGGGCAAAACAAATAGGGCCACTTCAGCTCCCCTTAGTTCCAAGACCCACTGTGGTCATAAAGTTGCATAATGAAAATTAATTTAGTTTCTGTTGTAAACTAGAGAATAGTGCCCCAACCTCTGATGACAACTTTGGATGGATTCAGTTTTGAAGCACAAGAAAATTTCATGAAATGTCGTGGCCATGAGCCCACTCCCATATTTCTTTTACTATAAAGTGGGCCCTGTTCCGAGATCCTTTGCCAATGGACCAGACACTCAGCACATCTCAGATAGTGGTATTGTGTGAGGACTTGAGACCAAGAAAGGCAAACTTCTACCCAGAATATGTGTCAATTCCAGTCCAGATGAATCACTGTACCTTCTGGGTCAAAGGGGTCCAATGTAATCAATTTACCACTGGTGGAGGTTGTCTCCTCAAGGGCTGGCTGTCATATAGTGGAATAAGCATGGGTCAGTAGCAGCTAGATCGACCTTGGTGAATGGGAACTCATGCTATTGGGCCCATGAACAGCTTCAGCTTCTTTAGTAGCCACTGAGGCTACTAAATCCATGTGCCCATTGTGCTAGCACTTGGGTAACTTATAGCAGAGGCTGAGTGATGTCAATCCATTGAAGACAAGTCCTTCAATTTATCTAGTTATTTGGTGTCTCACACGTGATGGATCCCTTTAGTGAGCATAACATGAGAGAAAAACCTTCATACTTCACTTTTACATAGTTATATCCCCACGCCTCTTTCCTCAGCTTCCTTGACTCTGGTCTTCCAGTTTTTCTCCTCCTAGACCCTTCTGACCTATCCCTTTGCTTCTTGCCCTGAGTCTATAAATTTACATTCTCAATTCATGCTACTTTTCTTCCCACTCAAGTGGATAATCCCACAAAATGTCCAAAGTTCTACTAATTTGGAGGATTCCCCTTTAATTCTACTTTACATAAATGCCCCTAAGGGGACTATGGTTTAGTTGTATCTGGTTTTTGGCTCATACTGATGTACTGAGTAAGCGTATCTACAAACTAAGCTCAGCTTTTTCCTTCCCTGTCTTAAGGACTCACTCATGTAACCATGTGTAGGTGAGAGAGGTATCTTGCTGCATTGCTGATGATGTAGGGTTCTGGGTCACACACTTATGCAGCCTAATTGTACTCTGTCACCAATCAAGACTGGATGTACCACTTCAGTATTACAGTGGATTATCCCTGAGTCTGTTTCACCATCTAGTTTGGTAACAGAATCCAGTTCACAGTAATCCTGGCCATCCTCTCACTTTATATTCCATAGTAGGAACTGCATGTTTCAGAGGCTTACAGTCCTTTTTTTTTTTTTTTTTTGATGATGTGTAATTCTCTTCTACAAATCATGGCTTTCCCTTAGAACTCTAGGAGTCTATAAACTTGATGTAAACTCCATATAAAATCCTGGGTGCCACTGCAAACACCTCTAATACCTCAGGGTCTGCTAGGTCATATAGGTCAAGTGACATAGCTGCTTACACTGCAGCCTGCACCTGCTGACGTGCCCTTTCCTGCTCCTTATCCTAGTCAGAGTTAACAGACTTTCATGTTACCTGAAAATGGTCATAGCTATATTCTCAAGTATAGAATATGCTGCCCCTAGACCTAAAATGACCAAGCAGGATTTGAGCCTTTTTCTCCCTAATAGGAAGTGATAGATGTATATTTTTCCTTGATGTTAGAGGGAATGCCCCAGCATGTTTCAGGTCTCTGGACCCCTAATAACTTCTCTAATATGATAGGTGCTGAATTTCTGTAGGGTCTACTTCTCATTTACCTCTAAAGTTTCTGTCACTACGTACACATCTGGTATGCACAGTATGATGTCATCGATAGAATGACCAATATGATGTTCTGCTGAATAATCTCACGACCCATATCTCTTCAGACTCTTATTATAGCATGAGGTGGGAGAGTTAACATAGGTCTGGGAAAGGCTGTAAATATATGCTCTTGCCTGTCTCAAGTGAATGTGAACTGTGTCTGATCTTTCCTATTTGCAGAAATGGAAAAGAATATATACATTCACCAAGTCTATGGCCCCCTATATTGTATTTGAGACTAAATTAATCTGCCTTGGTAAAGATCCCACTTCTGACACATTAACTACAATCAGAATTACTACCTAAGTGAGTTTGCCATTGTATGTTTTTATCCTCTAGGTCCTCTCTAGCTTGTATAGGGGTCAGACCTTCAAATCAGAAAATGATGGGAACCACACTAACATCCTTTACTCTTTAAGGATGGCACTAATATGTCATTCATCTGATTTGCAATATGTTTTAATTTGCTATATTGAGGGGTAACGTGGAAGACATTTCTGAGACTTCCACTTGGTCTTTCCTCTATGTTAATTCTTACCCTACAAGCTAAGGAACAAGTATGTTTGCCAATTTATGTGTGTGTGTGTGTGTGTGTGTGTGTGTGTGTGTGTATCAGCTACCATTATAACTTTTGAGCACTGTGGAAATGACTCCTGGGTGGGACTGTAGACCCAGTGGAGCCTAGACATACAATGGAGTTCCAAATAATACGTGGACCCCAGAAGTCCCACTTTAATAGTAGGGCCATGATGGGGCATTGAATCCTGAGTCCTTGTATAGCAATATCATCTCCAACCTTGTGTCCAATCCCAATGTTTGTATATTCCTTTTACCTCAATATACTGTTAATGATCATAGGCTCCTTTATAGAAAAGCTGCTGAATCATTTCCCTATATATTTGCCATATTGTTAGAAGATCCTTATTTCTGAGGCTCGGTCCTCTATGTAAGCCAGTTACAGGTCTACAGACTAGTCAGATGCAAACCTATTTAATGAACTGTAATTTTTTATTGGGACAACTGCTTCCAGACTTCTGATCCTCCATTGTTGATCTCTTTTCACTGTATAGACTGAGGCATAGAGTTACTGGCTGTCCATTTATCTCACCATAGTAATGCTGGGTCCTGCTCACCATCTCCACAGTCCTTTGAGGGTCTTGACATCCCTAACTGCCTCTCTAACCTTACTGTTTATTGCCATTGCATCTGCTTTTCTTCTGATAATTGAGCACTGCCACCTCACTCTGAGCACTGCTTTCTCTGTTGTCAGGAGATTCAGTTATCTCCACTGCCTTCAAGAAACCCAGTTCTGAAATGGCTCTTCTAATCACTAGACTCTACTACAGAGTTTAGCCATCATTGAACTTCTCAACAATGTTCATACCACTCTTACCAGTGCATTACTTTTCACTTTGGTAAACAGTGTAGTCTGCTCTCACCTGCCAGATATAGCTAGCTGGTGGCCCTTAAGATATCTACTCTAACTTGTTTGCTTTCATAAGCTCTTTGGTCCCTTATTTCAGAAATGCCTGAATTCTGGAATGTTTACTTAACATGAACCTTCGTTTTATCTGTGTGTAAAGAGCCATTCTATCAGTGTATGTGTGTGTCCATATTGATGTTATTACTTATTCAATTGTCCCTTTGACTCAGGACCCTCAATATCCAGTCTTGTTCATACTCTGTCTCCTGTCAGGATATGTTTATTAGATCCTACAACTCCTTCAGCCTATCACTGAGGAGTGATTAAGCTCAGTGCTTCCTTTGCAAAGTTATGCTGTGACTTAACCCTACTGATCTGTCCGATGATGAGGAAATAAGGTGAGGGAGAGATCCTGAGGGTGACAATACATGTTTTCTTGCAAAGCAGAGCCTCTTCATTATCATCAAGGAAGTCAGAATGCTACCCTTTAATGGAGCGGGGGTGTGAACCACTTCTTTCAGTCCAGAGTATTCTGAGATGTCTATGAATGCAAGAATTCTGAATACCAGACATTACCATACCCAACATCTCAAGTGTCTCAGTCCTTCCTGATCCTTACCCTTGCAGAGTAGGTTTGCCAAAATTGAGAATTCAACCACCTCTGGACCTTTGATCCTCTGACAATTAAATATGGAGGTTGGTTCTTAGATTTTTGTATCCTTTGACTACCAAAAATGAAAAATTCTTTTTATCTACAGTGAGACACTATCTGGTTTTCAATATAGCTTTTAGCTGGTTATCAGACATCCTTGGTCATTCATTGTCTTTTCTAATGCATGGATTGTGAAATGACCCATCTAATTCCATAGTCCTTATAATTACACTTCTCAAAATTCAGAGATACTGAACCTTCTGGTACATTCTCTTCTGCTATTATCTCACCCCATAGTTGCATTCTAATATATGTCCTACTTTCAACCAGTGGCATTGTTCTGGTGGTCAGTTAGTTAGCAGCAGATCCAGCTCCAAAACCCAATATTAGAGTATGTGTCTTTAATCTCCTCTGGGCACTGATTGTCTTGCACTGGGTTTCCAGAGAAACAGACTCTGGAATGGAGGTTTGCTCACAGGAAGTGACTGAGAAGTATCTCAGAACCATGTCTGTTAGGTGCTGAAAGAAGCAGAACTGTGTAAAACAATGGGTGAACTGTGGTACAGTCACAACAAAGGCCTCAGCTAATCCCATAAGGGCTCTGGGGTGGGGATCACTGCTCTTGTCCCACCTTGATAGACATTTTCTAGGGGCTGTCCATGAAGACGTCATGATCTTCGGTTAGACGCTCTTTTCATCTGAGGACTGTTCTTGGACAGCAATATCGTCTAGCAACATAATCTGCCAATGGCATTGCCAGCAGCGGGACTAATGAATGCCTTGGTCCTGAAGAAGCAATATGAGTGACACATCAAAGAGTCACTACAGAAGGTATTATCCAATGTTTCAGTTAGATGAAGTCTTATCTTTCTCTCATACATATGTCTTATTCAAAATATCAACTTGGGGGTTAGGCTGAAGGTTTCACTCACTGGTTCCTGGGCAATTCAGATAGGCAACATTAATAAACCCGTCTAAGAGTTTGTAAGTCACGAAAGTCTCACTATTTTACAAGTGTGACAGCAAATTTTATTTTTTCAACCAAACCCATTCCTTTTGGGCACACACATGGATTACACTCTCTACCTCTCTGGCTTTTGTGTGTGACCATATGGCTGAGTTCTGGCCAACAAATTGAAAGTGAAGTTGGCTCCCTCCTGTCCTGACTTTTAAAAGCTTTAGTAATGTTCAATCCTCTATTTTTTCTCCAGTCTTCTATCTGAATTTAAAGGATATAGAAGGGTGGTCCAAAGACCACAGAGGACTACTAAATCTGATTCTATGTCCCTTGTGACTTTATGAAAGGTCACTAACAAAATTCTCATTGTGCATGATATGAGTGAGAAATGAGATTTCACTCTTAGGTCACTGAGAATTAAAAGTAGTTTATTATAACAGTTCACCTGCCTGGTCTAAAACGAGTTATTTCAGGATCCTAAACAACAGAGTTTTTTGTATAAAAGGGCTGCTGTTCTAATAACAGAGCACCAACACAGAAAAAGTTAAACCAAACACAGCCTGTTCGGAGCACTTGCATCTAACTGCCCACCGATTCAAGACCCTCCATCATCTTTGAATGCGTTAGGGGACAGAGTGGTATGTGGCCCTAGAATCACTGTGACTTTAAATGTCCTTGGGAAAATTAGTAAATTTCTTTGGGCTTCAGTTTTTTTCATCTGCACAATGTGGACAAATAATATTACCTAGCTCCTAGGGAGCCTGTGAAAGTTCAGTGAAAAAAGGTGGGCAAAATGCTTAACATTGACTTTCACATCAATAAATACAAAATACGATTTTTGCTACAATTGTTGACAACCTTTGAGGGTTAGGAAACCCTGTGAGGTAGAAAGGCATAGTTATTTCTATTTTTCTAGATTGGAAACTTGCATCTGTAGTTTTCCAAGATCCCCATAAGAAAAGACCTCAGATCTTGCAACTCCTGATTTCTTAGACTTCTCTACACCGTGGCCACATTCCCTCTACATCTCAGCCAGCTGTTCTCAGCCACCCCAGAGGCGATTTCACTGCTTCATGGTAAGGAACGTTTCTGAGAAAGGCAGTGGTGGCAGAGCTGACATCTGAGTTGAAAGTTCTCAGTGCTAAGGTGCCATGTCATTTTTCAGAGTGCAAGAAGCTGTACTTATTACTGTGGGCAGCACTCCCAACCCCACTCCCCATCATTCATCCTCCTCCTGGCAGTCAGGTCTGCACTGGGCCACAGCACCTTGTTAGCACCTCCTCCAGGCACCAGCATTTACTTGGGAGGACTCTCCCTGAGGAGACACATTCAGTGCTTAGTGTTTGCCATGTCATAATGTTTTCTCAAATAATATTAAAGTGGCAGAATGGCATGGCAGGAATGGAATGGACTTCATATTGTTAAGATTCTTTCCATTATGAATTACATAAACCCAACTCAAACTAGAATAACTTATTCCTCCAAATTATGTGTATATATACATACATACATATATACATATATGTATATGTGTGTATACATATCCAGCAGTGCTATGAGTTGAATACTGTGTCTACCCCAAACGCTAATGCTAATGACCAATGTGATTATGTTAGGAGGGGCATTTGGGAAGTGTTTAACTTATGAATGGAACCCTCATGAATGAGATTAGTGCCTTATAAAAGAGGCTCCAGAGAGTCCCCAGTCCCCTTCCACCATGTGTGGGCACAAGAAAGTGAATTCTTCAACTCAGTAAGTGGGACCTCACTAGGCACCCAATATGCTAGCACCTTGATCTTGGGACTTCCAGCCGCCAGGAGGAATTCATTTCTATTGTCTTTTGTCTCTAAACTTCCCCTGTCTTTGGTGTTTTGTTGTAGCAGAGACAGGTAACTGGTTGCAAGCTATGCTAGATTCTAGGAACACAAATGTTAGTATCAGCACATAGCCTCACACTATCATTACCATTAATATTTCTTTTATCTCATGGTTATTTTCAAGTAAAATCTCCTCTTTTGGTGGTCTCTAAGCAACCCTGTCAGAAAGAATGATTGCCTGTTTTCAATCTCATAACTGAGTCTTACTGTCTCCAATTATGTGATCCTCTCTGAGCCAATAGCTGTAGTGAAGAGTGTGGTGCTCCAATTGGTCAGACTGGGTCACATGCCCCCTCAGTTGGACTTGAAGAATGTGAACCGACTTTGGGAGAAGCGTGATTCTACAAGAAAAGCTCTGGGCAATGTTGCTTGATGGGAAAAAGGAAACTGGCCAGGCAGAAAAGAGAGCTGTCCATTACCCGCTGGGATTTATCCATTATATCTGGAGTCTGGTGTCCATTCCTACCTTTCATCAAGTTTAGGGACTCGAGAGAGTCATTTTTTATTTCACTGCTATTTCTTCAATGCTAAAATTTGTCTCTTGAATCCTAAGCACCTGTACTTTCATTAAGTACTTCCCAAAATTACTACCCACTGCAGAGTTCAGAAATAAGTGATTTTTGCATTAGGGTAGAAAAAGTTATGTTCCTGTTGTGGAGTGAAAAAATAATCACATTTTTAAACCACATCATATTGAATAGTGGCTTTTCTATTTCTCCTTGATTTTAGCAGATGCTTTCTTCTATAAATACTAGTCACTGGTGTTGATTTAAATTCATTTAATGTAACTATTCTCATGGGGCCTCAATTAAGCTCAATTTTTGAACTAATAGCATTTCTTTAGAAAGCATGATTTTTATGACCAAAAAAATCATTCTGTATAGTTCTAAAATATAGTCTGCTTAGATAATAAGTTAGTAAAATGTACTTGCTCATATTTTATTGTATCAGTATCATCATCATCACTTATTTATTGAGCATTTCCTAGATGCCATGCATTGTGCTAAATATTTTACACACACTATCTCATTTTATCCTCTAAAACTTCTCCCAAGTATTCTCAAGTTTGTGTCATATGTATTCTTTGTCTCTTCATCCCTTCTCTTCTTACCACCCACTCCTTTCAAGTCTCTTCCACCAGTGACTGTCTTTTGCAATGTATCAATCGTCTTCTTCTCTGGTTTTTCTCTTTTTTTCTTGAAATTTTATGCATTTTTATTGTTTTGTTATTTATTTTGTTTACACTGCTATATGCTTTTTAGGATATTGAATTTGCATCTCGGTGTTTGTGCTTTCCACACTACACCCACCACCAGAGTTCCCCTGCCCTTGTTAACTTCTTCCTTCCCTTGCTTCCTCCGCCCCCTTTTCTCCCCTCCTGTCCAGCCATGGTCTTATGTCTTATGAATGTTGTTGAGATTTTATATTCCTTTGTTTTGTTTCTTTATATTCCACATAATAAGAACGAAACCATCTTGTACTTCCCTTTTTTTCCTGGCTTATTTTACTTAGCATAATCAGTTTCTTTCAAATTGCTGTGAAAGGCACAATTTTATCTTTTTTAACAACTACATAGAAATCCACTAGTATATATGTACCACAGCTTCTTTAACCAGTCACCTGTTGATGGGCATTTAGGAGTTTCCATGCCATATTGTGAACTATGCTGCTGTGAAGATAGGGGTGTAGATATTTTTTTTGATTAGAAATTTTGTAGTCCCTGGGTTTATGTCTAGAAGTGGATTACTGGATCTATTGGTAGATCAATCTTTAAAATTTTTGAGAAATCTCCTAAGACACTGCACTAGTATACAGTCCCACCAACAGTGTAAGAGGTTCTTTTTTCTCCACACCCCTCCAGCACTTGTTTCTAGTTTTTTTTGATACAGGCTATTCCCACAGGTGGGAGGTGCTATCTCATTGTGGTTTTTATTTGCGTTTCTCTGATGGTGAATGATAATTCATTTCATACATCTGGAAGTCATCTGTGTGTCTTCTCCAGGGTGTCTGTTTGACTCTTCCGCCCATTTTTTTGATGGGTCATTTGCCTTGTTGTTGTTGAAGTATATGAGTTCTTTCTTTATTTGGGAGAAATATTTATTTATTTAAAATCTTTATTTAAAATCTTTATTTTCTTTCTTTATTTTATTATTAAGCTCATCTGATGCATGCTGTGCAAATTTCTTCTCTCATTCAGTGGGTTGTTTTTGTTTTAGTGGTGGTTTCTTTCTCTGCACAGGAACTTTTACTCCGATGTTGTCTCCGTTGTTTAGTTTTACTTTGGTTTCCTCTGATGTAGGTGTCACTTTCCCAAGGACATCTCTGAGGTTGATGCCATGTTGTTTCACCTAGATTTCTCTAGATTATTTTATGGTTTCAGAGCATGCATCAAGATATTTGATCCATTTTTAATTCATATTTATTTATGATGCTAACAAGTAATCTAGCTTCATTTTGTTTTGTTTTGGTTTTTTGCAGGTTGCTCTTCAATTTTTTCAGCACCATTTGGTAAATAGACTTTTATTCTTCTATTATATGCTCTTGGCTCCTTTGTAATAGATTAACTGCCCATAGATGTGGTTTTATTTCTGGATTTTCAATTTTTTTCCACTGACTCGTTTGTCTGTTTTTATTCCAATACCATATTGTTTTGATGTCAGTCATTCTGAAGTATAGTTTTAAATTGGGAAGTGTGATTCCTCCAATTTTCTTCTTTTATTTGAGGATATATTTGGCTCTCTGGGGTCTTTTGTGGTTGCATACAATTTCCTTGGGAAATGTTCATAGAATTCTGATAAGAATTGCATTAAATCTACACATTGCTTTAAGTAAAATGTCTATTTTAATGATGTCATTCTTTCAATCTATGAGCATGAAATATTCTTCCATCTCTTCTATTTCTTTTATTTCTTTGGTCAATGGCTTTTCATTTTCAGTGTTAAGCTCTTTCCCTCCTTTAAGTTTGTTCCCAATTTTGTTTTACTTTTTTGGCGTTCTTTGGTTTCTCTGTTAATTTTTCTTCCAGTTTTATCCACTGCTTCCATTAGCACCACAAAAGCATCCAGTTAACACCCAGGTAATACATAGTCCTTCTTTTAAAAGCAGTGGGTAGAGGGATACTTCTTGGACCAGAGCAGGCTTCCCTCAGATGCCAATCACCCTGCTCACTTACAGAGAAAAGGAAGAAAAAACTAGCACACAAGACATTCAGCATTTCTGAATAAGAGTGGCATTGCTGTTCATGTGAAGGGTTGTGGTAACCCATCCCATGCTGTGTGTGCATGGAGCCAGATAAGGCTAGCACCAGAGCTAATGAGCTTCCTGCCTGTGGGAGAGCAGATTCTCCAAGGAATGCCAGAGTGTTTACATGGGCTTAAAACTAACAAACAAGCAAAATCAGTTTGAGGCAAATAATTTAGCTAGAGATCCTCAGTGCCGAACGTTAATATGTTTGTATTTGTATGTCAGCAAGCCCTTAATAAATACATTCTCTCTTGTCCCATGAAAATATTCTGTAAATAAATAACAAGACACCCCACTTTTGCTGACTAATCATTTTTCCTTTCTATCCGGGTGCCAGTTGCACTTTATAAATGACTTTAATTTACAGTGCATTATGTTTCCTTGTATTTCTTGCCTCTAAATCCCCATGCAATATTTTGTATCCTTTCCCATGATAGTTTGTCTTTAACCTTTTCAGTGAGGTGTGTGTGTGTGTGAGTGTGCGTATGAGTATAAATGTGTGATAGTGTATGTGCCTGTGTGTGTCTAATAACACTGTGTAACTAGTTCATTCCATCATTTCTAACTGACCAGCTGAAGTTTGTCATTTGTGTCCAGTGTTTTGTAACCATTATGTTTTCATTCATAACAATTATATTTCAGTTGTGTAGATTAACCCCTGGATGACTGTTGCTCAGAGAGAGTTGGTCCCTTTGCAGTGAATGTGGAAATGATGACTTAGTAGGGGTGGTAAGTTCATTTCTGAAGCCAAAGCAGATTCCATCGGTCATATTTGTCATCCACCTGAGGTGTAATTCTCTTTGAAAACTCATCTGAAGCTTTTCCAGCAACAAAAGGCAAAATAATAACAACTGCTATTTATTGAGCACCTACCAAGTCCTTTTTTGCACAGCTTCATTAATCTTCACAAAGACACCCTTAGAATTTGGGCATGTCATAGTCCCCCTTCGATAAAAGAGGAAGCAGAAGTCTTGAGAAGTGAAGGATTTTTGCCAAAGGTTGCATAGAAGATTTTAGAAGTCCAGCTGTGTGTTTTCATCTGATGTCAAAGCCTGCCTTTGAATTTCTGGTCAGTATAGCCAGAGTCTGATTCTAAGTAATGGGGGAACAGACCTTTGCATACGGTGGCAGAGTCCTTTTCCAGGGTCATGGAGCCTCTTATTCTGTCCTGGTGCTGCCCATGACATCACAAAGGTGTCCACTGCCTGCTCTGTGGAAGATCTGGGCAGAACCTTGAGGCTGTGGAGCTGAATGAATCTGACCCTGGCTCCTGAGAGGCTTAGGACCTAGTGACCTTCACAATAACTCTCCTGATACAACTCCCCCACTGTAAAATGGAGGCCTGTTCATTCATGCAGCAGATATTTATTAAGCTCTGTGACTGGCACAGTTGTAAGCACACACAGTAGCTATAAGACACACACTAGCCCTGAGCTCACATTAAACAAATTTGTAAGATAATATCAAGTAATTTAAAAGACTGCATTCATTTTCTACTGCTGCTATAACACATTATCATAAAATTGGTGGCTTAAAACAATACCCATTTATTATCTCATAGTGCTATAGATTAGAAGTCTGAGTGGGCTCATAAGGCCAAGATCAAAATGTCAACCAACTGGGTTTTTAATCAGGAGAGTCTGGGAAGAATCTTATTGCAAACTCATCCAGGTTGTTGACACGATTCTGTTCCTTAAGATTGTACATTAAGGTTCCTCTGTCCTTGCTGCCTGTTACCTGGGACTTGCTCAGCTTCTAGACGCCATCCACGTTCTTTCTCATGCCTTAAATCTCCGTCCTCCTCTTCTGCTCCCACTTTGTGCTTAGAAGGGTTTATTTGATTATACTGTGCATGCTTGAGTGATTCAAGATAATCTCCCTATTTTCAGGTCAACTGATTAGTTACCTTAATTATATCTGCAAAGTTTCTTTTGCCATATAACCTAACACAATCATAATCATGATATCAGGGAACAAAAGTCATGGGGTCCAAATACTGCCTACCATACATTCTAATAGAAAAAGTGATCGTATCATCATTCATCCAACCATTGCTTACTGAGCACCTATTATACACCAAGAATTGCTCTCAGTGGTGGTTCTACAGCAGTAAACTACCAGAAGGAAATCCCTGGATTTTCGAGGCTTATGTTTAAATGAGAATATTTTATTTATTTTATTTCCAATAAACGGATAAGCAATAAAATATATACCGTGCCATGTGTTGGTACGTACTCTAAATAAAAGTCAATCACATAGAGGCTGGGCGGAGTTTGGAGATGTAGTCGTATGCTTGAAATTGGATCGTCCGGGAAAAACTCACTGGGAAACTGACTTGAAAGAAAAGACCTGAAGGAGGAGAGAAATCAAACCATGCACATAACTGGGAAGGAATATTCTAATAAGAAAACAACAGCACAAATAGCTGAAATGGGTCAAACCCACCTGTTCCAGAAACAGCAAGGAGGGCTGTGTGGGCTGAGGGGCAGAGTGAGATAGAGAGGATCTCAGAGCCAACAAGAGGCAGATCAAGTGGGGCCTTAGAGTTCGGACATGACCCAAGGGTGTGTAGTGTGGAGAGGGAGGTGTGGATTTCATTTTCAGGGTAAAGAAAGTGATTAGCTATTTACTTTGTCTTAACAATATAGCAGTATGCAGTCACAAATGTTCGGGGTTTCTTTTCAGTTTCTACAGGTCAGGAGCCTGGACATAGTTTATCCAAGGTGGTTGTAGCTCAAGGTCTCTTGCAAGGCTGCAATCAAGTTGTCAGCTGGGGCGCAGTCATCTGAGGCTTGACTGAAAGTGGGGGATTTTCTCTCAAGGCCACTCATGCAGTCATTGACCGGAAGCTTCGCTGCTGCCAAGC
>RJWH01002990.1:32080-135691 GCA_004363575.1 Solenodon paradoxus
CTCTCTCTCTCTCTCTCTCTCTCTCTCTCTCTCTCTCTCTCTCTCTCTCTCTCTCTCTCTCTCTCTCTCTCTCTCTCACACACACACACACACACACACACTTTAACCTTTTTTCGGGCACAGGTCACTAGCCCGGCCCCACACAGTGGTAAAGGACAAGCTCATAGGTACAAGGAGAAGGGTCTCACTGGGGCATTGTGGTGGTTGGCTGGCACAGAAATCTTCTGAAAAATGAGATTTTTGGTATGAGAGCGCAGTACTGAGAACAGGTCAGCCAGCTCTTCCCAGGGAAAACAGAGTCAAGGATTTGAGAAGACAATGAGATTAGACAGATGAGGTGGCAGAGACTTGAACAGACATTGGTTCTCTGACAGAGTCACCTCTTCCGTGCTTTGGTCACCTCTTCAAATGTCCCCATCCTTCCTCCCTCATTCTGTCTCCTGTCAGGCCAGTGAAGAGCTGGATCCTATGCCACCGGAATTTTCTGGCCCCATTCTTAGTCTCCCCCTTTCAGTGCCCAATCCCCACTCCCCACTTCTCTGAAGGCTGACCACACTCCAAGGCCTGGGAGCCGCTGCCCTGTCTCAGAAGGCTTCCCTGAGGCTCTAGCCCATTCTGTCCCCTTTCTCTGATCAGACAAATGTCTTGGGGAGTCAGATGGAAGACTTTGCTTAATAGGAATGTCTGTTGTTTCTCCATTTGTCACTCATAGTTCCCCCAGAAGCCGGAAAAGTACCTCACTCATTTCTGACCTTCCTAAAGACCCCTGCCACGGCCCTGGTCCTGATGGCCAGACAGCAGCTTCCGCAAGCTGGGGAATTTGAGGAGTCTTAATAAAAGGACTAGTTTTCAAAGTTTAGAGAAACTAGTACAGGATCACACCCTATCTAGCGGTAACTGCAGCAGAAAGCAAGATTCCCTGTACCTGAAAGAGCAAGGAGAAGGAGTGTGTCCAAAACTGGAGCGAGAAACAGTAGGGAAAGAAACACTTGGCAGGAGGCATTGTCTGCAGAGCCAACCCACAGTGACCTGGTGGGCAGAAAGTGAAGAAATGAACACCTGATTTCTTTCTCCTCCCTCCCCCTATCTGCACCGGCAGCTCCTATTGGCCAAACTCAACCAGAAGCCAAAGGAAAGCGAGGTGATGATGTAAACCCTTCAGGTCAGCCCCTGGGGCATGGAGCAGCAGTGGGCAGGTTGGGAGTGAATCTGGAGAAGTCAGTGGAAGATGCCCAACACAGATCCACTGTGCCAGATGCAGAGCTAGTGACTGGCACATTCTGCCTAATGCCCTGGGGCTTTGTCTAAGATACCTTAGAATCTGCTTGGTTCCCCGGTGCTCCCTCCCAGCCCCAGTGCCCCCTTGGGACAGCTACACCATCTGCAATCCCCTTTGTTTGTGTAGCTCCACTTTAATCTAAAAGGTGCTTATCTGAATCTTTGATGTTCTAGTGTAAATCTCCCAGGAAAGAAAATCATGTCTGTACTATGGTGAACCCTTCCTGCATTCGTGGTGAGGTGGCAGTGCAGGTAATATTCTCACCCACTGAGGAGAACAGGTGCCTCAGAGACTGAGGAGCCCTTTGAAAGGGTGGGAGCATTGGCCTCCACTCTATGTGACCTGTTCTTCCATCTGGTCCACTTACAGCGCCTGGAATTTATAAAGCCACTGTTGGAGTTTATGCAAAAGCTCTGGCTTTTAATTAAGTATCCCGGTTTCAGTAAATAGTGTGACAGAGACAAATCCATCAGTGTGGACTGATGTTATGAGTAAAAGAGCTGCCAGACCCAGTGGAAATGCAGACCCCATATGGCAGGACTTGGAGGGAGAGCCTTTGGCAGGACACTGCCATTTCAGTGATCGCTGTGCAAACAGAGGCCACCAGACACCACCCTGGGTGGAGCAGAGCCAGAATGAGCTGCTTCTAAGAAGAAAGAATAGTTATAGACCCCAAGCAGTCTCATGGATGCTTCAAGCTGGGAACAATTGAAAAGGGCCCTGAGACCCTCTTCCCAGCTGGTAGGCCTGAGTCCAACTATGGGGCTGTTCCGTGATGAGGTTTTCACCATGATCCACCGAAAAAAAAAATGGCTCCAAAGAGTATTTTTTAACAACTAAAATAATTGCATTAAAAAAGTTGTTTTTAACTAAACATGTTATAAGTTACATTACTCCTTCACCAGAGATACAAATATCTTTTCTTTAACAAAAGCTGATACTAGTAGACAGGAATATTTTAAGTAAATATATTTAAAATCCTACTTCGAACACTGCCCCTCCTCTGACAAACACACATGTAAAAATATTATTGGTCCATGGAATCCCAATAACTAGGTTCTCATGGCCTGGTGACTAGTTAAAATGCCCTCATTCAGATGGGGAAGACGAGAGTTTGAAACTTCAAAACAGATCCAGAAATTTTGGCTGAAAACTGTTTTCGGCCTTGCTACTTTTCTTCACCCTCATCCATGGTAAGATGGCTGAACTGGGGCAGGTGAGAGGCCACAGAATCTACTGCAGTGACCTCCGTCAAGCAACCGGCTCCACCTCGCACTCTGGGAAGCCTAACAGAAGTATATTCACATGTCTAAGAATCAAGCTGTTTCCTCTCCTGCTCTCTTTTTCCCTTTGATTGCTATTTCAAATTGCATCCATGCCTTCATGGTCCATTTGAACAATCCAAGTTTAACTATCCAAGAAGAGAGCCTAGCAGGCCAGATCTGGGACCTTAACCAACAGCAGCTCGTCCTTGGCAAATATTCTAACCTTTTAGATATCCCTGAATCTAATTATATACTTGTTCTCCCTCAGACAAATGTCCTCTATGGGTGAAGACCATGTCAATCCTGTTGACAGTATTTTAAGCATCAAATGCAGTTATCAGCATATAGTAGAAACCCAGAAAATATGTCATCAATCTCATTCTAGAATGATCTTAAGGATGCAAGCTCCATTTCTTTACCTATGGAATGTGGTTGATAACGATCCTTTCTCAATAGCATTCGAGGACACTTTTGCAAAATCATGGCTACATGTGTAATTACAGGACACCCAGACACCAGGGACAGGGACAGTTTCAACCAACCAGGGATGAAGAGTTCTCCTGATCCAGACCTGGGAGGATTCGTGAAAATCCAGGAGGCCCAGGCTAGCCCCACAGAGGCGCTCGGAGCAGCTATCCCAGGAAATAAATTAAAGGGGGCACACCACGCACATCCTAGCTCCCTCCCTGACTCAGACTGCCTAACACAGGTGTCTTTCCTATCAGGAGACACTTTCACAAAGTTGGTATTTGTGTCACACAGGGAGATTTCAAAATGCCGTATTTGGAAACATGAATGTGTAATGTCTCCCTGGAAATCTACACCTTCTCAGTGAAAGATACAAGTGCAGTCCAAGACAGACATGTTTAATTAGTGAGCAAACTTGACATTTCCAGTGTTTGGACTAGACAAAGGAAAAGCCAAGAGCAAACTGAGATTTTTCTTCATCTCCTCCCCCAGCTTGCTGACAGGGAATAATTTATTGGATTTGAAGAAAAAGGAATGTCTTTACAATAACCAGAGGAAAAAGACCAGCAGATCCACGGGTGGCATTAAACAAGTGTCACCACCGAATGCACACCTCTGCCACTGCCTCTGTCTTTGGATTCCTGTTTATCAATGTGGGTATTTTTATGCATCCAATCTCTTGGGTGCTGGGTCTCAGAGGCACCTTTATGCCACCCTTTTCATCAACCCCGATGTCTGAGATCGGCAATTACATTTTTTTTTAATTTCTAACAGACCTGATCCTTCTTTGTCTTTTTCAAGTCATGCTTGATTATAATCATTTTATAACATGTCCCTCAACCTCTTGCTTTTCCCCCATTCCAAGGCAGTCTACACAGTCTGTCAGAGAGAGCTTTGCAGGGCTTTACTCTGTTTGTACCCCTCTTCCTCACCAAAATTTTAGTAGTTCCTCATTTATTCAACTATATTGACTAAACACCTTTTACATGCTAGACACTGGGAGTCAGTGGAGGTTAATGTTGCCTTAAGATAAAGTCATAGCCTTGAAGCTGATATTTTATCATACCCTAGTATATCTTTCTGGTTTATCCCTTTCAGCTCCTTCAAATCTACATTCTAGACACTTCCACTGCCCATTAGTTCCCTGTATATCACCACCTTCAGATGCATCTTGATTGAGAAACTTCTATGCACAATGTTGAACACTTTCATCTACTTTCTTATTTATTATTCACAGCAAGGCTAAGATTTTTAATAACCATGCCTTTGTTTACACAGATCCCCATCCATGAGGATCTTCATTCTTTAATGGCCAAATTAAATGTCATACCTGATACTCCAGGATGGTATTAATAGCACCCATATTTATTATTATAGCCCCTTCTTTGAAGCTCTGTATACTAGTTAACACTCTGGCCCTATGTGGCAGATAGCTCTGATGGAAGAATATCTCAGAAAACAATCATTGAGGGAATATATCAGGGTCCAATCAGGAAAAAACAGAATGCTCTGATATTTCAGAGGGAATTTAGTTGGTTGTAAATTGGGACTGAACTAACAGAGAAGGTAGGCAGAGAGTGGCAAGCTAGTCAAAGATTGCAATAGCAAGAAGCTACTATTCGCACAAGACTGGGAGTTCAATGGGAGGAAAGGGGTTCAGGGAACCTAGTCTCAAGTTACACAGTAGAACCTAGAAATGTGGTAAACCAGCAGTGAGAGCCAGAGTTTCAGAACAGCACAGCCTTTAGTGGGGTGTTACCAGAGGTAAGGAGGGGAGAGCCTGGCTTCTCTCTTCCTCTAAGCCTCTGACTCCCCACCCGCTTTGGCTAAGACCTGGTGGAGGTCAGCTGGCATAGGAACCTGTAGCACCCTGCCCATGATACAGAGAGCAGGGCATGGGTGAGGACTAGCACAGCCCCAGGCCAATACCTCTTATCTCTAAAGCTAGAACACCTTCTTAAAGTAACAGCATGATTCATTAACTCATCTCCATTATGAAACTTTACATAACACTTTTAAAGAAATGCACACACCTAGGTATAGCTTATTTCTTTCATTCATCCTGTTACAAGCAATTCTTCAGTAAGTCCAGTATCGTTGAGTCTGCATCAAGGAAACCCACCTTGATCTTTCCCGCAGACGAAGTTCAGTTCAATTGGGTTTTGTGGAGTAATTTTATTGCTCTAGAGAGATTGAAGTTTGTTGATCTCTATGAATGCCCAGTGACGAGAAAGGCTTGCATTTATCTCCTCAGTCCCTCCCCTGGAACCAAGTATTCAGGTCTCTCAAGGGATGAGGGAAGTGTTCCACTAGGGTGCAGCAGGGAGGAAGCATAAGTTGTGAACTCTGAGACCACTGCTTTGTGTTCAAATCCACTCTCTGCCTCCTTCTGATTACTTGGGTTCTGACTTGACTTCTTTGAAGGCACAGCTTCCTAATCAGAAACATGTATTCATAGGGTACCTGCTTCATATGGTTAGCATAAGGATTAAATAAAATGATCCAAGTAAAGCACTTGGCATGTTGTCAAGTATATAATGCGTTTAGTAACTGTGAGCTATCATTTTTCCCTTATAACAGCAACACATCAGGAAAAACCATAATGTTGCAGGTGTGGCAGTCAGCTCTGGTTCCTTTAATGACTTTGGTTTCCTAAAATCAAGCAAACATTCTTCTAGTAATCACATTTTATGTCACTAACTACAAGTAATTTCCTATTCTTCAGGATCATATACTTGGAAGATCACAAATGGTAAAGATTTAAAGCTCATCTAGTTTAGTTCTCTGTTACTGCACAGAGAGGGACTAAAGACCAGAGTGAGTAAATTCTGTGTGTGTGTGTGTGTGTGTGTGTGTGTGTGTGTGTGAGTGAGTGTCCCACAAGAGGCAAGAAGAAAACATAAACACACTTATAACCCTACCACACAGAGATAACCCAGTTACCATTTTTCTATTACTATTTAGCCTCTTTTTTATAAACATATTTTTGAAAATAAAAATGGAGTTGTAGTATCATCACTATTTTTAAAATTTATCTTTTTTTCCAAGTAACATTATTTCTTCAACATCTTTCCATGCCATTGCATATAATTTCTGAGGGTTGCATTAGAATAAATATGCTGTTGCTTATTTTGCTTAACAAGTTTCTTAATAAGATCTCCTTTGGACATTTGAACTGCTTCCAATTATTCACCATTATAATCAATACCTCCAAAGTGCTTCGGAAAGGAACCAAACACGTCTTCTTCTGAGCATTTTAACTACTTTTCGCCACAATAGAAAACTGAAATTTCAGACAGACTCTGGTTTCTTCATAAGCTGCCTGCACACAGCAAAGAACTTTCTAGTTCATTGGGTTTTTTTAAATCCAGCTTTGCAACAAGGCCGAAAGTCAGTCCTTGCAGAGCAGCTCTGAGCCAATCTCAAGAGACTGGTTTTCTTGGTCTTTTCCTAGATGGAATCTATACAAGCGTTTTTTTTCAATGTTGCAGGTGTTGGAACCTTCACCAAAGCACCACAAAAGGCTCATTCCAAATGATGCATGATGTTATGGACACATGATGTCTGCAGACTGGCTCCACAATATGTTACCCATCCTCAGCTTTCTCAGGACCAGTCCAGCAGGTGCTGTGTCATTGATGAAGCTTCTGAACTGTGTTCTTTACTTCTCGTGCTAACATCTTGAACTGAGAGCAGCCCCTGCCAGAGCAGCCCAGACTCCCCGATAAGAAAGAGCTTAGAAGTCAGTGGCTAATGCTCTTTAGATGTGGCCAATTGGCGTATCTGTCTCTAATCTAGAGTCTTCAGTATAATCATCAGAGATGGATTTCCTGGAGATAATACGGGACACTGGAAGAATCCCTTACCCCCAAATGTATCCCCCGATAACCTGTGACAGTATCTACAACTACATCCCTGTGAGATAGTGCATTAAGGCTTTCGAAAATTTCTGTGATGAAATCCATAAATTCCAGGGAGAATGGCCTAGTACTCCATGCTCTCTGCAGACAACCACTGGATCTCTCCTAATGTCTCCTGGTGGGATGGAGTCTGTATTTGTTTCTGTACCACTGTAACAGTAATGCAGATTAGGTGACTGAAACAACAGAAGTTAATTTTCTCAGTTCTGAAAGCTAACAGTCTGAGGTTGCATTGGTTTCTTCTGAGAACTGTTCCAAATCTTTCTCCTTGGCTTGTATACAGTCATCTCTCCCTATCTTCACATGGTTTCTCTGTATGTCTCTGTGTCCAAATTTCCTCTTCTTATAAGACTAACAGTCATACTGGATTAGAGTTCACCCTAATTGCTGTATTTTAACTCAGTTACCTCTTTATAGACCATATCTGCAAATACAGTCACACTCTGAGATACTAGGAGTTAAGATTTCAATGCATGAATTTTGAAGGGACACAGTTCAGCTCATAACACAGTCTCACCCCGTGAATTAACCCCATGGATAGTCTTACTCCATGAATTAATTTTGAGAGATCTAAGAAGAACTATACAGGAGAAAAGTAATTTACAGAGTGACACATTTTCTATCATTTATGAAAATATTTTAAAGCACCTAAATTGTGGTATCTTAATTAATAAATGAGAGAAATATGGGCAGCAAGGATAAACACAAACTTCTCAACAGTGTTCTCTCTGAAGAGGGAAAGAAACATGGAATTATGAAAGTGTAAAAAGGTAATCTTGACTGTACCCATAATGCAGATTTTAAGCTGGAGTAGATATGACAAGATAACAATATTTTGATTCTGTGTTTGATTGCATATATGTTATATACAAAACTTTGTATTGCTCTCAACCTTTTGACATTTCCTATGATTTGAAAAATGGATAGAAGAGGCCAGAGAGTATTAAGGAAAGCCTCAGCTGTACTTTCTTCTTGACCCTAGGAAGGGGTTGATACATTTTATCACTTTACTTCTTAGGGTTTAAATGAGATGATGAGTGTGAACCCTTCATTCTCATCACTAAGGGCCCAGTTGCTCAAGACATGACCCCAGATGCAGCTAAAATAAAACTCCCTAAGTCAACAGGAGGCGCCTGCCCTTTCTCAGCCTCCCCACAGCATGACAGATTAGGGCTCTTCACCCCTGTTCACATTCTCCCCTTCACCTTCACACTTCGGGCTTGCCAATCCTCAACCCCCAACCACCTTCTTCTCCAAAGCCAGCAAAGGCCTCTGAAGTATTTACCAGCCTCAGACAGGAAGAAGTGCCCCTTCCCTGACATTCAGAAGGGAGCAAGGGAGCAGCCTGTGCCCAGGTCTCTTTTCCAAGCACAGGGACCCCCAGGGAGGATAATCTCCCAGTTCTGTAAAAGGGGAAAGTTATCAGGAAACACACCAGTCACCTAAAGCACCTCTAAATCTGACTTTTTAAAAAAGAAGTAAGGCATGCAGGCAGCAAACAAGAAGGAAGAGAGAGGAGGAAGAAACATTTTAGTTAGTTGTTTATTTCAGTTGTTCCTTCCCTCACCAGGCTATTTGGTGACATGAGAGGAACTTCTTATTTGAGAAGTGGCTACGTTCTGCTACCTGCCACTGAAATCATGGTATATAGCGCCCCCAAAAAACAATCCTTCTTTGGCCCCAGCTGACATAACCCCATAGGAGGCCCAACCATGCAACTCAACTACCAGCCTCATGCCCTTTGAAAGCCTGTGAGATCTCTTTGTTTCTTCTCTAGAGTTAGGGAGTCCTGAAAGATGCTAATGATAGCTCTCTTGTGATGACATAGCTCTCACTGCTAGTCCAAACTGCAAACTATGTAGAGTCACGTGGTTCTAATTTCATATCGAACATAAAGCTTTTTATTAGAGGCTTGCCATGTTTTCCAGACTGAGTCCCAAGGCAAAAAAAAAAAAAAAGCAAATTCTACTGAACTGGAGGTACTTCAAACTTATGGCAGAGTCCTAGCTTTGCTTCGATCTCCACAAACTCTCTCCACAAGGCGTGGTCCAGAAGCTCCACCTCTGCTTTCCTGCCCCCTTTCTTTGTCTTCTCTTCTAGGAAGGTGTTTTTCCTTTCTTTCCTGATGGATACTCTCTTGATATCAGCTCCTGAATTTTTCCCTGCCACAGTCAATAATAAAGCTCTAGATTCTAAAATGATTAGGTCCAACCAGAAAAGAGATACAGGGAAAAGAACCTAGAAATCAGAAATGAGTATCGATGTACTATTTTAGTGGCCCTACACAAATCAGAGTCAAGAGTTAGTGGTTACATCAATGTTTGTTAAATTTAGGAAGGAAGGTATACGTAAGGGTTTATTCCACCTCACACACCTTCTACCCACTGCCACACCAGAGGTTACCAGAAGGCTGCAGTAACACTCCTAAACTCTAGCTTACCACTTCTTCTAGTCTGAATAAATTTTATTGGGTCCCCCCACCTCTCCTTCCCCTCACTTACTTAATAGAAAGCTGGGCAACTGCTTTGAATTGTCACACCTGAAGTTAGCTCAGCTTGAAAAGTTTAAAAATAGTCAACTCAAGGAACAAAGGTGTTTACCAGAAACAAACACTGCCAACAGCTCCTCCGAGACACATTTCAAGTTCCCACAGGGTGACAAAGTTGATGTGTGAACAAGGACCCTCCTGCTTCCTTCTCCTGCTCTCTACCAGGTTTCAGCATCCAAACTCCTTTCTCCCTAAGCATATCACATTCATCTCAGTAAGCTGAATACAGGAGAACTTCCTATTCTTGGATCTGTAGCTCTGTCATAGTCTGTTTATTTCCATCTCTTTTAATATCTTGGAAAATATGTTAAGAAACTTGGGAGTGTTCAAGTTTTGCCCTGCACTTACCTGTATTATAACCATCTCTCTTATTTTTTATAGAAATTTAATGTAGAAAATATTTTGAAATTCAATTGAACAAATA
The DNA here is from genome assembly GCA_004363575.1 of Solenodon paradoxus. Classification (NCBI taxonomy): domain Eukaryota; kingdom Metazoa; phylum Chordata; class Mammalia; order Eulipotyphla; family Solenodontidae; genus Solenodon; species Solenodon paradoxus. Next base: position 41,985 of record RJWH01002990.1, read on the forward strand.
CTTTGGATCAATGTTTCTTATATTAAGATTCCTCCTTTGGTTACTTGCTAAGTGTGACTTGAGGCAAAAGTCTCTCTTTCTTTTTAAGATAACATTCTCATCTACAAAGTAGAGCTAATAAGAGTTCCTATCTCATAGGGTTGTGATAAAAATTAAATGACTTAATATATGTAAAGCCTTAGAATGGGGCTTGACAGGCAGTGCATTGTAAATAAGTGTATGTTATTACTATATTATCTGGATACCTTTCCTGAGTTACATCATAACTTCCCCATGTTAGGTACTCTAAAGGGTTGAGGGCTTCAGAACCAAGGACAGCACCCAACACAGCGCCTTTATGTTTTTGGAAATACTTGTAAACTAATTACAAAATAAATATGTGATAGATGATAGATCTAGATATATATTAATAGGTGACAGATATATATATGTGGAAAGATGATAGATAATTATGTATTTATTTAATGGCATAAATAGACGCTTCGCAAAAAATTTGTATGTGAAGAATTCCATCCTTTCAGAATCATCTCTTCACTCAGCATTCCTACCATGCTGTCCTTGAACACATTTATTCTCTGTTCACCCTTTCTATGTCTGCTTTTATTCCCATAGCTTGTCATATGCACAACCTGTTTTAAGTTTATCAGCAAAGGTAGGTGATACGGGTCAAGGCTGGGCGTATTCACAGTCTACAGATGCTGATACCGGGACATACCTAAAAGTATTCTTTTCATGACAATTTCATAGGCCACCTACATTACAACCTATGCTTTAGCTGTTATCCTTAGTATTTATTGCTATTTAAATTCTTTGCTTATTGTCTGCCTACCCTAGTAGAATATAAACTCCATAAGAAGAGGGATAGTTATTTCCTTTTATCCTTGTATCTTTAGACTCTCATATAGTGCCTAGGACAGAGTAGGAACTTAATAAATGCCTTTGAATGAATATGTGCATATATACTTTTAATAACATAATCCATACAAACTCCAGGGCAAGAGATTTGATGTTGTCTTAAGGCATAGACCTATTTAACTCCCCTCCTACAAGTCATGGTGTGCAGCCTACAAGTGAATTGAAACTACCAATCCCTTCTCCCTAGGATCACAAAGAGAAGATCTTGGTGAAGTACAAATGCAGGAGGAAAACAGCCACTTGATATTTAACAGTCCTTTGAAATAGCAACCTGATGGAGAGAACCAGCGCATTTCTAGCAGCTGCCTTCTTCCTTCCAGTAAATGTCTTACTTGGTTCTGTGTTCTGACATGACTACAGTAGAACCTGGCAGACTTAGAAGGAAATATTAGCTGTCTAGTGTCACCCACGGGTCTGCCAAGACATTTGAGGAAGAACTGTGAGATTACAAGTGACTAGCAAAAGATAACTCACATTTTTTGGTCCCTTCTACATTCCAAGCAAACTACTAGGAGTCTTACATATGTGATTCCACTTACCTTCAAGTACCCTGTGGAGTAAGCATTTTGGGTACCATTTTGTTAGTAACAAAGTGATGACTCAGGTTGTTTGCCCAAAGCCCCACAGTGGGTCCATTACAGAGTAGGGATTTTATTTTAAGTCTAAGACCTTCCCACTACCCCATGCTTTTCTACTATGTCTTAGAGTGTGAAGGCCAGAAGACTGCCAGTTATGTCTCAAAAGGCCAAACATTGGACTCATCACTTCCACTCACAACTCATCAGTCAGAGCTGGTCACCAGTCTCCACCCAACCACAAGAGACTCATAAAGGGAAATTATACCATCGTCCAGAAAGGGGAAGGTGATCAAAATGTTTGGCAAGTCGCATTGATAATTACTTCATCACCAGAAGCTCAGCAAAATCTGGGGTGTGAGGACAATACCTTTCATGACTAAGAGTATATGCTTCACTGACCTGGTGGGACCAGACATCAGAGTTCAAAAAAAATAAAGGACAGTCATAGTTCCTGCACTCAGGCATCTGTGGACTGAATCGCCCACCTGCTAAATGTGTTTGAAATGTACCAAGTGAATTTGAACTTCACAGCAGGGAGTTAGGCTCAGTAAACACTTCCCTAGAGGGATCATTATAATCAAGCACAGCCTGAACTATCAGCTAACAAAATGTCATGCTTCATATCAGAAGGGAGAGCCTTGATCCATTCCTTGTTCTTCCCAGTGTCCTAATTTACTAGTAGCACTGTGTCCAAAGTGGAAAGCCAACACGCTGGAGTGGTTATGACTTCTGCTGTGACGAATTAAAACCCGCTTTTCACTGTTGAGGTCGGGAAAGTGCCTGCTGCAGATCTGGAAGCAATAACTGACTGACTGAAATGAATGAGAGTGATTTGGCATGTGCAGAGGAATGGAGGACACGTGGTGGTGAGGTCACAGTGCACCCAGTCTCCTCTCTAACAACTCAGCAGACAGTCGTTAAAAACCTGCTTTGGATATTAAGACTAGATACACACCTCAAGAAGAGGTGGAGAAGCAGCTGTGGAAATGGAAATCTGAAACTAAGAAAAGCAGACGTGGGAGTCAGTAACACCCCCAGGATTCTGGGGGTCAGCAGCAGATTGTCCAAGAGCTTGGGAAGTTGGCGTGAGTTGGAGCAGGCCAGCCAAGGAGCCTGTAGCCATCTTGCAGCCGGAGGGTTCTAGAGACCAGGCCCTTCTCTCCTCCAAAGGGCCAATTGCCAGTGGGTGGGCAGGACTGTTATTTGGGTCTCTCTGACATTCTGCGGGTGAGCTCTGGTCTATTCCATGCCATTAGCCTGTGGCAACCAGGTGGTGAGATGAGATCGAAGCGTCCCCCAGCCCATAAAGCCTGCCCCTGCTGCACAGTGAAAATTACAGGCTTATATTACAGGGCACCAGTAGGGGAAGTAGCCGGAGGTTGCTGATACAATCAAAGTTCAGGTAGCTTTATTGAGAACTGTGAAATGAAACTCTGTTACCCATGTGCCCAAATTTGAAGGAGAAATCTTCCACTCTCCACAAAAAACAAACAAAAAAAACACAACAATAACCGAAACTATGTTTTTTTCTCACATTCTCTTTTTGTAGAATTATTGCAGTAAGCATTAGCCAGGAACATAGAACCTTTTTCCACCTAAGAGAAAGCAAAGTTTACCCAGAACAAGGCAGCATGCTGAAGACCCAAGGAAGGGGCCCAGCAGACCTGCAAGGCAGAGAGCTTTCTGGGAGAGCCACAGCCAGAGAAGACACCTCAGAGGAGGTTCACTGAGTAACCCCCAGGGATGGGGGCTCTGAATCCCCACACATTTCTAACCACATCGCTATTTCAGTCATTTAAAATATTGGGGGTTCGAGTATAACTTTGTTTGGAAAAATGTATCTTGCTTTGCTGCTTTTTTTAAAGCTTTAAAATTATTATCATTAAGGCAAAAGTATGGTGGACAAAACCGGAAAAATAGCCACGTCTGATGGGTAGGGCAGAGAGGAAAGGATGTGAGGGAATTTTCCTGAGGGATGGAAAGCCCCTATCCTGAGAGTGGTTTGGGTTCCATGGGTGTTTGTCAGGCTCTCCAATGGCACATTTAAGATATGTGCTCTTCTCTTACGCAAATTTTACCTCGAAAATTGTAAACAAAGTTGCAAACTCTGGTTAACAATGCAGAATTTAGGGGAGACTATATGGTCACCTGCAATTTACACTAAAATGCCCCCCAAAACATAGGATGGGTTGCTGACGGGAGGGAAGACTGGGCAGGTGGAGAGATCTGTAATAAAAGAAGTGAAGCAAATTATCAATGAAGAATCTAGATTGTGACTATACAGATGTCTCACATAAAATCCTCAGAATTTTTCAGTATGTTTTTCAATTTTTTCATAACAAATAACATGGGAAAAATTACTTGTATTGGATCCACTTTTCCCAAACGTTGCTGATTAGAATCCCCTGGCATCTTTGTCTTAAGATATAAACCGTAAGACTTCTCCTCGGAGATTCAGCTTCAGTCGAGTGGGGTGCGGGCTAGGCACCCTGTGTTCTGGTCAGCCCTCCCCGGTGAGCCTGATGATGACACAGATTTTGGAAACACAAGGTTAAATTTACCCTCAGAGAAACTGATACTGGATTTAAGGAAGAAGTACAACCCCTAGAAAGATGTGGGAGCAGGAGAACCTCTTGCCACCACGTCAGACGCTAGCCATTAATTTAATAGTTTCTCTTGAGACTATGAAGTACAGAAAGTTTTGAGAAACCTCAAATTTATAAATTTCTGCCCAAAATGGAGAGAATGTCTTCACCCCCACACTCTGGCTAGCCCTGTTCCTAAAATACAGCACATGCGCACACACACATACACACACGCACACACACGCACACACACACGCCATGTGACTAAGCTGTAAGTTAGAAGGATAAAATGCACAGTGAATGGGCCTCCTCCTGTGGGTTGAAGTCGATGCTCCAGGAGGGTGCTCTTACTTTGCTTTGGGGCTCTCATAAGGCCTAAAGTGGAAGGGGCCTTAGATTTACCACAGGAAGTCACCAGGTCTGTCTGCCAACTCAGGGCTTTCAGCACCTATGGAACAGAAAACAAGGCTGTTTCGTGGTTACTTGCACTCCATTCTGGGCATTGTGTTGGGGAGGGCCTGGGAAGGAGTTACACAGGTGAGGGACACTGGCAGCTTGCCTGGAGAAGCTGCAGTCCCTCGTGGGCAAAGAGAGAAGACTGGCACAAACCAGCGAGGGCATGAGCAGAGTCAGGGTCAATGCCAGAGAGGCCCCTGTGAGAGAAGAGATGGGGTGCAGGGCATCCGGGAAGGCTTCCTGGAAGAGGTGAGACTCGAGTGCACTCAGAGAATTGGGCAAAATTGCCTTGAGTAGAACAAAGAAGAGTAACAGCAAAGCAGGTTGCAAAGGGGTATATGCAGCATGGTACCATTATCTAAACCCAAGGATAAAGAGTAGTGTATATTAGTATTCATTGTGAAGTATACACAGTAGGCAAGGCAAAATTACAAACAGCTTTCCTCTTGGAAGGGAAGAAGGAAGAAGAAGAGAAGGAAGAAGTGAGCCATATTCTCCATCTGTACAAGTTTATTTCCCAAGAGAGCAAGAGACAGATAAAAAAAAGTCAGAGAGATCTTTCTTTGTTTTTAAAGCTCCCCTGAACACAGTTGATGGGTGATGTTCAAACCCCCAATTCTGGTGCAACTTGTCAAATTGTTGTAGGAAGCTTCACTTCACTGACACTTCTGAAATCCCACAGCCACCTGGTGGCATCATTAATGGCCTCTCGGTGTCCAGCACCTGAGCTACACCTCTGTCCCGTTCTCTCTGGCTCAGACATGCATCTTCCATCACAAGTGATGTGAGGGGTGCTGTTTAGTCTGTTCGTGCCCGCTCTAAATGATAAGTTTAGTTTCTACTTTCAGGTGGTGATCTTTCACCAGATGGTGAGTTCTAGACATTCAGGTGAATTTCAGGTCAATCCAAATCACCCTTGAACTCTTAAATCACCAATTGAGTACAGTGTTCAACATCATGTGAGGAAAAGTGCAAGGTGGGGACTGGCACCCCAGGTTCATGTTTAAACATGGTTGGTAGCTTGCAGATGGAATCCCCTCACAGTGGCAAGAGATAGTCAGATGACCAGGTGAATGACAGGCAGGCCCCTCATTTCAGGTTCATTCTCTGTGCCTGCTTTTCCTCAGCATTTGTTTCTGGAAAGTAGGTGAATTTCTAGTTGCTCCATGGGAAGGACATGAGTCTTGCTCCTACCAGGTTGCCATCTTGGTCAGAAGTCCCCTCAGGTTCATTCTGAGCAGAATTTCTGAAACCACTTAAATTACATGTTTTCTTTAAATTGGAGTTTACTTCTAATACAACTTTAACAGAACCCTAATGTCCCAGTTGATGGAGACAGACACACTATTTCCCAAGTAAACTGGTAAGAGTAAAGGCATTCTGTCCATGGGGAGAAAGGAAGCAGGTGACCCAGGGTATCCGTCTCAGTCTTTCCCTGCAAGGTTCAGGCTTCCTGCAAGTGTGATCTTATGGGGAGAAGCCGAGACAGATGGAGGTGAGGATTACTAAAGGTAACCATTAAACAGGAGCATTTGTGAAAAATTCAGCAACTGCTTAATTCTTCTTCTTCCACCTCTACCTGTGATTTTAACTTTCACCATCCTCAGAAAGTGAGAATTGTTCTTCAAATACCACAGCTCCTGATTCATTCTTATAGTGAAACAATTAAAGCGGATGGAGATTTGGAAAAACATGGTTTAACTAGTCTTCAACACAGGTAAGAATGACACGTTTCCCACACAGACAGCATACACATTTCCCACAGCACATGCATGTCCCAATCAAGACCAGGAGTCAGGACACTCTGTGGATGCCCTTTTTCCTCAAGAATCTCATGGCAACCTGATTAATGAGGCTTGGTTGCCATGGCCACTGGGGATGCTTCCCTCATTCAGTGGCTTCTCTGTGACAGACGTTACCTGTAGCTGCAAACAGCCCCCGACAGGAAGGTGCTTCAGCCCGTTTTAGCCCTCAGGGCCAGTGGGATGCCTGGAGATGCCTTGAATGAGCTGTCACTGCCCCCACCTCCCTTGCAGACTGACAGAGACTGAGGCCCCTCCCTACTGTGACATTTCTCAGCATCAGAACTCAAGCAGACAAGCTCTGCTGGGCCAAGACAGTTTGGGCAATCAAAGTCTGCAGCTGTGATGGAGGCCTGGCATTTAAGTCTATTGATCAATGACAGAAGTAAAACATAGTCGAAAAAGGCACCAGGAGATCTTGTTGTCAGAGCCAAATAGAGGCTTCTCCTCTCTGTTTTGAAGGAAGCAGAAAAGAGAGGGAGGGAGGGAGGAGGCATAAACAACCACAAAACCCAGGGAAAGTGATATCTAAAGATGTTTGTTGGTTTTTAAAGGTTTGAGGTGGGAGCTCAATGTGCAAAGGAACTGAGTTGCTGAGAGGAGGAACTGGGAGAGGGAGAGGCTGGGGACACTCTTGATTTTCAGATGGAGATGTTTTCTGTTTGTGTTCAGCAGTCTAAATGCAAATGTTGTGCCTGCTCACCCTGGAGGTGACAAATTTCTGCCATAAGTGCAAGACAGGCCACGTGCCTTCCTGAATGCTACTGAAGTGACCCAGTTGTAGGTGTTCTTCTGTCTCTGCAAGTGCTGGCCCCAAAGCAACGTGAAGACTCCATCCACCTTGATGGGGAGAAAGAAGCATCTGTCTAAAAGGGAGGACAGGAAGAGTCAGAGGAAGCAAGGGGCCTTCAGCAGGAAGGGGCATAGTAGATGATGGAGGACACAGTAGCTGATTGGGAGATGGGAGATGGTGGGGAGCACAGGCGATGGTAGGGAGAACACAGTAGACAGAGAGACAGGATGCCTGAGCTGTTGTGGGTCATCCTGAGTCTGTTTTCTCATCTTTAAAAAATGAAAAGGGGAAGGGAAGGAAATGCGCTTAAAGCTTCCTTCTGACTCTATAAAATGCTTCGATAATTCATTAGCCTGCAGAGCTCAGGCCAGCATGGAGCAGTGAGCCAAGCTGATGCTGCCGTGTTTGAGAAAAAACTGTCTGGGTAGAGTGTGCCTTGAGAACAGGGGGCCCGGGGGGCAGGGACTTCTTGAATTTGAGTGAGTATCCAGTGACTCTCACTCACCTCCGAGTGGATCTTGGAGAGATCAAGCAGAGATTCCAATTTATGGGTCCCAGGGGTTCAGGAATATGCATTTTTACAGTTTGACTATTCTAGGTAATTCTTACACAGCAAGCCTGTGACCCACACACTTTGCGTGATGCTGGCCTCATTATTAAAGACATGAGCTTTGGATTCAGAACTGGGATTATCTCATCTCTCTCATTTTCCAGCTGTGTCTCTTGGCCTAATTGTTTAATCTCTCTGAGCTTCCGTTTCTTCATTTGTAAGGTGAGAGTGACAATACCCACCTTACCTTACATATCGTGATGCGTATTACATGAGCCAGTGTGTGCAAATTCCTTAATAGAGCCTCACTGGCTCTCAGTGCTCAGTAAATGGTAGTTGACTTCATCATCATTGTTGTCATAATGGTGATGACTATGGGGTAGCTATGTCTTTTGCAAATATTTTCTCCCAGTCTCTGACTTGTTTCCTCAGTTCTTGACAGTGTCTTCTGCAGGGTAGAAATGTTTAATGAGCTATTTTTTAATAGTGCCTTTGTTGTTGTACCTAAAATATCATCATGAAATTTAAGGACATCTGGATTGTCTCCTAGCTCACATTATATGAGTTTATGTTTCATGTTTTACATTGGGCTCTGTGATCCACTTAGTGCTCATTTGTGTGAACAGTGTAAAACTTCTATATAGATTCACTTTCTTTGCATGTCCAAGTCCAGCTCTTCAATATGGAAAGTTTTCTACTGAAAAGAGTAAACATTGGGAATTGTCTCGACTTTACCATGCCTCTCACTTTGCACATGCAAAAAAGGAGCACTGCCCTCTGGTCAGGATTTTTAGGAGTACAAGGGATTTTCGTTCCTCTGACATCTTTTAGAAAAAATGAGTCAGAAGTGACCTCCAGGTTATATCTTTGTACATTGTATTTAGCAGGAAAAATAGGGGGTATTGGAAATTTCAGTTCTAAGGAAGGATGTCCCAGCCTTCCCCAATAGAAACAGATGGGGATTATACTAATGTTGGCTGCTTCTGTGGTTTTTTATTCCAAAGGTATTGGAAATTTAACCTCTCAAAGATGTACAAGTCAGACATACAGAGAAATCTTATTTGTAGAAGAAAGAGAACAAATATTTGAGTAAAATAGACTAGAGAAGGTAAATATAATTGGGATTTCAGATATTGAAGACCCATCCAATAACTGGGAGAATGAGCACTGCTGGAAGAAAACAACTGGTGACTACTCTTGCCTCTTGCCTAAATGAAATAGAGAAAGGAAGTATCTAGATTACTCATATCTGTCATCACAGAGCTAGATTGGCAGATGAGAGAAATAGTTTTAAGGAAAAGGAGACCCAGGTTCAGAGACCTGCTGCAGGACAAGCTGTTTTAACTCTTGAGGGCTTTTGTGACACCGCTTAGACAGACTGAAGGAATAGCAGTTCTTACCCCTGAAAAATGTGACTCGTAATAAAACCTCAAGACTGCTTTCTCAAAGCACAGATTTCATCATTAATTACCCTTATTTTGATCTCATCGATATCTGACTTAGACTGTCACTTTTTCTCTCCTGGTCTCCAGCACCAGGTTTGCTTCAACTTTTAATGTTATGCCATGCTTCCCAGCCAGCAAAGATTTCTGTTTGTTGTCCGTTTTCCTTGGAGGAAGAGTTGGCCCATTCTACTAGTTCTGTTCTCTTCTCTGGGAAGTGCCTGCCCTTTAGGGATTAGCCTCAGGTAGCCATGTTTATAATAAATCACCCTAACTCTTAGAATTGACAAATTGGATCAAGTGGGCATCTGATCCAAAATACGCCCAATTCTCTCTCCAGAAAAAGTCCAGTTGTGGGACAACAAGTGTAGATATAGTAGCTGACCTGAGGCAACGACAACTTTCTACAGGGATAGGGAAGAATCTATATATTGGTTAGAGTTCTCTTGTTGCCATAAACTAAGACTAATTTTCATTATTTACTACAATACAGTTAATTTAAACAATTATTGGGGAAGTTCAAGAACCTGAAAACACACAAGCCTGGGTCTTTAAAAAATGGTAACCTCAGGAACAGTCTTATCTTGTGAAGAACAAACTGACCCTGTTGCTAGAACCAGAATAGATAAATCCCAACTCTTCTGAACGTCTCTTATCTTCTGATCAAGATTCAGATTCCAGAAAATGGGCATCTAATTGGGCTATCTTGGTGATAGGATTTACCTAGGGCAGCATGGAGCCCTCATCTACAATTCCACCAGACTGTGTAAAAGGGGACAAGATTCTTTTCCAAAAGTAAGTTGGAATGATGCTAGAAAGCCAAAAAACTGATGAAAAGTCAAAACAACATCATCTTTGGTAAGTCCACAGTTGTCCTGCTCCAGTTTTTTATAGAGACATGATTGTTCTATCTTTCTAGGATTCTTTGAGAGGCCTTACTATCCTTGAAGAAAATTCTTTATGTTAAAGCTGACTTGAATTGGTTGATGTTACTTTCAATCAAAACATTTTTAACATATATTCATTCATCTCTATAAGAAACAAACTTCAGTTTTGGCTTTCTTGAAACAGAGCTATCAGAAATTAGTGACCTGAAAGATAAGAATTAGTATAAGTCAAATGAGCTAAGATGGGGGTGTGTTTCACATCGGTGTCCCTAATCTGTTCATTCACATTCACTGAGCCTCTCAATGCCCAGTCATGTCCTCTTCTCCAGCTTCTGAGTAGATAATAGAATAATTTTTTAAATGCAACATGGTTGTGAGGTGGAAATGCTCTCACAGAAATCCAAACAAGCCATGGAGCCATGGTAACAGCACCAATGTGTGCTCTGTTACCTTGAATCCTAGAAAAGAGAATATGTTTATTGAATCCCATGGCTCCCAGGTTATTAAAGACAAACATCTCAGAGCAAGGACATTCTGTAGTCCATTTTCCTCAGAGAAAGAAAAGGAATTCTCTCTATTTAAATATGTGAATGGAGAAGGCTGCTGTATAGTAGAAAACCTTACCCTGACCCAACTGCAAAAGTTAGTCTGCCAGGAATTTTCCACAATACTGCAGAGACTATAGCTATGTCCTGTCATTATGGCAGAGCCTGCAGATGGCAAGAAGACTGACAGCCAGACACTCAAAGTTAGAGAAAAAGGCACTTTATTGCAAGCACTGATGCTGGCCCAAGGGTATTGTTACCCAAAGCTGAGCAGCGGTGGGTTTAGGGGAGCTCCTATGAGGTAATGACTCACCTCCTTGGCTATGTGTGGTTTCTACTGGCAACTCTTATCAGTTATATACAACTGCAGAGTAGGGAGGCTATGCTTGTTTGTCCTTGGTCATGATAACAGGAATAGCTGCAGTTTCCTTAGAACAGGATGTAGCTACAGCCTCCGTAGTACTGTGGGAAATTCCTGGCAGACTAACTTTTGCACTGGGATCAGGGAAAAGGTCTTCTACCACATTACCCCCTCTTGATACTCAGGCTGATTTACATCCTTGGGGATTATACAGGAGACTCTAAACTAGAGGTGGGAACAGGGGTGATGAGTCTTTCTGGCTACTTCCTTCTGAACAAGGATGTCGCGGGATTTAACAGCCTGAGTCTTCTTCACCCAGGGGATTGTAATGGCAGTTTGATGACCTGGTCTGGAGTAACATCTGAAGCTTCAAGGCCTCTAGGCAGGAGGAGGTAAAACAGGTGAGTAGGTTCAGGATGCAGGGACCAAACAAGAGTGCAAGTAACTATGCAAAGAAGGTCCCTGACAGTGGCAAGAGCTACAATAACTAGTTGATATTTCCGAACCAGGAGCTCCTGAAATCAGATGCGTTTTCTCGAAGTTTCCTGACTCCTTCCCATAGTTGCTGGGTTATGTCTCTGACAATTCCAGACCTATTGGTACAGAAACAACATTCTTCATTTAGGAACAGACAAAGGCCACCCTTCTCAACTGTGAGTAAGTCTAAACTCCTTTGGTTCTGTAATACTACAGCAGCCAAGGAGTCTACCTGATTCTGGAGTTCATCTGCTGATTGAGGGACCTTTTGGATGTTGTCAGATAGGCTTACAGCATCTGGTAGAAGGAGGTGGAAGTGGCTATTCCATCTACCCCTGTTCTGACTCCAGCTGCTACTCCCAGCCCAAGTAAGAAAAGTATGACCTCCACAGCCCTCTTTGGACTAGAGAAGGTGGATATTGGCACTTCAAGGGACTGTTTTCCAGGTATGATATTTGAGGCATTAATAAAGCAAGGATACGGCTTCCTGTCCAATTAGTGGGGAGACACAAGAAGGCTCTTGTCCCACAAACAAAAAAAAGACCCCAGGTGCCGGCTGACACCAGGGTCTAGTTTGGCTCCCTTCTACTTCTGTGATGCTGTTACACCACATGTCTAGAGTCTGCCCTACTGGCTTTATCCCTTTGCTGTTTTGGAAACAAATAGGAGCCTTGTGTTTTGTAATGGTTGGGGTGGAACTCCATGTGCTGAGTTCTGGAGGTGAAATTAAAAAGAATCTCTCTGGAAACCAGAATAGCTAGATACTGGGGGGGGGGGGGAGAGTTAAAGACATGCATACCAGTAGACCTTGTCTAAGTCCAGATTAGTAAGATTTATAATATGGTGAGTGGTAATTATAGTTTGATATAATCGAGAGTCTAGATCATGAGGCTTTCTAGCCCTTGTTATTATTTGGGGTGGCTCTTAGTTGCCTTCAGGCTGTGGAATACCCAACATATTTGTTGATATGCTGTATCTATACAGTTATGTTTTTGGTAATGGGCAGTCTACCCTCAAATGATGCGTAGATTTGTGCTTGTCACATATATTCCTCCTTGCCATTTAGAGTATCCAGAAAATGAGTAATAGTTTGTGTTATCATACTATGGAGGCTGTAACTATGTCCTGTTCTACGGAGACTGAAGTTATGTCCTGTAATCGTGACTAAGGACAAACAAGCATAGCCTCCCTACTCTGCAGCTGTACATAACTAATAAAAGTTGCCAGTAGAAAACACACATAGCCAAAGAGATGGATCATTACCTCATAGTATAAAAGGAGCTTCCCTGGACCCCCTTGCTCAGCTTTGTGTAACAATACCCCTGAACCAGCACCAGTGCTTGCAATAAAGTGCTATTTTCTCTATTTTTCTAGTGCCCGGCTGTCAGTCTTCTTGTCATCTGGAGGCTCTGCCATAGCAACTGGACTTCAGAAGTAAGGTTCTATGCCTTTGGAGTGAGTCTCTTTTCACAGAAAGGGATATTATAACAATAGAATCAAGAGTAATAATTATAATTAAATGTTTTCAATAGTTACTATGTTTCTCCCTCTATACCAAGTGCCTAAGATTAGACTTTTTTTCCTTTTGATGGAATGGTTATCTGTGCCCTTAAAAAGAATGACAGTTATATGATATGACTAGATCCTCTCTCATGCATACCTCTGAAGTCTTATCTGCTCCTGTCTCTGAACATTTAACATTTTCTCTGTTTTATGGTCATTTAGTTCAATTCAATATGTATTTTGTGACTTGATACTGGAAAGCTGAAGCAGGAGAATGGCATACAGAAGAGAAATAAGGCATATGCCTACCCTCGAGGAACACACAGAAAAGTGGAAAAGAAAACAAGAAAATCTAATAGCTAAATCACAGGATACAGTGGGCACCCAGTGATGCCCTTTCCAGTCCTACAGCAGTTGCAAGCAGGCACAAATGAGAAAATGCTTCCTTCTGGAGTGGAAAAAGGCAGGAAGGAAAAGTACATTGAGCTCATGTCCAAGGCTTGAAAAAACAGTCTACAAAGTGATTGAGCTGATTCTTTTCTCCCCTGATATCTGTTAAGGATTTAATACATTTAGTTCAACTTTAAACTCTCTCTGGTGCTCAGAAATCCCAAGTGAAGTGACAGAACTGTACCTAGTAGGTGTTCAAGTAGTGTCTCTTGAATGGTTTAAAGAACAGCAAGTTTCCAAGTTAGACTCATCCTCTCTTGTGTGTTTTAAAAATAAAATTCAACCAGTTGTGTTTTTCTGTGAAAGGTATAGACTGGCATGTTTAAGATGAAGTGTAAATCATTCTAAGTTTGGACTGTGTGAAAGACTCTCAGATACCTTCCTTTTTGGGAAGAGGGAAAAGAAGAGGATATATATAGACAATGCAATTAACGATGAAATTTTTGTGAGGTTAACCTTAAAATATTACAATCCCCCCTGCTTGTACTCTGCAAGTGTAGGCTTCCAAGATCCTACATTTCTTAGGCATTCCAACCTCTGGACCTTAACTCCTATCACTGCTTTCCTGCTCTCCTTACTTCAGGAACTAAGAAGAATGGGAAATTTTAACAGTGGAGCATGAGCAGAGTGATTTGAGAGGAAAGACACTAGTTCTCTATCCAACTTTGGGTAGAGAGGCTGAAATCTAGAGTCTTAAAATTATATATAGAGATTGACTACCGGATGGTGACTCGATAGGAAGTGCTTTCAGGTTGCTTCCCACAGACACCAAAAAAAAAAAAAAAAATCACCTATTTTCCTGAGACAAACACCAAGAAACAACCAGCACTTCAGCTGGAGATGGATCAGCTAATGGCTAATGGCAGGGAAGGGCACCCAGCATGGTTCTCAGCTAAGTTGCTGATTTGGATTTGGGATGGAGCTTGGGAGTGTCAGGATGCACGATGGGGTGGAGGCTAGGGATTTCAGGACCAGCTGCGGAGGCAGCGAGAGGTGGGCCCAGTGGGGGCTGAGACGTGGAGCCACAGAGGGCCCACGGGAGGGGGTGAAAGGAGAGGCAGAGCACCGGGAGCTGAGCTGGAGCCCATGCGGTGAAATTCTGCTGGGCCCAGCCATAACTGGAAATCAGTCAAAGAGCTCAAAGCTGTCCCACAACCATTTCACACCAGAGCCTAGGGTCCACCCAGCAGAAATCCTGCCGGCGGCATATCTGCCCACCAGAAACCCCACCCATCAGAAGATACCCCACCCCCTGGATTACAGAGAGAAGGCAGTCCCAAACCTCCATGCTACCCACTACCACCACCTTGTGGGCAGAGGTGAAACTGCAGCCTGATTGCCAATCCTGGGCAAGCCAAACCTACACAACGCCAAGGAAACTAAATCCTCAGAAATATTAACAGAATGCCGAACAGAGCAAAGTCAGAGAGAAATATTGGGAAATGATGAACTCAATCAAAAACCCAAGGGAAAATCTGAAAACAGTAGACATATGTAAACTACCTGAAGAGGAATTTAGGGTAACGGTGATTAACATACTCATGGAAATCCAGAAATCAGTAGAGGCAGTAAATGAGAATGTCAGGAAGCAAAGAGAAGAAGTAAAACAAGAGATCAAACAGGTAAGAGACAGGATGACTGAATTAGAGAACTCAACAGAGGGACTCAACAATAGGATGGATGAAGCTTTCGATAGAATCAGTGATATGGAAGATAGGACAGGGGAACTCAATCCAGCAAACCATCAAAGAGATAAAAAATTCAAAGAATCAAAGACAGCATTTGAGACCTCTGGGATAACATCAAAAGGAACAACATTCACATCATAGGGATCCCAGAGGAAGAGAGAGAAAAGGGGGCAGAAACCATGTTTGAAGAAATAATAGATGAGAACTTCCCCAGTATGAAGAATGAAACAAGCCTCCAGATCCAGGAAGTTCCAAGAGTTCCTAATAAAAGAAACCTAAATAGAAATACAGTTAGACACATCATCATGAAAATATCAAAAATACAGATAAAGAAAGTCTGTTAAAGCAGCTAGAGGAAAAGGTGTCACATACAGAGGAGTTCCCATAAGATTGTCAGTGGACTTCTCAAATGAAACTGTACAGGTCAGAAGGGAATGGTATAATATATTCAAAGTGCTGAAAGAAAAGGATTTTCAACATAGAATACTATATCCAGCAAGATTATCATTCAAAACTGAAATAATGATAAAAGCCTTTCTGACAAGCAAAGAGTTTAAAGTTAAAGAGTTTATCACCACAAAACAAGCTTTGTAAAAAAATATTAAAGGATGCTCTATAAAGTGTACAGAAACTCCACAGAAAAACAGCAAGACAGCAAATATAAAAAGTGGGAAAGAAAAGAAGAAAACAAAAATGTGGATAGTTACAAAGAGTGGAAGACTAATATGTTTTCAAATAAAGTTAGGTAGTAAACATAGAACTGTGAGTGCTAACTTCAGGATAACCTCAAAATATATCCCCAGGGAGAAAGCGAAGAAGAAAATGAAAGGCAAAATCAATCAAAACATAACTGCACCCATCTGACCTAAAAAGAGAAAGATAACAAAGTACTCACCTGTAGCAACATATGAAAGACAAATTATAAAATGACACTAAGAAGCTACATATCAATAATCACCCTAAATGTTAATGGACTGAACTCACCAGTCAAATGGCACAGAGTGGCTGAATGGATTAAAAAGTATAACCCAACCTTCTGCTGTATTCAGGACCCCCATGTTTATTGTGGCTCTATTCACAATAGCTAAGAACTAGAAATTACCTAAGTGCCCAACATCAGATGAATGGATCAAGACGATGTGGTACATATACACAATGGAATACTACACAGCCCTTAGAAGAGATGAAACCCTGTCATTTGAATCAATGTGGATGAAACTAAAGGAGATGATGCTAAGTGAAACAATTCAAAAGACGAAAGATAGATACCAGATGACCTCACTTACAGGTGGAATGTGAATAAACAAAACAAAGGAAAAGATGAAACATAACCAACCCTGAAACATTTGCAACAGGTGACCAACAGGGAATGGGGTGGGGAGGGGCAAATGGTGGTGGAGCCCACTGGACAATGGGGAAGAACACTTGGTGATTTAGTGGAGGGCATGGTGTATATACCTCTAAGAAATGGGGAACCTATACATAGGAAATTATTTTAGTGTGTAGAATAATTGCTACAAGAAATATAAATTAAAAAACAACATAAAACATAATATTCAGTTATGTATGCATATAAACGACAAGGAGGAATTCAGATTATGCTGTTATCTGCACTACCTCTAAAGTTAGTTTATTTGAAATTAAATTTGGATTAGTTGTGAATGTATATTACAAACTCTAGAATAATCATGAATATATTTTTAAGTAGAGTTGATATTCTATGAAATAGAGAAAATGAGATAAATTATGTGCCCAATAAGCAAAAAAGACAAAATAAATGTGATCATCAAATAAAAATAATTACATGTAGACTATACATCAATGTGGAGATAAGCACTTTTTCTGAGGCATGGAAACTCAGCTTTCATCAGATTCTCAGAGGTCCATTATCCAGAATATTGAAGAGTCATTGGTCCATGCTGGTGGGAGGCATATTTTAAAAGAGCATAAGTCACTGAATGGTATCAGAATAAAACAGAAGGAACTTACAAGATAAAATGAGGAAGGGAAGGAGAGTCAGAAGGGTGCTCTGATCAAACTGATGTGATCACGATTTTGCCTGGCACCAAACCAACATCCAGTAACAACCAACATCGTATTTTATTCCTGGATTAATTAGCTTCATAACAAATCACCCCAAATCAACTGGCTCACTCATGAACCTGCACTTAGCTGCCAAGTGGTCTGGGGACTGGCTGATCTAGGATGGCCTCATGTGGGCTGCTCTTCACTCGTTGACTTGGCAACTGGGCAGGTTTCAGGAGAGCATGTGGGAGCCTCTCGGGGCCTCAATTCAGAACTGGCACACTTCGCTGCAACTTACTAGTCAGAGCAAGTCACAAGGAGATCCTATCTTCAAGAGAAAGGGTAGATTTTACCTCTAGATGAAACAAGGTATAAAATCATTTTGCAAAGAACAAAGAAACAGGAGGAGTGAAGGAATGTGGCCATTTTTTGCAATCAACCTCCACTCCCCATCCTCCATTTAATTCATAGCCAATTTTGGTCCCTTTTATTTACAGGAATTCTGAGCTTCTCCTTGATCTTATATCAGTACCTTTGGGGGAAAAAAGAACCTCAAGTAGAGATTATGTATGGCCTCTGGGGTGCAGAGAGGAAAGCGAATTGTCCAAGGTCACACAGAAATTAAGCAGAACATCCGGGTCTAACATGCCCTTCTGTCACTTTTATTCTATCATCAGTTACTTCACACCACACCTCATCCATTGCAGATCATACTAATATTTTGGGATGTCTAAAAGCAAATACAGACATCAATCACAGTGTTTCGATGATGCACCAGTTTTTGTTATTTCTTATTTTTATTTTTATTCCATTATGGACAAATACTGGTACAAGGCTTATGCTACCTACCACTCATCATGTGAACTTGACAACATTCAGACTGCTCTGCAATGTAGTGAATGAATAGAGGCCCTGCAAATGGCAGTAGAGAATTTTAAATGCTAACCTTGACTTTCTGCATCATCTCTCTGCAGATGGATAGCAAACAGTGATATCATGCCCTGAGTGGCATTACTCTGCATTCATTGTCTCATTCTATCTTCATCATATCCTGAGCAGGTAGGAAAATGGGGCCCAGTGGCACATTTAACTTAAATAAGAAAATTGAGGTGAGGTCTTACCCCAGATCACATAGAGCAGGACCCAGGGCCCCAGACATCCTGCCCAATGCTCTTCTCATCCTGACCACATGACTAATGAACCTGCTTAGTTAAAGAAATCAGTTTTCTCTTTACATCCTGAGTCCAAAGCTCAACCTGAGTTATGGAGGCAGATGAATGTTTACCTGCTACATCAGAGATTCATGCATTATTTACATAATCGGATTCTCCCCCTCCTTAGATCCTTAAACTAATTCAAAATGTAGTTGCATAATACTTCACGTTTAAACACCTAATGAGCTCTTCGTCACTCCCCTAGGTGTGTGTGTGGGGCCTGGGAGGGGAATGAGGATGCTTCTCCTGAGTGCTTCATGAAGGAAAGTTGTCGATGCAGCAGAAGCACAGGCCCCACGTACCTGCAACCTGTGGCTGTGTTCTCCTTGGGTTGACACCAGCAAGTCAGAGACTGGAAAGAGGACTGGCCAGGAGACAGCAGCCCACACCTGAAGGAGTCTCACCCTGAACCTGCCATCCCGTAGTGTCAAATAGATGGCGTAGAAAGCATTCACCAGCCACTGGTGCCTCCCTGTGCTTCAGGAGAATCACCTGCTTCTGCCACAACTTTCACATTCCAGGGTCTAATCAAGAAGGGGAAGACTTTGGGGCTGAGATCTTATCCATCTGTGGTGCTGGGGCCTGGAAACCACTTGGCTCTCAAGTCTTAGAGGACACATAACCTCCCTGTGTTCTCTTTCAGGACAGGTATTTCTGTGCTAAATCACCGTAACTTAGCAGACCCTTCAATCCCCACACTATTCTGTAAGCACGAGGGAGTGACCCAGCCAAATAAGGCCTGGGATTTGCTACCTGATGGGCCAAGCATCCAAGGTGACAGAGTGACAGCAGGCACTGAAGATACCAGTAGACCCACTATTGGACCTGAGAGTTCAACAAAGGGGTCTAGACTTTGGGGATCATAGAATCCCTGAGATGGTGGGGAGAGGTCTTTAGTCATTGTTCCATCCAGAGTTTGCTCACTGGGCTCCAAATACTCATTGTTTCACACATTTCCTCTGAACAAAAGATTCAATAGCTTCAACTTTAAAAATTTTTTAAATTATTTCTTTAAATATTTAAAGGAAAGGAAACCACTGAAATGATCCAACCCCCTTATTTCTAAATGGAGAAACTGGAGCCCCAAGTGGAGTGTGACTGGCTCAAGACCATCCAGCAAACACAGAGGCAGCGCCTCTTGTTTTTCCCTGCAGGAAAGCAGGGCTTTTTCCTCCATACCACGCTGAAACTAAAGTTCCTCTCTATCCCAAAACCTCTCCTGGTCTCCAGGGGAAAGAGGGTGTGTCCAAATTGACAGAGAACTCCTAACATTTGAGGGGGGGCTCCTTACTGATGCCTCAAGAGCTCCCACATTCCCTCTCCCCAAACATTCTTCAGTAGACTGTCACGAGGCCAGCTTCCTCCCGACATTGCAATCTTTTCCATAAAGTCAACTCAGAGGGGTTAGCCCTTATAAAGTGGTTCCTCTCCCATTCTACAAATAGATGTCAGTCATCATCTTCCACAGCTGCATGCTTTATTTTCTTGGGAATTCTTATTAACAACTGAACTTGTCTTGCTTTTCTCAGGAGACTGTAAATTCATGAGATCAGGGACTACCTCATACACCATCTTCTCTCTCCAGGTTCCAGCATACTCCCTGTCAACTAATAGGCATTTAATCTGTCTTCAAATGAATGAGTGTCTATTTTTACTTTGTACACCAAGACAGAGGCCTTCAGAGAAGCGGCATTCTGCTCCAGGGTCCAGCGGTGTTTTGTCACTACCGGTGCCACTGATCAGATTCAACACGCACTTGTAAAGAAATCTACTTACCTCCTCTCCAAGATGCTCACAGCAGAGCTGCAATGCTATCTGATAAAGATGAGGGCCATAGATGCTTTTTCTAGACCCACTTGGCCTTGGTTTCCCCGGTAACCAAGGTTGTGTGTTTAGATACACATGACCAAGCAGGACTCTCCCAGGGGACATGAGCATTGAAGACTCAGGCACCGACAACATGTTTTTACTCTCTCCAGTAGTCATTGCCTGCAGCTGATAACCAGCTCAATGACTTGATCTCTAGAGCCAGGTCCAAATTTTTGGTGGACCAGTGCTCAGCCCCAATGCCAAAGGTTTGCCTCCAAGCTCAGGGGACCGTTAGACTCTAGTCTGTGCAAGATTTAACTTATTCACTACTTCACGTTTTGTTACATATGTACTATTGAGATCAGACAAAACTTGGATGCACACGTTTCTTGTGTGGACACCTAGCCATGCCTAATATGCTGGTATAAACATTCCCTTTCATCATGCCTTTCTTTTTGTTTAAGCAGAGGGGAAAAGCCACGAACACAATTCCCTTTACTCTACCGTATCAATCCAATGGTAATAAGTCGTATTACTAACTAGTAATTGTCACCAAGATCTCAAGTTCTAGAAAATATAGAATTTTATGAGCTACAAAAATTACATGTTGTGGTGTATAGGATCAAGAATGGATAACAGGTGTGTTACAACTGGCCAAAGTCAGATTTTTCTAAGTCGATTTGTTATCATTTAAAAATCAGGAGTTTCTCAGAGAAGTCCAGATTACCAGGTTTTGTTTAAAACCTTGAAGTTCTGGCAAGCAAGTTTGTGTCATAGCTTGGTTTCCCTAGAGAGCAGGCATGGAGGTGAGGGCTTAGAAATAGGAAGTGTATGTGGAAGTTGATCCCAGGGATCAATAATAAGGAGCAGGTAAAGGAAACCGACAAGGATTAGAAACCCACAAAAGGTACCCACTACAGGTAACAACTAGGACTTGACTGCACTGGAATGTTTGGGATGCAGGGAGAATACTCTCCAGAATTAATGACTTACAGGATGAGAAGCTACATTTATGCATCTGTGTCCATCTTCCCTAGAGACATTGACTTCCTCTCACCTCTGCACAATTTTGCGAACCAAGCCAGGTTTCTTATAGACTTTTTTGACTCCCACAACTGGTTAGAAAGAAAAACATATGAAAATATGACAGATTACAAAAAAAATCTGTTTATCTGTTATAGTTCATTCCTGTCGATGATCAAATTCGCTGGCTAATAACTATAGTTCCTTCAAGCATGCAATATTTCTTCTGATATATATATATATATATATATATATATATATATATATATATATATATATATATATATCTCATGACTGGAAGATGGAGTCTTTCTTAGGTATCCACTTTGCCTTTCCAGCTCTAATGGTTCTTATTCTCCAGGGCAGGGCAGGGACTTATGTGACAGTTACATAGAAGTGTATCCATCCCACTTATGTACTCCAAGGTCTTGATATCCCTGTGCACCCACTGAACTCAGGTCAGGACTTCATTTATTATCTCTCCTCCCAGACCCCTCCTTGAACCCAGGGGATGTGACAGTGTTTTTGTTCCCCTAACATCGCCATGATCTTTGTATACAATAGCAGTAGTAAATTCTGAGTATCTCTCTTTTTTCTGTTCATACTTATTCTGATAAATTGCTAACAGTTCTTTAGGGAAAGAGTAAGTAATATTTATTTAATAAATAAACAAAATGTCACTTTTGTGGCATTTCAGAGTCTTTTTTCAAGAGGTACCAATGAACCAAGGACCCTTATGAGCCAAGAAGTCCTGACTCTGAAAACTGATGCATGTCTAGGAACTCAGTGAGGAATTGCAATCTTCTATCACTGTGACTGATGTCAGCCTCTGCTCATCAGTTCTCTATTATATCCCAATTTACAAGCCAAGCAAAACCCTAGTCAATTTCCCAACTATCTTGTTCCTAAGAATGTCATCATCTATTAGTCATTCTGATAGGTCCCCATGAATCAAAGAACTTCAGTTATCATCCTAGCTTTGCTGCCAACTGTGGTCATTATGACCACTCTTCTTTTGTTGGAAAGTACTGCCAACTGGCTTCAGAAGTTCTGGAGCCCAGTCCCACCACGCTGTCTCCTACAGTCAATCATGTTCTTTAGCATTCAGCTACCCTTGCTCTTTTCAGTCATGCTGAGGCCCTCTCAGTGGTGAATTCTAAACTGTTTGGTAAAAGGCATCACCTCTGGGGCATCCCAGGGAAATAGTGAGGAAGAGGATGTTCCACTCCAATACTTTACTTCCCTCAATCTTGCTACTCAATTCACAATACTCTGCCATACAAAATTCATTTTTTTGTAGTCCTTCATGATGTTCCAATTTGAAAGAACTATTCCAGAAACTTAACAGGCCCAACTTCAGGTGTCTTTACCAGAATGCTAGGTCCTAAATCACAGGAGAATACTCCCATATCAATATATGCACAATCATACACTCAGACAGCTTTCTATTCTATTCTATCTGGTTCAACTCATGAAGTTTTTTCTTTCATATTTCTCTTCACAGTTCTCAGATTCATGCTGTTTCATGTTAACCTGGTCCTAAACCCTTTTAGTGAGTATGATTTTGATTCTCTGAAAAGGGGTTCCATTTACTTACTGACTTTATCTATGCTGAGAGCTTATTGGTATGGAAACAATGTGGGGAGGCAGAAGGGGATCTTTTGGACAACAGCATTGTTTTAAGAAGACCAATCCAGGAAAAATCTCCTGGAAAGAGAATGTTATTCCCTCTAACGAAAAAGTGAGGCTACACCTATTGCCCAAAAGAGTTCAGTGAAATTTAGCAGTTCAAATTTTATAGACACCTCTACCCCAGTGCCCCAAGTCCATATCTCAGGGTTCCATTCTTCCTCTAAAATGACTCAAGCTCTAGCATAAGAGAGCTGTTGCAGCTGCACATTCTGTCTCCAGTCCAAGATGAGTCACTTCAAACTTTCTAGAGACTTTCTACATTTAGCATGAAGTTGAATTATCAATATTTCTGCTAAAAGTGATGAGGGTTCAGTTGACTGTAACCTCTGGAAAGAATACAGAATGCCTTCTAATCATCTACTAGGAAAGTGAAGTCTGAAATATTGATCCATGAGCTCCCATCGCTCATTGGTTGAGTGTTTCTTCCTAGGGTGTTAAATTGTCTGAAATTTTAGATCTCATTTGTACACAAACTAGTACACCCCATAATTTTAGGAAAAATCTTGAGGCAGAAAGATAGCATGACATCATCCCAAAATAACTAAGAGCTCACATGAGTTCCCTAAAGATAAAACAAGAACCAGGCCAAGAGGATATAACATGACTTCTTCATGTTAAAAGCATCTTCTAATGTCTTTTGAGGTTAGTTACCTGAAGATGCAGAGTGAATATTTACTCCCCAAATTATTATGGTTTCCACCCTATCGGCTTCACTAATTTAGAAAAGTTTATATTACTTCTGTAGACATTAGACATTTAAACCAGTTAGAATAATTAAAAGATGAAATTTGGAAGGAACAAAAAGGCAGCTTGAGCCACTGCTTTAGTCTATGAGTGAAAAAGCAGATCCCTGAAGATGCAATTGTTATGGAGCATTAGAATTCAGAGGACGTAGATTTGATACTCTTCCTTATTTGCCTCTCTCTGTACCTCAGCTTCTGGTAATTCAGAAAAGACAGTAAATGACTCCATGAAGCCTGTAACTGTTTTTGGAAGCAAGTCCATATTCACCAGTCCAGACTTATGGCTTGCCTCCAGAACAGCTGCCCCTTAGTTACTTTCACTTTGATGTTTCACAGTCACTTCAAAGTCAAAACCATCCCAGAGTGAATCATCATTTCCACAAAATCTAAGCTCCTCCTAAACTTCTGTTAATTCTATATTCTTCCTCTCTCATGTCCTGCTGCTCACATCTATTTTGGTTTTGATACCAGATTTTATCATCTTTCACTCTAGCCACTGCAATCATTTTATAACTGGCCTTCCTGCATTTTGTCTCTCTCCCCACTAATCCACCCTCTGTCAGACTGATGTTTATCAAGGGAAAAACTCTTACTGCTCTTCTCAAAATCCAATGTCTCACTATAACACATAGCATAGAAGTACTTGCTCATTTAAAAATAGTGAGCTTCTACCTACCCTCTTGCTAGGTGCTGTGTTGACAGTGGCAGGCAGAATAAACACGTCCCCATAATCCTTTAAATGTCACGGAGCTTCAGAAAGCACTATCCTCCTGAGCATAGGCCACAAATACCTATGTTCTATTTCCTGTTCACTTCCCGAAGTGATTTCTTGAAACACTTCCACATCTGCAAACAATTCCAGTCATATTGACTTGCAGTTCCCTGAAGGTACAAAACCCCATGAGAAGAAGGACTGTTTTATTAGTTTTACCAGCATGTAGCACAGTGACAGGCACTTACTGGGAACTCAGGAATGGTTCACTGAGGAAGCAAATGAACTGAAGACAGCCACAGGGATAGAAGAAGCACGACGCAAGCAAGACACCGAGGGCACAAAATTTAAGGAAACATTCCGTCTTGGAGCATTCCCTCAACTTCTCACCCCAGTCCGGACCCTGGGCAATCCTGAGGAGCCACATTGGACACCAAGAGCCAACTGTGTGTTAGCTGTCCGCGGTGCTGAAATCTCAATTCTCTGTGCAGGCTTTTGTCGACTGTTCAGGGTTGGTTCCTTGGTTTGTTTCTCTAGTTTCCCTTGCCTGCAAGCAACTCCAGTTTTCCATAGATTGATCTTTGAGGATCAAAGTGTCTGAGGTGTGTGGCACAGCGCAGGCTCCAGGCTATACACTAAGAAGACCCGGCAGAATATGTCTCTGCCATTTGGCTTTTGAAATACAGAAATTGTGTATTCTGAAGTGCCTAGTGAAGTTTGAAAATACTATCAACTGTTTGACCATTATGAAACTGTTAAGAATATACAGAAATTTTCGAATGTTTCTGGGATAGATTTTCATCCTGTGAACTAGCAGCTATTTTAAAAAGTTATTCTGACTCTATCCAGTACACTTAATCTCATTACGAAGCCAAAGCCTCAGTAAACAACGTGAATGAAATATACTCCTGTGGCCAAAAAACTTGTATAGGCAAAATTTTTCCTACCGAATTTGACCCTTCACAATATAAGCTTTGCCTAGCATAGATCAGAGTTAAAAGGAAAAGTATCATGAATTGCTCTATGATAACCTCTATGAAGGCTGAGGTTTGGCTTTTTTGCTTGTTTGTTTTTTACTCTTTTATATGGTTTGGTGTGAAATAGTGCATGGATTTTGGATGATATTTCAAATTGTCTGTCACAGTATTCACAGACAGAGTGTGGTGGGAAATTTCATGTACCATGGCTTCACAAAACCCTAAAAGGATAGACCTTAGAGATGGAACCGACCTGATCTGACTTCTGCATTTAACAAATGAGGAAGCTGAGAAGAAGGGATCAAGGTCATGCAATAAGCTGGTGGCAGAGAGAGGATCAAATTTCAGGTTTTCCAACAGCAAAACAAATATTCTCTCCTCATTATCACACATGGAAATTCATCCTTCCCACAAGTCACCTGGTACTGCAGCTATCAAAGAGAATATATAAGGAAAAAGAAAGCAATCAGTAATAATGTTGATAATAATACCTACTAGGTACCAGGCACTGTGCTTTAAACAGTGATCTATATGAGCTATATGATCTATAGATATTACAATTGATTTTGTTGTTTGTTTTTTTGCCATTGCTGTTGTCATTATCTTTGTCATCGTCATCATCATCATCATCATCATCATTACCCGCCTTTTACAATGAGGAAATCGAGGCTTAGACAGAGAGATTATGTGACTTACCTAAGGTCGCAGAGATAGTACGTGACTGAACAAGGATTTAAATTTATATTTGGCTCCAAAACATTTGCCACTTTCAGCCACACACTGTGCTGCCTTCCTATTTTCTTCTTTAGCTTGCTTCCTTTGAAAACATTTGGTTTTACACTGATCTACATGAAATACACTAAACCTCTGGTGATGACAGTGTTTAACATTTCTAACCAGATGCAGCTGAGCAGATCAATGCATGAGGTAAATCACAAAATAAGAGAATGAACTTAATGGGCAAGTTATTTAGATGTCTTATTATCTATAATTACATAAGCTCAGTAGAATTCAAATGAATGGGTCTCACATTGTGATGCCTAGCCACACCTGGCTAAATAATGTCTGCTATTATTATTATTAAAAATAATAAACTGGTATCAAGAGTTTATTATACAGCAGGTAATTTTCAGCCCTAACTTCACAAAATCCCTCAAACAACACTGCAATATAGGTACTATTAACGCCGTTTTATGGATGCAGACACCAAGGTTCAGAGAATCTGGATTACTTTTCCACCTGTAAGTGTCATTTGACGAACTCTGATTTTTCTATGATTTGATCTTCTTCAAATGACAAACCACTTCCCACTGGGACTTTGTCCCACATTTTACCAATCCTGCCAGGGCAGCAACTGTCTGGCTCAATTAGTTTTATTTTTGTTCTGATGTATTTTGGTTTATGTCGTGGTAGTTACTCTGCAGAACTGGATGCTCACCATTGCCAAGTGTCTCTCTCATTGCCTTGCTGCTGAGCATGTGCTCATGCTGTTCTCCTGTCCTAGACAGCCCTCCCTTCGTCTCCAAATAACTCAAATCTCAAAGATCAAGACTCAAGTGGCACCTCCTCCATGGTTTACTCTCTGACTTCTCCACTACTTCTCAACTCCCATAGAATTCATATGCCTGCTACTCACATTAAATAACTCCTTTCTGATTTGCTTATTAATTCATTCATTGAGCAAAGGAGACTCTTCTCTATACCAGATACTGTACTTGAAAAAATTGAGATGGTTCAACAAATATGTCACTTATTGCAGCATCTTATGGCACTTGCTACATTCTATCTTTTGTTCTAATTTCATTCTGTTGTTTTTTTGTTGTTGTTGTTGTTCTTCATCTTCATTTTACTTTTACTCTAACTCTAATACATGGCAAATATTTGGAGGACAAAAATCATATTTCATTCATCTTCACATTATAACCCAAATGTTCAGAAGATTGCTTTGTGCTCTTTTGAAAACTTCAATAAATAATTTAAATATTTATTGGGAAGAACATATACTTTGCAAAAGGGAGAATACTGTTTAATTTTTACAATTTACATAAATTACCAAATTATTATTTTTCATAACAATTGGTCTAATCATGTACGAAGCAACTCAGTAGTGACACCATAAAACAAAATAAATAAAAGCATAACACCTGGGAATGAAGGAAAACTAGTCTCCATTTCGTTGACTTTTCTGCTCATCTGTCAAAAGCATTTTGTACTGTGTTAATCTGTATGACCTGCGCCAAGACGCTAGTAAAAGTGCAAATCAGCACTAGAGGGAGAGGTAAAACTTAGGGGCAGTCGAGGCAGTCCTCACCACACTGTCTGGGCCCATTCATGTTCTGCCCCCAATCCGAAGACTTACCCTACAGAGAATCAATAATAGAACCTATTCTTAACTTGACTTCACTTTTCAGAGCCTGGAACACCTGACTTGGTGTGAGTCTGTGCTCTTTTTTATGACCATGAGGTTCTCTGGCACCAGGCAGTCTCTTCTCCTCCGTGGGTGACTTCACTCTCTGCCATCTGTGAGCTTGCCGCCTGCAAGGAGAATCTATAAAACTCAGTGGGGTGAAGTTCTTGTTTCTGTAATTGTTGTCATAGTGTTTTTTCCTCTTTTAAAAAATGTCCTTTGTAATTTTAAAGAGTCCTCGGCTTAGTGTAAGGCAAATAATCTCTAAGATATCAACTTTAAAATCTCCAGGTAGCCTTGGGGCTGTTCATTACAGTCTTGGGGAAATGGGAGTTAACCCTTAGAAGACACTGGCTGTCAGTCCCATTTGCTATCCTACAGCAGCCTAGCACCTACAAAATACTACAAAATATATTCCTCCAAAGAATGAATATCCAGCTCACTTCCAGCCTTTGGGGCTGGTAATTTCTAAACCTGCTTTACAAATTGTGTGCTTTTACTCTTGCAACTGACAGCAGTAGTAATGGTAGAGGAAGTGGGTGCATCTCTTGAAGGACGGTCCTAAGTTGCCTATGTACACCTATGTATTCTCTGTGCTCACTAAATTAAAACTTCCAAAGCAAAGAGATAAAAAAAACAACAGTTCATAGGAGAGGGCAGAACATTTCCAAGATAGGAAAGAACTCTTCCAAAGAGTTCAATTTCAGTGAAGTATATTTTGATTTAATGGTACAAACTCTGCTATGTCTCGATAGAAAGGTTAATGATAGATGAGAGAGAGAGAGAGAGAGAGAGAGAGAGAGAGAGAGAGAGAGAGAGATCTAGTAAGAGAGTTTGAGAATCAGTTGGTGAAAAAATGTCCAAAGACACATCAGTTTGGTGAATTTACCTTCCATCGATTATCCAGGAAAATATCTAGGCTTTTTAAAAATTTTTTTACATGACAGAAGCCTTTCTTCCTTTGACACTGAAAAATCTGCATATAAATAAAACATCTGTAAATCTCTTAGCTAATTCTTTGCCCTGGTGGAGCCACGGACCTGCGTTGTTATGGAAATGCAGCAAGATGGGGGTCACGATGCACTTTCTGTCTTTATTATAATTTCCTCTGCTATAGAAAGCTCTCTGATGCAAGGACACTATATTTAATCTCATTTCAGAAACTATCATTAAAGTAGCATCTTTATTCCACCTGAAGGACTCAAAGGCCATGGTAAATGGGCTTCCACTGGGGGAAGGGAGGGTCTCATTCAATGAAGTCTTGTGTAAATTCCAGATGTGATCATCTCCTCTATTGTGACGAGAACCACAACCTGGCTGCAGGTTTACAATATTTTCTGTGCTTGGGGAAGCAGGAGACCGCTGTATGGAGAATAACCCTCCATGGCTTCTTAACTTGTTCTTGCATGGAAAATGTGACTCCAGCAGAAAATTCTTAGGAAATTTAAAAGCTAGTATGTTGCAATCAGTGAAATAAAGAGGAGGGATTTATCTACAGAGCTACGGAAGAACATGGTGAGTTAATAAGCAATGTTGTGGAGATACAAAAATTTAACTCAGAGTCCCCATTATGATGAAAAACATTCTTTAGTGTTGAGGCACTTTTTTTTTTCCTTTATAAAATTCCTTTTCTGTAATAAATATTTGTTGAGACTGTTTTACATATCTAGTCACATACATTTCCCATGGAGTAGTTAATATGGAGTTAAGCTTTCAGTTCTATAGCTGGAATGCTGACTTGTCATGCTGTTTCTTTGAGCCTGCTTCTTACTTTATAATAAAAAACTAATAATAATCCCAACATGGGTCATTATTAAAAGGTTTGCATTCCTAACACAGGTAAAAGTGTCTACAGACCTAAATTGGAATCCTGGTCCACCTGCTATTAACTGTGCCACCTACAATGAGTTATTCAACTGTTTTAGACATTGTCTCTTGGTCTGTAACACAGGAGTAAGGGTACCTCTGATGGAACTAAGACAGAACACCCCAAGTCTCTCAGAATCGGTCTTTGGTACATGCCACACTCTGACATGAAGAGCCAAGCACAGTGGAGGACAGTTCCACAGGTAGATGAATGATAGGACAAGTTCCCCCAGAAAGGCATGGGTGATGCCATGTTGTGTGTGGCATTTGGGCGGGATTCTCCATTGGGTTTTTGTCTCAGTGTTCCCTGGAGACTGCCTAGATAGGTCCTAGGCACTTTTCTCGGTCTCTTCTGAATATGATCCCCATTGTTTGGACCATCATCTGTATTAACGTGTTAATAAATTTCCAAACAGACTCTTGGCCTCCAGGCCAAGTGAATGGCAGCGGTGTCTTGCCAGGAATCCTGCCTCCAAGATAAAATTGCCCTCCACTCCCTGTAAACAGCAAAGAGTCCTTCCCCCAGTGCTGGCTTACTCCCTTACTGAGCCAGCCTGCTTCAAAGTTCCAAAATGACTCTTTTGGATATTCAGAGTGTTTCCCTGGGACATTCCTTCCACAATCTTGAACTGAACCCTCAAATTCCCCAAATCTTTGGGGGAATCTAGCAATGAGAAGTTCCAATTCTTCTAAACCTTTAGCCCTTCCCTTAATCTAAGAAGCCATTAACTACCCTCAGGCCTCCACCTTTCTCCTAATCCAGAAATGGTCTTTTGCCCCTGTTCTCTAGAAGAATATAGAAAGGGGACATTTATCTTTACATTCAGAGTAAGGATGAGTCCTTCCTCCTTGCCATGTGATGACCCAGTCCTCTCTCTTCTGAGACCTCCATGCTTCAGCTCAGGACATAAATGCTATATAAATTACTGCCATATAAATTATCCATATGCATGTTATCAGGTTTGGATTTTTCTCTTTTTAATCATGCCTAATGTTAATTTTTTCATTTGTGCAACCTGTGAAGCTCAGAGAAATGGGGGACTTTTTCCTAAGACCCTCATACACCTGCATCTTAGTGTTGCAGTGAAGATGAAATCATGTAACACATGCAGAGTTCCTATGAACAGCTCCTAGTTTGCAACAAGTGGCTTAGGGACTGTGAAAGCTACAAAAATGTTTGACCAAAGCCATCTCTTTCCAGATGCTAATGCTTAATTAGGACAGACAAGAAACTGAGGCAGAGAGGTTTTGGTTCTGGTAGGAGGGACAAAGTAGAGTAAACTGAATGCTACTGAAAGCAGGGTAGAAAACACAGAGCAACAACTCTCAGGACTCTGAAGGGTTAACCGTTAGCAGGCAGATTGGAAAAGCAAACAAGACCTTGAAGTATGTGTTTCCAATGGAGAGTTTTCTGGGATTTTTTTCCTTCTGATTCTGTAGTACTGTACTCAGACTCAGACCAA
This sequence comes from Solenodon paradoxus, assembly GCA_004363575.1. NCBI lineage: Eukaryota > Metazoa > Chordata > Mammalia > Eulipotyphla > Solenodontidae > Solenodon > Solenodon paradoxus. The sequence goes on from RJWH01002990.1 coordinate 72,948, forward strand.
ATCCTGGAGCTTCACACTAGGTATAAATAGAAAGAGATTCAAGGGATATCATTTATTTCTGGTTCAAGGCATGAGAGGGAAGGCACTGACAGGACAGAAAGAGTAAAATACCAGAACCTTGTTTTTTTTTTTAAAGGAAAGGTACAGGTGGAAATTAAGGCAAGTAGAAAGTCAAGCAGAAGGAGAGAGGCAAATAAGCACTTTATTTTTTATTTAGTTGTACAACTTAGCTGTTCTCTCTGGCCCAGGATGTGAAACTTTTATGCAGTGCTGTTTTATTTTTAAAGAGGAAGGAAGGCAGTCAAGAATGAAGGCAGGTAGGTGGACATTAAAGAAGGAAGGAAGAGAGAAAATGAAGAAACATTTTTATTGCCTATTTATTTGTTCATTTTGGTTTCTCTCCACCCTGCCCCCCTACACACACATACACACACACATACACACATACACCACACACACATACACACACATACACACACCACACACACACATACACACTCACATACACACACCACACACACATACACACTCACATACACACATATACACACCACACACCACACACACATACACACTCACATACGCACACACCACACACACATACACACTCACATACACACACCACACACACACATACACACACTCACATACACACACCACACACACACTCACATAAACACACATACACACACCCCACACAGAGTCACATACACACACATACACACACCACACACACCACACACACACCACACACACATACACACTCACACATACACACACCACACACACACTCACATACACACACACACACACACACACACACACACACACCCTACCTTGGGTCATAAGCCTGGGACCTTGGTATTCAAATCTTGAAATCTTTGAAATGATTCAAAATCTTTTAACAAAATATTCAAAATGTCTCAGATAACAATCCAAAATGTTCTAACATCGAAGATACCTCAACAACTTGCAAATGAAAAGACAATCACAAGCATCAGTCTAGATAACCATGACATTGAAATAATCAGACAGACCTTAAAGTCGCGATGTGGATTCAGGCTCCAAGAGGCAAGGGCAAAGGCTCTTGAAATAAGAGAAATACAGAAAGACAGTCTCCTCAGAAAAAAAGAAGTTTTAAAAACAATCTAATGAGAATATTAGAAATAAAAGCTCCATTAACCAAAATAAAATGTTCAATTGATCGTCTCAATAGCAGAGTCAAGCCAGTAAACTTGAAGATGGATCTATATAAAGTATCCGATCTAAAAATGTAGAAACAATGGCAAAATAAAGGGAAGGAGCCTCATCAACCTATGGGACAATACCAAAAGGTTTGATGCTTGTAGTCAGAGTATCAGATGGCTAGTAGAATAAGTACGTATAGAAAAAATATTTGAAGAAATAATGTTTAAAAAGTTTCGCAACTTGGTGAAAGACATAAACTTACATACACAAAAAAGGCTAGTGAACTCACAATAGGAAAAAAAACTCATAGAAATGCACACAAAGACACATCACAATCAAATTGATGAAAACCAAAGGGAATTTTTAAAATCCTGAAAGTAGGCAGAGGATAAGGAAGCATCACATTCAGGGAGCAGCAATTAGAATCACTGCTGACTTCTCGTTATGACTCACAGATGCTTTAAATCAATGGGATATTTTTTAAGTGATGAAAATGAAAGCAAAAAAAAAATCTAATCAATCCAAAATTCTGTCTTCAATAAGTATCTTCCAAGAATGAAACTGAAATGAGAATATGTTTAGATAAAGGATAATAAAAAGAATTCACTATCAGCAACATTTAATCAAAATAAATACAAAAAGATGTTCTTAAAATAAAAGGAGACGTACCGTGGTGACACAGTGATTAAGTCCTCAGCCTATGACCAGTGCAGTTCACATAGTTTGAAACCTGAGGCCAGGGGGAACAACAAAATAAACAGTGAAATAAAAATAATAAATAAATAGCACTTCCTCCCCTCTCTTCTAGCCTGCCTGACTACTCACCTTCATTCCTGCATGAATCTTTTTATCTCAAGCAGTAACTCACTTCAGAGTTTGGCTCTTTAATGTTTTGGTCTGAGAAATTCAGAGTTAAAAGTACTTTAGTTGTTCATGTATAATTACAGTGGAAGAAATTATTGTTGGTGTCTCTTGTAAGTTGGTCTTGCATTACCAGCTCCATTAAACACTCCGTGAAGCAAGTGATTAATTTCTCATCCTACTTGGTATCCCAAAAGGCTTACCACAAGCCTGGGTAAACAGAAGCATCTTCCTAATTTCTTATTGAGTTAGTCAATGAGTGAGTGGAGGGAAGAAGGAATGACTTTGAGCTTAGATTCTAATACAAATTCCTCAGAATGATTCATTTTTATCATGATCAAATTTTTTAACATCAATGGATAAAGATAAAAGCCTAATTCTCTGATCTCTGGAAATATTGTGTGCAGTTCTGGGTATGTCTAAAAAGGCATAAAGAAGCTGGAGGAAGTGAGGAGGAGGTCACTGAAAATGATCAAGGAGATGGGGGCAAGAGTGCCATTCAAGGATAGATCAAAATGGACCACTTTGTTCTGGAAATATAAAGGCTAAAAAAGAAATGATCAAAGTCTTTGAAAGCCTGAGGTGGGGGTGGATGAGGTAAGGAAGAATTATCCAGCCCCTAGTGTGCTTAAATATCAACATCACAGACCCAATATGGTATTTCTATTATTTTAAGAGAGTCTGCAAATTGAGACTCACTTTTGAATGAGTGATTTTCAAATTCACTTCATGAATAAAATCATTTGAACTATGTGGACATCTGGAATTCACCAGGCTGAAAAGGAACTTGTTCTGAAAGCAATCCATCTAGAAAGGTGGAAAATCTACACAGGAGCTGATGCACAGGGCCAATCACTGAAGACAATCTGGTAGTATCTTAAAACTTAGGTAGTACATATACAAATATGCCCGAGCTTTTGTAAATGGAGGAGTCAGAGAGCTGCCCTTATAGACTCCTCTTGGCTGAAAGGAAGGCTCAGTTTTTTTCTGCCATCAAGTTTACTGGCACATGTTCTTTCTCTGAATTCTATTCTCTAAATAATAAGCACAAGGCTTTGATATTGGTATAGAGTTTAAGTACCAGCTTCAGGACTACACCAGTTTCATGTCATTTTGCTGCGAGTGATAAATAATCTAATTGAAATTGGCTAAAGCACAGAAAGAATTTTGGATCAAGTTCATGCAATTGTAAAAACTAGGCAGGATGAAAATCTCTCTCTCAATCTCTCTCTCAATCTCTCTCTCAATCTCTCTCTCTCTCTCTCTCTCTCTCTCTCTCTCTCTCTCTCTCTCTCTCTCTCTCTCTCTCTCTCTCTCTCTCTCTCTCTCTCTCTCTCCCTTCCTTCCTCCTCATCTCCCTCTCTTTCTTCCTCCCTCTCTGTAACTGCCCCACCTTCAATGCGATGGTTGATTTTATGTGTCAGTTTGACCAGGGTGCCTGCCCTGATACCTGGTAAAACTTTATTTGGGGGTGTGTCTGTGAGGATGAGATTAACAACTTGTATCTCACATTTATATGTCCAAAGCAATGTCAGAACAAAGCATAGCATGCTATGTGTAACTGGGAAATCTAAAAGACATTAATGCTTGAACTGGTGAACTGAATAAAGATTAAAACCCCTTCCAAATGTGCATGGGCATTATCCACTTCATTGAGAACACAAAACAAAAACATAAAGGGTCAATTTGATTTCTCCATTTGAGCTAAGACATCCATTTTTCCGGCCCTCAGATGTGACGTGGGCACTACTGATTCTCAGACTTTCACACTCAGTTTGGGATTTAAACCATTAACTCCCTGATTCTGGGGTCTTTGGACTTGGATTAAGTTACACCATTGGCTTTCTTGGTTCTCCAACTTTCTGATGGTTTCCGTAACTACATGAGTCAATTCCTATAATAAATCTCCTCTTAAATTTATACCTGTGCTTGGTATATCTATAGCATCTACATCTAAATCTATACTTATAACTGTATCTACCCAGCCTATTGACTCTGTTTCTCTGGAGAACACTGACTAATATACTCTGCCTCCCTCCCTGTGTAGCCCGCAGAGGTCCATGTATTATTCTTGTATAGCCTAGCAACTGCAACAAAATTAAAGCTTCTCTTTTCCAGTCATTCTAATAAAAGGCCTGGAATTGAGCTCCGTGAGACCAACCATACCACATGTGGCGAGGAGGAAGAAAAAGATGACTGGCCAGACCTAAGTTACCATTCATCCTGGAAGCTGAGAGAGGTAACCACCCAACATGAATAATAATGGACTAGAAGGAAGACCCCCCAAAGGGAAATCAAAGGGGAGTTAGTAGAAGAAGATAAAATGAAAAAAGGTCAGGAACAACAGTGAGGATACATTTCATTGATGGGTATGCCTGGCTTCTTCTCTGAAAAACATTTTGCCAGGTCCATGAACAAATCCTACACATCTTTGCAAGCCTGCTCAAGAGGCAACTCCATCAATAAGCCACTCCATCACCCCTGTTAGGACCCCCTCCTTTTTCTGCATTCCCATTCACTGGCAGCATTTCTGTATCCCAGGAAGGTCCTCAGGGATGAGGACTGTATCTCACTCTTAGATGTCCAAAGCAATATCAGCAAGAACAAATCACAACATGCTATGCATACCTGGGAATTAAGCCTCTTTCTAAACAGAGAGGTAGATTTCAACTCAAGGGCAGGTTTTCTAGTAAGTAGAACTTCTTGGCCAGTATGAGCATGGAGTGAGCAGTGAGAGGTACTAAGTCTCCCTCAATAGATGAAGAAGCAGAGATGGACCTTTCTGGTCAGAGACTATAGAGGGAACCCATGTGTCAGGTGAGCAATTGAGCCAGATGAATTTAAGGCTTTGTCTTAAGTTTAAGGCTTTGTCCCATGGGAAGAGAGGTTGAGATAAAGAATCATAGGCAGAAGTCTGTATGGAGAGTACTATTGGGAGAATCACAATTCAGAAAGTAAGGAGGATTGGATGGAGCAGAAGGAACTGATTCTTCAGCTGAGGACTCAGCCAATCCTACTAAGAACTTTAGAAATGGTGGTTCCAGATTGAGACAAGATGCTGGTATTTTGTATCTGCCAGTCATTGGCTGTGGGTTGCCTCCTGGGAAAGCAAGGCAGTTCCCCATTTCCAAGGGCAACTTCCAATGAGGGTCATGCAGCTGTGAGCTCAGGCAGCTGACACTCCCAGCAGCTCGATGGCAGATGTGTTGCTTTGAAGAGGCGATATAGATGGGGCTTTAGTATCCACTATATATTCCTTTTAGCTAAAGATATTGTGAGATGTCTGCTTGGATTTTTGTCTTAATATAATATGAATTATTTGGCATTCTTTATTTCCAACCTATTCCTGCAAATTTTTTACAGCACTTTATTTATTTTTACTTAGTTCACATTTGCTGCTCCCCCTGGCCCTGGGTCTTGAATGTTGGACCTTGGGACATACATGGATTATTCCCAGGGTGTGCTAGACTGCTAGGCCACCGGGATGTACCCTCCTGTCAAATCTTAATACTAAATACATTAAGTGAAATAAAGTCATTTCACTTACAAATGTAAGTGAAGTCTGGTGGTTTCATCAGTGTGAAAAAGGTAAGAAAATAAATGGAGACGTTGGAATCAATCACTTTCACTGGAAGAGTCATTTCTACTAAACATAATTCCTTTCTATCTAATTTAAATGCATGCTAGTGGCACCCCCCCCCGCCCCAGTCCCCCTGCCAACCCCAGCTTCCATTGGACTGGGTAAGACGTAACCATCAGAACAGCCTTTTCAATGCTGAGAGGCTTTGGTATAAACAGCAACCTGATCACTGTCAAAGCTACTGCCCAGCCAGCAAAGCCATGGTGCAATTCAACTCCCCTTGTGTGGTGTGCCAGTTAGCATTCTTGCATTCACGACATTCACCCATTTCTGTGGCTGAAGATTCCCACCACGAGCACTTCCAAGCTCCTTGGTAAATTTACATGCCATCATCTCTCACAAATTGGGGCAAGGCACACTGGTTAGGATTAACTCCAGTCAGATTAACCAGTCAGCTGGATTGAAACACTGATTTTGAAGGATGTCAGACCTACCACTGTGGAGTGAAGAAGATAAAGTCATGTTCTGAGAATTAACTTCTTCCAGTCCAGCCACCACTTCAACATTACAGTCACGGCTATGCCTGCAGATTAAATTCATGAAAATCCCTGTTTAAGCTAATTTATTGCTCATAGGGCTTCAGTTCCATCCTTGGGTGAGGTCACATGGGCCTACAGCACTTTTTACTCACTCTTCAGCTCTCTACCTCCCTCTTGTCTCTGAATTTGATTTCTCACTTCTAATTTCTCTTGAGATGGGAGGAAGGAAGAAATGAAGGGAGGGAGGGATCGAAGGAGGGTGGAAAGGAGAGAAGGAAAGGGAGAAGTGTTTTTATTTCGTTTGTTGTTTATTTTGGTTCCCCCATTGTGGCCCACACCCAGTCATCTCATCCACAGGGGCCACAAGGGTGCAAAGTCTTTTATTTTTCCCCTTCCCTGGCTGGGTCTCACACCAAAGTCCTTGGACTTTGCATGGCCTCCACCTTAGCCACAGAGTCACAATGGTGTGCCATCTTTGCATTTTATTTTTTTCTTTTTATTTTCTACCCCATCCCAGGTCTCAACTCAGGTTCATGACTTTCCTGCACTTTAAACACTAGAGTCATGGAAGGGGTGCTCCAATTTCTTGCCTTGCTGATTTCCATTCTATTGCCCCATTCAGAATGTCTGCACCAGTGCTCGAACTTGCCTCTCTATTGATTCTTGATTACAGTCTTTCTCCTGGGCCTTTAGGTCTCTTGTGGTTGTTCACTCTGCTGGTCTTCGCAGTCAGTGACTTGGTCCTCCTTCACATATTCAGACAATGTACAAGTACCAGGGGAAGGCATGCCGTGTCTGACAGGGCATGTCTGAAGGGCTTTGAGAAAGAGCAATACCATGTCTTCTGTGGCATCTGTCTGAATCCATTTGGGCTGCTGTAACGAAATAACCCAGACTCCGCAGCTTATAAGCAGCAACCATTTATTTCTTACTGTCCTGGAGGTTGGAAGTCCGAGATCAGGGTGCCAGAATGGCTGGGCAAGCACCCTTTTCCAGATCGCAGACTTATCACTGTGGCTTACCCTTGGAAAAGGGGTCAGGAAGTTTATGGGGTCCTTTTAAAATTTATTTAGCTATTCATTCTGAGTGTGTCTTTTGCAACCATTAAAAACTATAGAAACCATTCTTGGTAGGGAGACCACACCACAACAGGTGGTCAGGGGGCCAGGTTTGGTCCTCAGGTCTTGGTTTTCCAACTCCCATTCTAGAGAGTCATTGCCGGTACTGGGTCACTCATTCTCATTCTCGCCCTTCCTCCCTCCACTCCAGGTTCCGAGGGCCTCAAGAACAGGCTCTGTTCACCTCTCCACCTTCCAAGACAGGCCTTTCTCCAGACCAGGGCTCTTAGCCCCTCTGCACTGAGGTGCTGCTGCCCCTTCCAGGGCTCCTCAATCAGCCAGGCATGAGTGAGTTCACAGGCAGCACAAATGCCAAAAGGGAAAACAGTTTTTCCAGAATCTCCTTTTCTCACTAGCACTAGAAATAAGAGACAATATTGCCAAGTGTTCTGAAAGTCCGGGAAAAGTTTCCCATAAGCCCTTCAGACGACTAAGTCTGAGAAGGCTCCCAAGTACTGATGCCACATTTCTCAAGTGCTGTCCAGCGCAGAGCCTGGCTCCCTCTCCAGCTCTGCCTGCAACCCTGAGTGGGTAGTGGTTGTCATCCTATTTTTACAGCTGGGGGATCACTGCTGAGAGAGGTTAAATAACTTTCTCAGAGGCTCAGCATGCCAAGGAAAAAAAGCAGGTTGTCTATGCAATTTTTCCTCTCCTAGGGCTAAAGAGTTAGAAGTTCATCCAACACTGCAAGCAATTAACTTGGGCTTCATTTGCTGAGTCTGAGGCAGATAGCCTGCTCTGCCAGGGTGGTGTTTTCCTCATAAATTCTCCTCCACCCTGGTGTGATGTTTGGCTTTTCCCTGGGTCTTCAGAACATGACCATATACTCAGTGGACTGACCAAGAGTCTTTTAAAAATGTCAAAACCTCTATTGCATTGCAATTATTGGCTCCATTGATAAAATTTATTGCTTTTGCCTTCCCAGCAATGAATTTCCCTTTTTTCAGTGATACAACCTCTTTTTTTTTTTTAGGAACAACTGAAAGAAATGGCCCATGGATCCATGTAAAGTCTCATCTCCCAGTTTCAAAAAGGAACCATGACTCAGTCTGATCAATGAAGATTTCTTCCACCTGGGCCCAGGGCTCAGCTCAGGAATGCAATGTAACTCCAGTTACCCGACACAGGGAAGATTGGGGTGGGGTGGGGGAGAACTATTACAAAGAGAAACAGTCTGTACTCTGGTTACTTAGCTGGGAGGACAGCAGGCTGGTTTTGCCAGGGCCCACCTTATGAGAAGGATCTGCCTGAGAGTAAAACTGGCATAGAAGAGGGCAGAGCTGTGAGGTATAGTGGGAGGAGCTGAACTTGAGGACATCACCTACATGTCAGAATCCATTTGTGCTGAAGCCTAATTCTCTGTTCTTCAGAAATGAGAGGTCCTTTGGAGTCTTCGTTCGGCTTGATCGTGGGCCTCATGCCCCTCCCTTTTCCTAAGCTTGTTGCCTTCATTTCCCTTTCCTTACTCATGTGACATCTGCGCCTTGAATCCCCCTGAGAATGTTTCCAAATCCAGCCCAAACATCAAGAGCCAGGTCAAGTCCCATGAAACTCTTCCAGATCTCATACCATGAATCCCATAAGCATCTGTCTTCCTTGGAAATGCCATGTCAAGACTAGAGTGATCACAGGGAGATGACCAGAGGTGATGGATTCGGCATATCATTGAGGACCACAGCTATCAGGATTTATTCATGGTTTTGATGATATATTCTAAAAACATAGGACTATTGTACTCCACCATTTTTCTGTATTTAAATTACTACAATTCAGATACCTGACACATGTTAAGAATACTTCCATTCCATTCTTATTAACTTATATAATAATTTCACATTTTGTTTCCATATATAAAGAGACATAAAATAAGATGACAATAATAGACTTACCAATACCTCAATTTCATATCTTAATAATACAAAAATACTAAAAGTATTCACTAAAAGTGAAGATTAAGTAAGTTAAAGTATGAACAATGCTTAGTACATAGTAAGTGCTCACTAAATGCCAGCTCTCTGTTACAACTGTTGGTATTGCTTTCAATGCAACTATTTCTGTTTCTTCAGACTAATGTGCTCATAAACATAAGTTCAAATTAATTCTATAACAAGAATCACATAGATTATCCTCATGATCCAGAAAATGGTCATGTTAAATCTTTTAGTCTATTTAAAATGGGAATGCAAATTCTAAAAAGAAATCAAGGTCCTGAGAATACAGAAATACCACACAGATTTGTCAAAAGTTGCAAACTTTTTTGTTGGTAACATCCTAACCAAGGAGATCTTTGGGAAGGGAGTGGCTGGAAGACTAGAGAAGGATCTAAGAAGTCAGAATATTTAGCTGGGAGATCTGAGGTTGGCAGGGACAGTGAGAAATGGCACCTTTTCCTGGTCTCAGACTGACTTGATAGCTGACTACAGCCCTAGAAAATGTTATTAGAATTGCAGCACCAGTGGAGTTCAAATGCATTTTTAATAACTTCTAAGTGCTTAATTTGGTTTTGCTGGAGATGTGTTTCACCATTCCCTCCTGCCCCTTAATTAAGCTAATGACTTTATTTCTTTTCTCCTTTCTGATCAGCTCATAACACATTTCCCAGGCTGGCCTCCCTCCTCAAGCCTGTCGTTTTTTGATCTGGTTATTAGCTTCCAAGCACACATTGTTTTCCAAGTGTTGGAATGTTACTGATGGAGGCTGAGCCATTCAAGAGGCTCTGGGGCTGGGGTGAGCCACCCAGCTGGCAAGTCCCTCCCACTCTCACAAAGAACAAAATCCCTTATAAGTGCCTGCCACCTAACAGTTCACTAAGCTCTTGCACCCACGTTATCTCAGTTGAACCTGGTGAGAAACCCCTGAGGCAGAAATGAAGAATTCTACCATTTTACAGATCCCGAGTGTGAAAGAGAAGCTAATAACTGACCCTGGCCAAATAAGATGAAGGAATTAGAGCCAATGTTTCCTATGAGTTTCACTGACTAATGAGATTTTCTCTTTCCTCTACATCACTCCAGTGCCCGACAGCCTCCAGGAAGCCCAGTGAATGTCATGGGTCATGCAGAGTCCACACAGCCATGGTGTTTCAGCGGGCAGATGTGGGTCACAGAGGATGCCTCACGAGGGTCAGTGAAGAGTCCCGCTCCGGTGGGGTGCCGTCACTCCATTTGTTCTCTTGTCTCAGCTGCACTTTGGAGAAACCCAAAGATCATACTCTATTCACGATGGGTCAATTAAAAGAAACCCTGGGGTGCCCCGACTCTCAAGAACAACTTCATTGAAATGAACTGCAAACTCCTCTGTCCTGACCCAGAAGCTCCTTTTGGGCGAGATGAATGGGGAGCATAAGTACCTAAACCCCCAGACAGAGTCAGCCTCCACCACTAAGAACCTCTGGAAACAAACTTATTTATATCCCTGAGAATGCATGATCAACACCCTTGCTTTTAGAACCATGGGGAATGTCAACAACCTATTAAAGGACAAGGTAGAACTTCTAAGGTCCCTTCTCTATATATTTGGTGGGCTGCTAATTTAATCAACTTATTTTACAAATGAGGAAACTGACTCTGGAGGGTAAGTGAGTTGTCCAAAGCCACCCATCTAATTAGATGTGGTTGTCTGGAGAGGAAACAATTCAGAGAGTAAGCAACTCCGTATGCTAGGAGACAGCTCATAAAGGAGTAGGAAGGTAGCAGATTAGAATGTTCTCAGACAATTTATATCATTTCCCTTATTATAAGAAATGCCAACAGAACAATGTCAACTTATGGGAGGTACAGAAATACTATTTGCTAGGTGTCTTTGTGCTTGATCAAAACCGAGGCATTTATCTAAACTAAGTTTTCTTTACTGAAAAGACAAAGCTACGGAATTCCCAGGGGGCACACTGACTATAAGAAGTCTAAAGTCCAATTATCCAAAATGAAAGAATTTGAGAGCATGTCTACTTGTAGAACCAAACAAAAGTCTGCGTTAAGACAGTTTGCTCTTGGATGCTTGCTCTCCCCACACCCCACTCTCTTGGTGAGAACCAGCGCCTTTAATACAGTGGCTCTTGGACATGATAGGACCCTGACAGTAAGAGCTCTACCTCCCAGAATGACAGGAGGAAATTTAGAGTCTTCGTGGACTAAGCATGAGGCTGGAGAAGAAAGATGGGCTCAGATTTCTGTGCTGAAAAGCTGAGAAGCAGAACAAAAGGAAGGAAGTTCCCCCAGGCTCTGAAATAGTCAAGCTGTCAGTCAGTATGCTGAGACAGAGGGCAGCCACAGAGAGTGAAGAGACGGCCAGGAATTTTGCTGTGGAATTACTGTCTGAAAATGCTTCTTTCTGGTCATGCTGGAAATCCACCATTTGAGCTCACAAATGGACTCTTCCTCCAAAGAATTGACCGCTGTGTCCGAGCTCATTACTGCCTTAACCTGCTTCCTGCAGGTGGCAAATGGGGACCAGAGAAGGCAAGTGGCCAACCCAGAATCACAGAGTGAGTCAGGGGCAAGACAGAAGAAGACTGAGTAACCAGTGGCCCTTTCTTTAGTTGATCTGCCCAAGACACAACCCCTGCTAGAGGAAGAGCGGTTCCCTAATGCACTGAGACTGGCCTGCCCTCTCCTCCCCAGCTGCCCAGGTGAATTGTGGCCTGAAGATGTGCTGTGCTCAGGAGAACCTGTGTACTGCAGGATAATATTAGCTCACTCTTATTGCCATGGGCTGAGCGCCCTCCAGCAACTTGGCTGTAAACCTTTGATCTGCAGGCCCACACACACCATGGGGTAGTGGGAGAAGGGAGGGGCCTGGAGTCTTCCCTACAGCCGCCTCCAAAGCAGCTGCATTCTGAGGCAAGCAAGTCAGGAGGACAGGGCACTGTTTCAGTGTCACCTCTCCAAAGCCCACCCGTGTGTGTGTGTGTGTGTGTGTGTGTGTGTGTGTGCGCGCGCGCGCGCGTCGCAAACCCCGGTTACATGGGTATCACACTCACAATCAGTCACCTAGTACCTGGATTCTTTACTGCATGGTTTTCTTCAAATGAATTCACTACTTTAAAACAAAAACGTATTGTGGAATATATTTCATAGAACTTCTGTAAGTAAAACACTAATACCACTCTTCATTAATAAAGAAATAATGAAGAAATATCAATATAAAGAAAGCAAAAGCATTTACTAAGTTTTAGCCAGTTATTTCCAGTCAAGGACTATGAATCTGAAATCTAGTATGTTAAGACATGCTAGTACGTTTTCCTTGGCATAATGAAAAGAATTGAAAAAGGATTGCGGGAACCATGAAGTCACAGAAACCTCCTGTGTCTCCCCTGAGTTACACAGGCCACCTGTCCCAAAGAAAATCAGATGCCACCTCTCCCAGGAAGCCTCCCTTGATTGCCTATCAGGAAGTACTATTATCATTTGGCTTCCCTCCTCCCTAAGCCCATGGATCTAGTAGCGCTTGTGTTTATGGACATTTATTCTCCTTTTCGTGACATGGAACACTTCTCAACTTCTAGCTAATTCCTACTATGTAAGAGCAGAAATTTATATCTAAACAACTAGCCAAACATCCAGTAAGCAAAAAAGCATTTTTTAGTTTGTCTTGCATTGGGTTGGTCTATCCTGAATATCTTCAGAAAAAGATAGTACAGGAACTTGCAACCGAAGTAAATCTACTGAAAAGTGCTTACAGAGTATGAGGATTACATCAGAATCTGATTACATCAGAAAGGTTGGTCCAAGGAAAGGATCCCTTACATGAGAGAGAAGTCCTAACACTGGAAGTGCTCAAGCAGAGACTGGGTGAGCCCTTGTAGGAGGTGGGGGTTTGGGTGATATCATTCAAAGTATTTTCCAGCCTTCTAAAGTCTGAGACTTTGGGGTCAAGGTTAATAGACCCTCAGTGTTAGATGAGAGATTGCATGGCCCAGTTTGGTGTGTGTGTGAGTACGGGCGTGCACATATGTGCTGGGGTATGTGCTCAGGGCAACCTGTGTCTTTAACTGTGGCATTCCCTCTCTGGCAAGGCCGCATTAACCCCTTGGTGGCAGACACTACCATCAGGCACTCTCTCTGCTGACAAGCTTCCTTGCAAAAGCCCCAAGGGGTTAATTAAGTTTTATTGAGCCAGAGTTTATTGCAGCTGGCTCTTGTCTCTCTCCTTAAACACCTCTGCTTCCTGGGAAGCCAGAATCCTCTGGGACAATATTTTCAACGCTGTTTAGTTTGCCTGTAACCTGTATTTTATTTTATTTGTTTTTCGAGACACTCTAGGGGGCGGGGGGATGAGGTCAGCTCCCCTACCACCCCCTGCTCTTCATCTCTGGGCGACTCCATTAAATCAGGTTGTTTAAATGGAGCGCAGATGTTGCCGATTTTTTATATAAAGGAATGCATATTCATTTACATAAATTTCAGTGAATTATGGCAGTTAAGGTCTTAACACTGTGTGTGCCTCTGCGTGTTACACGGACTCGCCTGGCACCCTCCAGTAAAGAACCGTCCAAAGGATGAACCAGGAAATCCTTCATATCCATGATATGTTCATTTTCTTGCTTTATTTTATTTTTGAGGCTACCAATCCTACTCAGTTATCTCTAATAGCTTAATACGATTAGAGAGTGCCTCTAATCACTGCTCAACGTGTTGCAGCTCTATTAAAGATTTATATGAAAGCTTTATGGAACACACCTTTTTAGAATTCAGAAGGATTTTGCGGGTTATTATTCATAGCATCTGCCACTTAACTGCAAAGAGCCTTAAAACACGCCTTTAATGTGTGTTTAATGCTTCTGATACAATATAGTATCAAACAGGATGCGCTTTATTATGGCGGCGGTGTTTGTGTGACCGCACTGAGCTCTGTCGACACCAGCAGCGGAGGCGGAGGGTTTACAGCAACCATAAAAACCTGCACAGAGCCTAACTTGGCATTTAAGGACTCACAAAGACAAACAGTGTTTTGTTTCGCTTCTTTTACCTGACTTGGTGCAACGTGGAGAAAGGCAGCTTGGTAATTTAAAGAGCCACTGAACATATTCTAGAAAGAAGACAGGGGTCCTTGGAGAAGGATTAAGGTCAACTGCTGTTTGAAAACAGACCTCGCCAGGCTGCGCTCAGAGATCTGAGATCTAGCCGGTCTGGGCCCACACGGGCTGCGAGGGTCAACGAATTGGTCCCCCAGTTTCTCTGACTGGGAGAATGTAATGAACCTTTTCTTCTCCCATTGCAATGGCAGTTTTACCAATCTGCATCTATTAACAATTCATTTTCACATTTTAGTTTATGAGCAATGTGTGTCTTTAACTAAAAAGATGTGATGTATACTCATCCAGATGCCAACAGTGGCTGTATTAGGTTGATGCGATTGAGTTTGCAGAGGGGGCACCCCAGTGGCAGAGTAAAACGAGTAGATGGGCTGGAATCCTAGCTCAGTTCCTCAGCAGATGTAGGGCCATGGGTGAGTATCATCTCCAAACCTTGATTTTCTCATCTGTGAAATGGGAATAGTGTCTGTGAATAAAGGTTGTTTAATTACATGAAATTAATTATATTCAAAGTCCTTAGCGAAGAAACTGGCAGTTTCAGGTGTTAGAGATGGTGTCCTATTTTTGTAAGGTGTTAATAATATTTTTCTAATGAAAGAAATAAATTTTGAAATTCTTTTTACAAAAGAATAACAGCCAATCAGTACTTCGGATCAATTGGCGATGACCACGGCTACGGCACTGAGTAGATGCAACCCAGGCACAAGCAATGAAAGATCTCACTGCTTTTGTAACCTGGGGCTACCTAAATGCACGGTGTCTCTTAGCTTGGAGGAAACACTGCAGGTAGGTCACAGAGCCTTAGGAGTTCCGTGTGGGGAACCCATCGAGTGAATCTAACCAATCTCATTTTGTTGAAAGGGGACATGGGAGCAGAGAGAAGAAGGGACTGGCCCCAAATCACACAGGGAGCAACATGTAAGCCACAGCTCCACCCTCCCTCTCAGAGCTGTCCCCTGATTCCTGGCTCACTGACAGGTCCACTTCCCTTTCATCAAAACGCACTAGAGCAGCCCTTGGAGTGACAGGCTCTGCTTTCCCGTCCACTAGTTTATCCCAGTACCCACTTTTGGTAGGCTCAGCCCAAGAAGCCTGATGGTCCAGGATATATAGACTCCATCAGATGACACAGAGACTATTCCCAAGGTGGGAAGAGCAGGCAGAAGAGGCTCCTCCTGGTGCACGCATTACTGTACGTGGTGATTCTCAGGCAGAAACTCCCCAAGTGCTCACTGACCAAATTTGCTGAACACTTGACTTTCAAACAGCCCTCATTACAGACCCACAGTCATCTACTTTCTGACGGGTATGGAGTAAATATGTAATCGGGGAGTTTTTAAGCCATGTTCTGTAAAGTGCTGGCTGTGTATGCTGTTTGGTCTTTTATGTGGTCATCAAAACTGTTCTAGGGATGAGGGGGAGGTCTGAGGGGCAGACGGGGGTGGGCTGCTTACTGCCTGCTCTGCGTTTTGGCGACCAACGTGGGCCTGCAAAGTGCTGGTTCACATACCAAAGTGAAATATTCTTTCCACACTCTCGGGAGGCTTGGGGATAACAAGGTCACCTAGAAAGTGAATAACAGCTGGAATCTTTTCTTTTCCAAAAATTATTTTAGAGCTCTTTTATTGCCAACATTTGATTATAAAAATATTCAGATGCACAGTCAATTAAAGGAATTTTACAATGAACCAAGTATCTAGAATCTACCATTAACATTTGACTATGCTTGCTTTATCACCTGTCTAACCATCTATTAGTCCATCTCATTTGAGAGCTATGTCAAGGTAAGTTGTACACTTTATATTTTTCCCCCTAAATAGTTCAGCATGGATTTTATTGATTAGAGTTCAATATTTGTTCAATATTACAGTTTCTTCATTTTCATATAAAATTAGCATACAGAGGAAATGCACACATCTGAAGTGCATTCCATGAGTTTTAACAAATCTGTACACCTGTAACCCAAACCCCTGCTAAGACACAAAATGTGGCCATCACTTCCAGAAGTACCCAGAAGTTGCCTCTTCCCTAAATTCTTACCCCCAGGCCCCAAGAGGCAACCACTATTCAGATATCTCCTCCATGCAGATTAGTTTTGATTGCTCCAGAATTTCACATGAATTATTACAGGGATACACACTCTAAGTAAGGCTTACTGCCCTCTGAATGATGTTTCAAGATTCGTCCATATTGTTGCATGTGTTGATAGGTTTCTCCCTTTTATTGCTGGGTAATATCCCATTGAACGAATAAAACAGTGTGTGTGTCTGTTCTTCTCTTGATGGAGATTTGGGCTGTTTCCAGGTATTACTATTATGAATAAAACCACCATGAACCTTTGTATATAAATATTTCTGTGGATATATTTTTATTTATTTTAGGACAATACCTAAAAGTGAGATCCCTGGGTCATGGGTAGTAGGTTTAGTTACATAAAAACCAGACCCTTTAAAATAAGTTATTCCATAACCTTACCAATATTTAATGTTGTCTGTCTTTAATTTTAACTACTCTGATAGATATGAAGTGGTGGCTCATTATGGTTTGATTTCCATTTCCCTCATAACTAATGAGATTGCCCATTATTTATGCATTTGGTGCCTATTCATATATATTATGCTGTGAAGTATCTATTCAAATCTTACGTCTATTTTAATTAGGTCATCTGTCTCTTTATTATGAATAGGAGATATTTATATATCTTGAATGCCAATCTTGTCAGGCATGTTTTTACATCTGTGACTTGCTATTCATTTTCTTAAATTTTCCTTTTGATGGGCAGAAGTTTTAATTTTGATAAATTCTAAACATGTTTTATTTTATAAACATTTCTTTATATGACCTGTTTACAAAATCTGTGCTTATTTCTCTAAAATCCTGATGACTTTAGTTCTTGCAATTATGCCTGTGCCACATCTTGAATTAATTTTTGTGAATAGTGTAAGAATCATGGGTATTTAATATGAGTATAAAGTTCTTCAAGTACAGTTGTTTACAGACATTTTATTTCTTCTTTTGTTTGCCTTTATCAAAAATCAAATGACTGTATAAGTAAGTTGTCTATTCCTTCTTTGATCTATTTGTCAATCATTATACCAACAGCACATTGTCTATCTTTATCGCTCTTTAGAGTAATAGTTAATAGAGTTGCTTTAGTTAATAGCAATAAAGGGTTTAGATTTAGCACTAGAACTTTCAGAGGTTGAAAATGAAGTAGTTGAAGCCCTCCAGTTTTGTTCTTTTTCAAGATTGTTTTTGTTTTAACTCTTTGCATTTCCAAATACACTTTATAATCATCTTGTTAATTTCTACCAGAAAAAAATTTAAATGCTGGGATTGTGTCTGGTACTACTTTGAATCTAGGAAGAATTTGAGGATAAATGATATCTTAAAAGTATTGAATCTTCTCACCCAGAACATGGTATAGTTCATCCTTTCTCTGGGTTTCCTTTAATTTCTCTCAGTAATGTTTTCTAGTTTCCAGCATAGAAAATTTGTTCCTATATAAAGTTTACTTTTTACATTATTTTAAATGAAATTTATTTTTCATTGCATTTCTAATTGTTTGCTGCTAGTATTTAAATCTGCATTTCATTTTTGTACACTAACTTTGTATCCTACAAATTTCCTAAATGCACTTAGCAATTTGCCAGTGTTTTTATGGTTTCCTTGGGATTTTCTACGATCATATTAATGACATCTACAAATAACTATAGTTTTGCTTCTTAATTTTTTATCTTTGTGGATTTTACATATTTTCCTTATCGCATTGAATAGATATAGGCTCTCTGATGCTATATTATTTAACAGCGGTCATGAGAGCAAGCAGATCTTGCCTTTTTATCAATCTTAGGGAAAATGTATTCAGTATTTCACCATTAAGTATGATGTTAGCTATAGGGTTTTTGTACATGTCCTTTACCAAGTTAAGAAAGTTCTTTTCTATTTGCAGTTGACTGAGAATTTTTATCAGAAATTCATTTTTAATTCTCAGATGTTTATTCTACATCTGTTGAAATTATTGTTTCTTTTTTAAAAAATCTGTTAAACCAATATGGCATTTTGGGGATAAACCCCATAATATTTTCTTATAACCTATAATTTTTACTTTATAGTTATTAAAAATATAATTCCATACATATTTAAATGTGAAAATCAATTATCACTTTGTATACACATAAAATGAAAAGTAGCTTAAGTGTCCCTAAAAGTTCTTCACATGTAGAATTTAATCTTATTGAATCACTTTCATCTCTGAACCATCTATGCCTGTTTTTCCACCCAGTGCTGTCTTCTTTGCCATAAAAGGATTGTTGATGGAGAATTTACTAAAATTATGCCTTATTATTATTTTCAGGATCTGAATCTAGACTGCTGTCGCCTCTGCTGCAAACTGTGATGGCATAAACACTGAAACCACATAGTGACTACCCCTCTGCCAAGAGCAGTTGTTAAAAACATTATTTGGGGAATGTTAAAATGTAAATAAAATGTAGTCTTGGAACTGCTTAAATACAGTAAAATTCCCATTTCCCCCTATTCACTACAGGGATTTGTAGTGAGGAATTTCATTTAGTATATGATGCATTTCTGGTCATGACTGAAGTTTTACAAGGAGAAAAACATTACTTTTATAATCCAAAAAAATCAAATAGATCTTTTAAGAAAATTAATTTTTAGAACTTCAGGAATAGCTTATAATTTTAATGCCTCATTTTGACTTTAGAAAGTTTGTCAGTGTAAAGGATTTTGAAGGTTATCTAGCTCACTGAGCTTATAGAACAGGGGAGAATGTTGGTCTTAACTAGTTAGCTAGACTTGTAAGCGCAATGAGAGCAGAAATCAAGTGTTATGATATCCACATAACCCCTGTACCTTTACATATATAGTTGGAATGAAACACATACTCTCTGAAACAATGGATAGATGAAAGAATGAGCATTAGAGGATGTGTTAACTTGCTGAAGATCTCATGGAAGAGACTTACTGATGGAGATAAAACTATAATTTGAGTCTCCTGATTTTGTTCATCTGTCCTCAGTCGTCATATCCAACTGCAAGCTAGAACATTTGGCCTACTCATGCCTTATGACCTTGCTAATGCTCTGTGTGTGTGTGTGTGTGTGTGTGTGTGTGTGTTACACATTGGGGGTCTCTGTGTGTTCTGTGTATCTTGCCTGATATGGCATCAAGTAGAAAAGTTTAGATCTTCTTGTCAAAGCATAATGGGAATTTCTGTCTCCTTCTGCCCCCACCACCACTGAAAGCAAGTCACAGATGCACTATGTGGCTATTAATCATTCCTGTTAGCCAGACTGCATCTCAGTGGCATGTTGTGCATTATTAATTTATGCCATTGCTCACTCTTGGGCTGCTGCGTTTAACTGCATGGAAAGAATTACTGATCATATCTCCCGAAATACTTTTCCCCCAGCACACATCAAGTCCTATTTGTTTCAGCAAAAGTCACAATGGCTAAATCAAATCCACTTGATACTCTGGTTCAGCTGTCTCCGAATACAAACCACATGTACCAACCACCTTCGTAGTTTTTGTGCTGAACTTGGGCACCTTCACTTTGTCCCATATCCCATTTCTTTGTTCTTATTCAGACCCAAGCACACTTGTCTCACCCTTTCATCACATTTTCCCCATTTCAGTAAAGGGAACTACCATCTACCAAGATGCTGGAGTCAGAACTTGAGAGACATCCTTACTTTTGCTCTTTTCCTCAATTCCCAATCTATAGCTGTGTTCATTTTGCTTCGAAAGAGATTCTGAATATGTGCACTTCTCTCCATTTTGAGCATCTGCTCTGGGCTACCATCATTTCATCTAGAAGCTTCATATCTGATCTCCAGGCTACCATTCTTGCCCCAATAGATTATTTTCCTCACAATAGTCAGAAATATTTAAAGACACAATTTAGATCATGCTATTCCTCTCCTTTATACCCTCTAGTGCCTCCCTATTTCTCACAGAATAAAATTCAAAACTCTTTACCACAGTGAACAAGGCTCTGCATGATCTGCCCCTCCTGACTCTGTCCACAGCACATGGAATTGAATCTTCCCCCATGGACCTTGTACCAATCCCAATGGCCATTTGTTTCCTTGAACATACCACACTCATCCCTGTTCCAGGGGCTCAGCACATGCTGCTTCCCCTTAAGTGGGCTCTTCACACGGCTGGACCAGAATTCACTGTCACTTCCTCAAGCAGGTCTTCTTGAGCACTTTATACAAAAGAGAGTTGTCTCATGATTTCTTGTTTATTTCTCTCCTAGCACTTATTACAACTTGGCAATTATTTCATTTTTCTGGTTATTTGATTTTGATCTATCTCCCCTCATATATTGTTAAGCCAGCACATTGCATGGTACAGAGTATATTCTCTCTCTCTCTCTCTCTCAATCTCTCTCTCTCGCTCTCTCTCTCTCTCTCAATCTCTCTCTCTCGCTCTCTCTCTCTCTCTCTCTCTCTCTATATATATGTGTGTGTGTGTGTGTGTGTGTGTGTGTGTGTGTTTTCTGAAATACATACTCTATCTTCTAATTTAGTGAATTCTGTATTTTTACCTCATTCATCAGTGGCAGAAACTTGCCTCAACTTTTAGGCAAAAAAGGAGAATATATTGAGTAATGTAACTGAAAAAACTGGGCAGCACTATCTTTAGACATGGATGCACTCAGGTTATATCAACAGGACTTAGTCTCTCCCACTCTTAGCTCTCTTCTGCTCCAAGCTGACTCAATCTCAAGTTTTACTCAGTAGCAAGAAGGCGTCCAGATGCTCTGCCATTGGGCCTCTTTACTGAACTCTCTCACAGAATCCCTACCGTTGACTTTAATGGGGTAGGATCGACTCACCTGCTCTCCTTTGAGCCACCAAGGGCCCTGGTTGTCCCTGTTCTGGCTTCTACTCACAATATACAGGAGGGGTGCGTTTAGAGCCAGAGATTGAGCTCAAGGAAAAGGGAATGGATGTGCAAGGAAATTAGTTCACTCAGTAAACATTTATGGGACCCTCCTGTGAACCAGATGGTAGAGATACAAAGATAAGTAAGTTCTCAGGTCTCAGTCCTGAAAGAGACAGTGAGGAAAATAGACAAGTGATCAAGCACTGTATGACCACGAAGCAAATGCTGGGGTAGAAGGACATAACCAGGTAGCCTGGAAGTTTGTGTGAGAAAGAAGGAGGGCATCAGACAGACAGTGGCATTTTAGGTGGGTTCAAGAGAAGAAGGGATAATTATCAGTTGAAGAAGAAGGGCTAGGACCTCTCAGGGCAACAGAGAAGGGCACTCAAGTCCCACACACGTGAGAAAGAAGGACCTAGTTTTTGTTCTGGGAGGGAGCATGAACACAGAGACAGCAGCACAGGGATAGAGAGAAAGTTCTAGAAGAAAAGTTTGATTTGTGGCTTGCAAATGGGTTATCTGTATCCAAATCCTACTGTATTTTGTTTGACCAGTGTCATATTTTAATTTTTTGTTTATTTACAACTTAAAAATCAGGAATTTTGCAGCAAAGCCAGATATCCAGCTTCTTTTGAAATATTAGGCATAGAAATCTAGGCCCTAATTCCTTGTGTCAGTGATAATTTGAAGTCCACAGTACCTGTCCCATGTAAATGGGTAAGTGAGCTACACACACGCACGCACGCACACACAAACACACACACTCACACACACATTAGCACCCAGTTCTTTGGGTAATTTAATAGATATTACATTAAAAGGTAGAATTCAGCAAATTTCATTTATGTTATTTGATAAAAGTTGTATTACAGACTCTAGTTTGGTGAGATAACGTCACTAGACTGGTGTTTGTGTGCCAAGCTAAGGCATTTAGATTTTGTCCTACAAACAATGACTATCCACTGACAATTTTTAAAATAAGTGTATGCCTTGACTAGTTCTTATCCATCTTTTTATTTTCTCCAGCAATTAGCACAATGACTTGCACAAAGCAGGTGTTAAGTCATTATTGAATGAATTAATTAAAGAAGGAATAATTCTTAAAAATTAATAAGTAACAGCCACATTGGAAAACTTTTTGGCAGCATTACCAAAGCTGAATATGCACTAATCTATGACCCAGAAATTCCACTCCTAGGAATATATCCTGCAGAAATGCATATGTGCATTTACTATAAGATGTGGACTAGAATGTCCATAGCAGTCAAAAACTGAGATGAAAAACAAATGTTCATTGACAGTAGAATGGATAAATAAATGGTGGTATATTCACATAGTAGGATGCTACTGTAAAACAATGAGAATGGGTGATACCATTGCATATAAATTTATGTTTATTTATATATATTTTATATATGCATATATATACATACATATACCCACACACGTGTAAGTATGGTATTGAATGAAGGAAATATAATAGGGCATTCTCTATGGTTCCATTTATATAGAGTATAAATAAACAAGGAAGACTGTTCTACGTCCATAGGAGTCAAATTTTGGTCACTCTTAGGGGAAGGTCTAGAGCCTGCAGGGAATGCTGGGGTACTACCATGTTCTGATTCTTGACCTGAGTGCTGTTAACAGGTGTGTGTAAAAATTTACTGTATTGTACAATTGGAGAAGATAGTCACACAATGATAAGAGGTTAATCTCCAAAATATATAAAGAGCTCAGACACCTCAACAACAACAAAAAATGACTCACTTGAAAAATCAGCAAAAGAACTGAATAGAGACCGATCTAAAGAGGACACTCAGATGACCTACAGATACATGAAAAAATGTTCTACATCATCATCATCATCATCATCATCATCATCATCAGAGAAATGCATGTAAAAATGTAGAAAAACTACATTGAGACACCACCTCCCACCAGTGAGAATGGCCTATATTCAAAAGACTGGTAATAACAGGTGCTGGAGTGAAGAAAAAAGAACACTCCTACACTGTTGGTGGGAATGGAAATTGGTGCAGCCTCTTTGGAAAATAGTACGGATATTCTGCCAACAAATTAAGATGGATCTACCAGTTGATCCAGCAGTCCCACTCTGGGGTATACAGCCAGAGGACACAAAGTCTCTAATCAGAATAAACATCTGTTCATAATAGCACAATTGATAATAGCCAAGACACAGAAACAACCTAAATGCCCATCCATGGATGAGTGGATAAAGAAGTTGTGGTATATATGGAATGTGGTATATAACAGAACGCTATACGGCTACTAAAAAAATGAAATCATGCGCCTTGCAACAATCTGGATGGAACTGGAAGAGACCATGTTAAATGAAATAAATCAGGAAGAAAATGAGAACTACAGGATGGTTTCACTCATATGTGATAATTAAATGAAACAAATAAATGATAAGCCCCAGCAAAAACTCTCAGGACACAAGATGACGATGCCGGAGGGGTAGTCGGGGAGATGGAAAGAGGGCAGAAGGTGGTATAAAGGACACTGGAACTCTTGTGGAGAGTGTGGTGTGAAATATATATTGAGATATAATGTCAATATTCAAAAATAAATGTAGCATTGTGAACAAAAGAGGTAACAAATTTTTTTTTAAATGCACGGTACCATACCCTTATGTGTACTCTTCTGTATATAAAACAATGTAAGAGTCTCTTTCTGAAATTACCTTGCAATATCCATTTAAGCCAAATATTTTTTCTTCTCATAAACTATTCTACTAGCCTGGTGAACATATATTGTATAAATCGATCAATCTGGAAAGATAGAAGTCACCTCTGCAGTATGGGGACTGTAGGGAGGGACAATCTGAAAGCCAACAGCCAGATAGGAGCAAGAAGTAAGAGACAGAACCACCAGGCCCAATGAAAGTACTTGGTGAAAATTAATGAGCTTCCAGAACATTATCGAAGTCTGAGCACTCAGCTGGAAATCACACACTGTGTGAGGAAAAAGAAATTTTCCTGGTACCAAGTGAACCCATTCGATAGAGCTCTACTAAGTACTTGCTAAGAACAAAGCAGCTGGATCCCAGGACTGGCAGCAATAGGAAGAGGAGCATCTGGCCTCAGACACTCACAGTGTGGTTGTGGTGGGTGGATGAGGGGGGCTGTGGATAACTGAGAAGCAGGGAAGAGGGCACACAGGAATGCCATTCTGATTCATGGCCAGAATAGAAAGTGGAAGGTGGCCTTAAAGAATGGAGCAAGAATTCTGGGATAGTGACAAGGGATCAAAGCTCTCCTGGCTGGAGGGATGGAGTCAGCAAAGGCCTGAACATTTACTGCGCGTACAGTCCTCATCCTACAGATGCTCAGTGATGGTGGTGATGGTAGTGGTCTGTGATGGGGGCAGGACTCTAAGGATTTTGAGGATAATGGGAAACACAATCTAACCTTTATTTTTGAGAAATATCAGTCTGTCATTCGAGAAAGGATAAACCTGAACAGGGCTTGCAGACTCCAGTGCCCACAGTCGTGCATTCAGCAGGGAAGAGGCCCAGGTGATACTGAGAGTGGCGTGGTAAACAGTAACTGCGGTGGAGTCTGTGCTTCTAATGGGCAGTGAGCACTCAGCCCCAGCTGACTGTTGTCCAGCAGAGATGGGTCCAGTGTTACTGCACAGTCTAATTTTTCTGCGGAAGTTAGAAACTTGGATGTGTATACATTGCATCCATATAGGTACTCTGTTCTGCTACTTTCAGGAGCAACATGCAGCCCGAGCAACCTCTCTGAAGACAGAGCAGGCCAGCCGTTTGTGACCTCTGAAAGATGGAACTCCTCCTCACTCAGATATCCAACTCGGACAAGCTGTCTCGGGGCGGGGCGGCAGGGGTGTTGGTAAAATGCTGGTTGGAAGGAATGCATCAGGATACTCAAGCACTTTTTTTTGCAGCCGCTGAGAAGCCTGGAACAGCTGCTCACAGCTCTGTGCTGGAGACGTCTGCGGTATATTCGGGACAGCACTGATCATCACAACAGTTGCTTTGTGTGTCTAAGTCTCATCCATTTGTTATCTGCACTGCTGGGTTTTTGCTGTCAATATTTTGGGTGAAGAGAGACATCTCCCTCTAATGACGCCCTAATCGTTACTAATTTCCTCTGCATGGAATGTGCGCCATCAGGTGTAATGAGCACATTTGCTTTTAATGCTGCTGCTACAAAGAGTTCCCGGGAAATGGTTCGAAGGCACGTGCACAAGCCGACGGGGGAGTGCAGGACCATCGCCAACGTGGGAGGGGATAGAAGGGTCAGCAGGTGGCGGGAGGACTCTCCAACCAGGGAAGGGACAGAAGCCAGCTGGGTCTGAGCCCTCCCCTCACCCCCATAAGCTTCCACTCACATTAATAATCTTAACTCCCTGATTTGCAATTAACCCAAAAGCTCTGTAATGATAATGAGATACGTGTATAATTTGGTGCCAGAAGATGATAGATCAGCAGGGCTAGAATTTTTATTAATCTCTCTGTTTTGTCACTCTGAGTGAGGCGGGGGGCACCTCAGCCCAGTCTGCCTGCACAGGGCCTTCATTGAGCCTCCAGGTAGCCAGTCTGGGGTGACTTAGAGAGCGGTGGCCACTGAGCTCTCCGTGGGAATGCTAAAGAAAGGTCACAGCCTACCTTCCCCTGTCTGAATGCTACCGTCAGCTGTTTTAATGGCTTACATGAGGTCCTTGGGAAATGTTTAATCATTACTTAGGAATAAGATTTCTAATAAACATCTAGATTTGGGCTTCTTTAGACACATGGAAAGATCTAGCAATCAATCCCTGGCTCCCATAAACATGAAGCAAAGACTGCCGAGGCTGAAGGGCTGGACGCACATCTGGCTATTTGTCCCAGTCCCCACCTGGCCCACTTCACCTGCATCCCCACCTGGACCCACTGATAAAATGTGTTTGACTGCCTGGGATAGGGATCCTGATTTGACCTCAAATAAGGTCAGGGCTCCCTCTGCCCCATCCCAGCTCTGAACCTGGTTCTTACTGGATGCATTCACTTGGCTCATACTTGAAAAAAGAGCATCAGAAAAGCTTTCTGATCCAAAAGTCCACAGGAGCCTGTGCATGTTCATTTGGCAAAGCTTTATTGACATCTGTTCTAGGACCCAGAACAGGGCTCAGTGTGGAAAGGGTCAGACACGAGTAAAACCATCGGACAGGATGGGGAGGCAGGGAACGACTCCAGGGAGCTCCCAAGGACACACCGCATCGAGCCAGCCGGGAAAATGGACTTTATGGTCAAGGCAGCCCTGAGCAAGCCAAGCGGTGGCCGGCACACAGCCCCGAGGCCAAGGTGGGCTCAGGAGGCAGTGGACAATGCAGACCATGAGTGTGAAGCCTCTAGCCCAAAGAAAAGAGGAGCAAAGTGAGACTCAGGAGACCTGTGTCCTGGAGCACTCTCCAGAAACTTCCTGTCATATGGGGCAGGTGAGGGTTGTCAAATAAAATACAGACTCAGAACCACAGATGAATAAGGATGTCTCATGCAATATGTGGGACACATTTATACCACAAAGTTATTCGTTTACCTGACATTCAAAAGAAACTTGGCATTGCTCTGATTATTGCTAAATCCGGTGGCCCGACCTGGGAACTCAGTGCCCATCTCAGCTATTCAGTGTCCTCCTCTGTAAAACAGAGCCCAAAAAGATCGCCATTGTCAAAGAGCTGTAGCCACAAAAGCTTCCTTCAAAATTAAAGCTGTAGAAACGAAAAGTGTGAGACAGAAAAATCTGAGGCTGTTCTGGTGGAAGGTGGGGTGAGGGCCCTATGAGTCACCACTGACGCTCACAGAAAAGGCTCTGGGCTGTCACGCAGTGAGACAGGGCTCACCCCAAGGGTCATAATACTAACAACAGCGATCACATGTAATGTTGGCCATGTACAGCCCATAAAAGGATGTTTTGCATATATTACCTTAGCACTTATCGCATAAGACATCAGCATCCCAGTTCCTTCCAGTAAACAGAAGAGGAAACAAGCCCCGAGATTCTGTAGCTAGCTCATCACAGTAGCGGATCCGGGACTGGAACCCTGACTCCAGAGCTATACCAAAGGTCCATCTAGAAATAATGGGCTAGTCGACAGCACAGCATCTGAGACTCCCAGGGCTGGGAGTGAGCATGCAGAGTCGGGGGACTTCAGTCTTGCTTGGGGTGATCTCTTGTTCTGTCCTGTGTACCAGGGTTAGCTGATCTATCCTCATCTAATCTCCAGAGTTCCTGTCCAATGCCTGCTGGGTCTGTGGTTCTCAGAGATTTTACTGATGGATTCAAGACCTTGATCTTCATTCCCTAAGATTTCTTTTTAAATAATAAAACCCTTCCCTAATGACTAGCCCCATTCGTTCCCATAACGATTATTTGGTAATTACTGTCAAAGCTACTAGGAATTTAATTCAGCTTTTTTTTTTTTAACCACTTTTGACTTATTTCCCTAAATTATAACTGTGCATAGAGAGACCATGAAATGAGGTTAGGTCGTGACTGTCTTTGCTGGCAGTGGTTGTTGTCACTACTTGTCTCTGACCACCCTCAAGGTGGAGTCGCACTGGACAATTGTGAAACTTGCCATGATTTGCACTGAGGCTGATCTCAGGGTCATTTCTGCACCAAAAGAGGGTGGCCATGCCCAAGTTCAAGGGAGAGAAGGAGAGACAAGAGATGCCAGAAAGATCTTGAGTAGAGGCCCACAGTAGGGCTCCCAAAGATAGCTGGTCCAACTTACCATCTGATGGAGGTGGGGTCAGAAAGACTCATAACCCATCTCTGCTGCTTTTCCATGACCTTGTTTAGGCTACATAGCTCTTGCCTTCTTTTCCTCCTCTGTGACACCTACCACACACACAGTGAGAGAATTTGCTGCCATGGCATGCATGGTATACCTATCCATCACGGCCCATTGAGTGATGGAAGCCATTTTTGCTCCTTCAACAAGGTCTATTATTGGTGTGAATAGGACCATTGCTGGGGTCCTTTGTCACTCTGACATTACAGGTGCTTTGTCTCCAGAGCCAGGGTCACAAACTCAGAAGTCTCCAGAACTCAGGCAGTGAGATCAGTGAACTGGACACTCTCAGCGTGAGTGCCCAGAACCACGGCTACACCAAGAGAGCATGCGTCCCTCCAGCTCTGGCTAACCATGGCTGTTTGGTGATGCATTCTGCTATTCTCAGACCTCTTTTATTTTTTTCAAGAGAATTCAGAAATAGGGATTTTTTTGAAAATGGAATTTCCTGATTCTTCAACGTCTACAACTGACTTTTAACAACTTTTAAACATTCTTCAGATGAAGCAAGACATGACTTGAGGCTCAATTTGACTAGTGAAGTCTCACCTAGAAACAACTGGTCTAGATAATTATAGGAGACTGAGAATTATTGTTGAAAGGACATCACAGAAGTAAAAGTCTTGGTGGTGTGTGGAAATGTTGGCCCAGGGATATCAGTTCCGTGATTGTAGGTAAGAAGTCCCTTTACTGATGTGACACCAGAGCCTCAGACCCAACACAGCCACTGTGGAAAAGGGAAAAGGAGCCAAGGTTAAGTGAAGTCTAACCCAACACTGACAACTCTGCCAGAGCACAGGCCTTGCCAGAGCTCCAAAGCTTGAGTCCAGAGTCCTAGGGTACATCAGAGGCCCACCTGCGGTGACCATCATCATCTGTATCTCCCTGTGTACGGACACACAGAGATGAACACTCAAAAAACACACAAAGATGCGCATAGAGGCACACAAACATACACACTCGTAGATACACATTGAAACACATAGAGCTAGACACGCAATGACACACACACGAGCACCGTGAACGGGGCTCTTGACTGCAGAGTCCAGGAGAAGGGATAAGCAGGGAGAAGTCACACCCTGGATTCCACTGGAATGGAATTGACTAGCTTTGGAGACAGACGCCCATGTCTTTCACCTAAAGTGACATAAATACAGCTAGGACAGGTTTAAGCAGTACAGGGAAACTCTTTACTGTGCCTGAAATGTCCAGGACTGCTGTAGGCATGGCTGGATCCAGCCATCTTGTCAGAAATCTCTCTCTCCCTGTCTCTTGACTCTTCTGTGTTGACTTTATTCTCAGTGTGGCCAGCCTTCAAGCTCACAGCCTACCAGCTTCAGACCCCCAGGAGAAAAAGAACATTTCTTTCTTGATGGTTTTGAAGAAGTCCTAACTGTCGTCCTCACTGACCACATAGGGGCCATGTGTTTACTCCTGACCTGATGATGGGTTCAGCCTCAGCCACACCTAATTGATAAGAATGGGAAGAAGTCAAGTCTCTAAAATGAAAGCAAAAAAGGAGGTTAGTGTTGGATAGAAGAAACAACTGATATCCCCAGCCACCCCACCTCATCTTCCCCGGCTGGGTAGTCCTGTGGCTCCTCTCTGTCTGTTTTATGCTGTTCTCAGCCTGAATTCTCCTTCCTGCCTTCCTGGACCCTGGTATCCCTAGGTCATCCCTACTTTGGTCCTCTCCCACTAATCTCATGCTGATTCCACTGATGCAATGTCTCTAAGTAACACCCCCAAAGGGTCCCTTGTCCTGCCTTTGCTAAGGCCAGTGCAAGACAGCGGTTAAGCTGTGAGACGTGCAGCCCAGACTGTCTGGGGTCTAAAATGGATTTTCACGGGGACTAGTGATTAGGACCCTGGATTCTGTTTCCATGTCCGTAAAAGGGGGATAATGGTAGCATGTACGTCTAGGTTGTTTTGAGAGTCAAATGAGATCATACATGCACAGTGCCTCGCACAGCCACTGGCACTTAGCAGGTGCTCAAGAAATAGTCATTGCAGCAGCAACATTAACAATGACAATACTGAGAACATTTCCACCCTGGCCACCTATGTCAGACTTACTAAGTGGTCGGTTAAAAGCAGCATTACAGGAAAACAGATAGCAGGCATCTCCGTCTCCGGCTGTCAACCAATCATTTTTCCATTTCTCACAGATGGGACGTCGCCAAGCAATGTGAGGAGGCTGAAGGGAGCCTGTGGCCAGCTGGCTGGGCATGCTGATGCCAGCATCTCTTCTGGTGGAGCAGAGGGGTCCAAGAGGCAGTGTCCATGCGGGTCTGGGCAGCGCTCCAGCCGGCCTGAGGAAGACACCCCTCTCATTTCAGCCCAACACGACACCTGCAGCCGAGGCACCAGCTGCCCACTCACTGACTAGTAGAAGCACCTCCTCAGCAGCCCCCCAGGACACTCTTCCCCAGACCCTGCCATAGCACTAGCAATTCTCACCCACCAGGACCCTGGCCCCCGACTTCCTGCAGGACAGCTGAGCACCAGTGGGACTGTCAAGAGATGTCCCGCTACCACAGGCACTCACCCCAATAGCATGCCCCAGTGGTTACAGCATCATTACCCCCACCTCCATCCACTGCCACCTCCTGCTGCCACTCTTGCCTCCCTGCAGCCCAATCTTCTCACTTTTGACATCACCACTTGGAGTCCATCATGCTCTTCTGACAACCCTGCAGTGGCTTCTGTGCACCAGCTGTGACACCAAAGCTCTGGCCATCCCACCATCCCCCCTCCTACCCTCCACCCCAGTGCCATGTACCTGGCCTGGACATTGCTCTTTCCTTGCCTGAAACACTCTAGAACTGTCTCCTCATGGCTGATTCTCAATACCACTCCCCAGCGATGCTATCTCTGCCCACACTGTCCTCAGCAGCTCCCCCCAGCTCAGTCATCACTTCTATTTTCTTCAAATCCTTTCTCATGATATGTTTTTAACTTTTTTATATTTCCATGGTCTACTACCTGTCTCCCGTCCTAGAACACAAGCCCTGTTTCACAGACTGCTGCCTCACAGGGCACAGAACAGCACCTCAGCATGCAGCAGACACCCAGTGGGCATGTCAAATGCAGGAAAAGCACCCTCCATCTAAGGCCTCCTGTCCTCCTGGCCTCCAGTACGTCCTCACTGACCTTCACATGTCTTTCTTTTCCACACACATTCTTCAGGGCCTGGGTTGGGCTGTGATCTCTGGGTGATGCTCCACCCTGGAAATTAGGGTCATGGAGGCAGAGGCGTCCTGCTACCTTCTCACTGCCCCATCCCTGTGCACCCTCAGTTCTGAGATCAAGGTCAGGGCTCACTGGCAGGCAGATGAAGGTGGGTGGCTGGCCTTGGGCTGTCCGTGTGATGAGGAAGGACTACTCAGAAGCAGGGCGGAGTCCCAGCAGAAAATACAGCACCTTTGACTATAGTCAGTCATAGATTGGGGTCAGAGCATGACCTTAAATATTTATTGCTTATGTGAAATGAAAGTGACAGCCTTTTCCCAGGGAGCCCTGTTCTATCACCACCGCCCCCGTACCCCCCCTTCTAGGCCCCCCACCAAGAAGCAAGGCTTTGTTTGCAGCAAGGGGCCCCAGGATATCTCAGCACCAGACAATATTAGTCCCTTGCTGACTCAGAAGCAGCAAGAGGCAGAACAATGCATTGTCTGGGCTTCTTCCCACCCTCAGGAACTGGCAGACTGTACTCATCCTCACCCTCACCAGAAGACTGCGGCTCCCTCATCACTGAGAGCCCAGAGCCAGACTGTGTGGGCACAAACCTCAGCCCTACTGGTTGGGGGTTCTTGAGCATATTACTTAATAAGCTCTCCGTGTCACAAGTTCATCACATGCGAAATACATATCAAGGGAATAACAATCCTTCCCTCCTTAGATAAGAGTAAACACACCAAGTAACCGTTTTCACATGTGCAAGACACTTCAAGCAACAACTGGCACATAATAAACCCTCAATATATGCTAGCCCTGGCCCTGGCCCCCAAACAGGAGAAATGTTGACTGCATGGAAGAAGTCTTGAAAAGGGAGATTTCTAAAACACCTAAGAGTTCAGCTTCAAGTTAGTCCCAGGGCAGAACTGAGAAGGAGGAAATGTCCAATAATCACTCTGCCTGACTGCATGTGGGGTTAGGACCCCAGACCCCAGTGTGGCTTCACTTCCAACTGAAACTGACCCAGGCAAAGCCGGGTGCAGGGAACCTCCTGCGTGTGTCCGGGGAGCCCCAGTGCTCGCGCTGCCCCTCCACAGGAGCCCCTCTGTCTTTGTGAGTGATTTGTACTCACACTCATTGCCCAACCCAACCACCAGGTCCTAGAAGTCGTCCTTGTCTCCTACCCGCTGTCAATACAATTGTCTTCTCTCTCGGGGACCCTCTGTGTGGCTCTCACTCCGCTGAGCCTGTACGCCGGGTGGTCCCTGCAGGGAATGGGAATGGGCCATCCTGCTGTGGAAGTCCGGCGTCCCCATCATCAGAGTGGGCTCTCAGGGGTTGTCCTTATCTTCAGTCTCACCTGTCTTCTCCTCGCCTTGTAATTTACCCTCCAGGGGACCCCAGTCTACTGTATAGACTCTTCAGGCTGTCCCCACCTCTTTGACGACCCCTCTGCCTGGGAATGCTCCCACCTCAATGCCTCAGCTGGTGACGCTCACTTTTTCCTTAAGACTCAGCTCAAGAAGCCTCTCCATCAACCCTCCCCATGGCCCACCCACCCACAGGCTAGCTTAGGTGACCTTCTCAACCACTTCCTCTGTCCTCTGCCCAATGCTCTCACACCAGAAAAGCAAAGTAACATTATCCCAGGGTCATCCTCCCCATCAGGAGGTCTCTTGGCATAGGCTCTGGTCCCAAGGCCTCTGCTCTGGTTTCCTTTCCATGATTGCTCAGGCCCTACTCCTCACTTGGCCAACTCCTACTCATCCTTACAGAATGTCTTATTGCTCTAGGTTCCTCATCAAGATTCAGTTCCTGATGGCCATTTAATGAGAGTTGACATATGTTTCCCCCAGTCCCTGTGCCAAGTTGGTATTGGAATATTCATGTGATTTAAGCTGTTTGTCCAAAGTCACACAGCTTAGAAGCATGGGAACTGGATTTACGCTCAGGTCTGGCAGACTCCAGGTCTGGGTTTTTCCTATGACTCCACTGTGACCTCGCTGCCCTGTTAGCCTGTCTGGGCTTCAGTGTGGTCACCTAGAAGATGGCCTCAAAGGGTTCTGGACTCTAGAGACTGATGATAGAAACACATACATTCTCCCCTCTGGCTCCAGGGGTCCCCAGTTCACTGAAGCACTTTGTTTGAAAGACCCAAGCAGATCTAGACAACTGTGGAAATGCTTGGAATGTTCCAATTAATAAAAAGTGCTGATATCATTGACTATATGCCTGGAAGAAAACAAAATTAGACCTCTCTCTGACACTATTTACAACAAGGAGCTCCAGGCAGAATGACAATTTAAATGTAAAAAAGACAAAAAGGTAAACACTAATTTACATCTATATCTAAGGGGAGCAAGCAGCAAAGAAATGTGTATAGTAAAATCCTCTTTGGGGAAACAAAAGCAAAAAACAAAAAGCCCATATCTGTAATTGTAATTATCTATCCAGGATCAGAGAAAGATCTGGAAGCGTAGATACCAAGTGGTTATGGAGAGGAGGGAGAGAGGAGAGAAATGAGGCCAGAGGAGAGGGTATAGAAAGAAAGGGGAGAAAGATTCACTACAAGTTGGAAAATTTTAGCATAATAAGCAAAATATAAGATACAAAATATTATCTACAACATTACTGCAAATATTTACAAATAAAGTAATCTTGTCATCAAGGGTTATAATGTAACAAACAAAAACATTGATTAGGTAATAAAATCATGGACACTTTTTATGTTAGACTTCTGAGTTTTAATTTTTTGCAATATTATAAAACAAAAATAAGACATTACAATGCTTAAAGTCACTGAAGGCGCTTCCCAATGTTCTAGAGACTGGACAGAAAATAAACAAAAATAAAAGGGTGTTTCATGTCGCTGCACAGGCATTGCCACAGGGAGGGCCAGGCAGGGCCAGCAGAGGCAGTTCTGAAATGCAAGGCTATGCTCCCGGGGCATCTGTTCTCTGCCTAAATTTCTACGGGATTTTCCAACTTCAAGAAAAGTCCTCTCACAAACCGTGATCTTCTCTGTTAAGGCCTTTACTTTGGACTCAAAGGAGTATGGCCAAACTGATACAAAAATTTCTGGATAAAAAAGCTCTCATTGGCCAGTTTGGAAACATTGCCAGTGACAGACTGATTTTGACTTCTCCCAGGCACCCCCAAGTCTGCTAATGAGATGAAAGCCATCACCAGCCTGCTTAACTGGGAGAAATGAAGGTTTTCATCTTTTATTAAACACTGGAAATGGCTAACAGTGCTACCTCTGAGAGGCAAGCTTTAAAGAAGAAACTGATATATTTTGCTAATTAAACCATTAAAAACCTCATTTAGGTGTAAATAAAGAAGGCCCATTAAATCTTAATGGATAGCATGGGGTGTGAGCTTGGCTCCTGGGCTGAGTACCCAGGTTCTGACCCCAGGAAAATGATTAAAAATAGGACTCCCACCAAAACCTTCTCTAGCGCCTGCAGGAATAGAAGATGTGCCCCTAAAATGAGACATCATTTCTATTCCTTCTCCCTGCAGCCAGCACAGGCTGCACACACAACACCACGGAGCAGAGAATGGCAACCTCTAGCCCTCCCTCACTCTCCGGGCTGCTCACAATTTAGGGGTGGGCGACTGCAGGATCCCGCAAGAGCCAGACAGTCCCCAGACAATCTCAGGAACCCTGTGAAGCCAGAGGGTCCGACAGGGAGCACAGCCCTGGATGCTGACACAGTCCTTGTATCAGCTCTCAGTTAAGTCCCTGATCGCCCTGAACCCCTCTTCACACCACTGACAAAACAGGGCTGTGCACTGTCTAGCTCTGCTCTCAGAATTTAATGAGAGTTAAATGAGATAGTGTCTATGAAACCAGCTTGTGCTGAGTTTGGCATATTTTATATGCTCAATAAATATTTTAGAAACTTTTTCTAAAAAATAAAAACCTGGTAAAAATTCTTGTAAAATATACCCTAAAATGGGAACAGTGATATTCACTAGGTGATTTGAAGTGTCTATTATTCTTGATCGATATTTTCTATAGATGTATATAGGTTTCTATAGATGATATAATAAACTTACATTACTTGTGAATATTTTTTAAAGTACTCAGAAGACCCTAATCTTCCGCCAGCCTACCCGTCTTGATGGGAGCCACTGCGGTCTACTCCAGGAGGTGGAGTGAGGCATGCACATGAGCTACCTTTTTCAAAAAGGGATGAAGGAATAAATTTGCCATGAAAATACTTGTATTATAAGTGGGGAACCAAGATTCTGAGAGGCTAAATGAGCTGTCTGGCTGGAGAACACGGGCTCCACACACGTCATCTGGGTTCTTTCCCTTCCAGCCCAGCTTTATTCCACATGCTTCTCTTCAGGAACATCTATCAGAAAAAGAAGTTGCTTTGGTTTTAGAGCGTTACAACTCTAAAGCAACCCAAAGCAAATGGCAAAGGAAAAGAGCCAGCCAGTGTGTCTTAGTCAGGGGGTGTGGGGATAAAGATTGAGAAATAAGCCCAGGCAGGGCATGCCAATGCGTCCAGGCACGGACTTAGGAGTATCCACTGATGTCCATTCATTCATTCACCTGATGTGCATTAAGTGTTTGCTAGAGGCCAGGCACCACACTGAGGACGCAGAGGGGAGCAAACCTGGCTTTCTCGGAGCATGGAGTTCAGTGGGGGGAGCACCAGTAAAGTGAAAGGGAATACACTCTGCGGTCAGGGCCAGGTAGACAAACCGAGTCACCGGGTTGGAGAAGGTCAGGGAGAGGCGCTCAGAGAACCCTGAACCCCGCAAAAATGTGTAAGGAGCAGGGACGTTCAAAGTGAAGGAGATTCCATTCTAGAAGGAAATTGCATCTGTGAAGACCCTGAGGCAAGAACAGGAACAAAGCTTCAGTTCTACACATCCGTTCTGCCAACAGCTACCTCTGGTTAATAATCCTGTGTATGACGTCATGATGCAATGCTCCTTCAATAACAAATGTTAGAGATTCAGAAAACGCGAAAAAAATTATTTTAGTATTGTGCACTTAAAACTTTTAAGTGTTGTTAAAATAGAAAAGGAAGGAAGAAAAGAAGGGAAAGAGAGAAGGAGGGAGTTTGGTTTCAAATGGTGGTTAAAAGCAGTGAGTTTGGAGCAGAGTGGGGTCCTTGGGGTTAGGGCTCAGCCTGGGGAAGGAAGCACTTGGAAAACATCCCCCACACAATGGCAAGCTGTCAGTCAGTGTTTTCAGCGGGGAGTCACATTACCTGCTTTCCATATTTAAAAGACTCCCTGTCCACCAGGCTGAGAAGGGAGGAGAGGAGAGGTGACGGCCTAGACAGCAGTGAGGTTGCCAACACATGGAGAGAAGTGGGCAGACCTGCAATGTGTAGGAGGAGGAACTGATAAGAACTTGTTGCTAGCATGGATATGAAGTTGAAGGAGACAAGAGGTTACTGCCATGAAAACTCTTAGAGATGGAGAAGCCCGAGAGAGAAATTGATGGAGGGAAAGGTTCACTTTCTGTGGGAACCCTAAAGCAGCTGAGATGTGATACAGAAAGGCTGCAGTTGTCTAAATCTGCTGGGAGAAGTCCCCCAAAGAAAAGCACACGACAGACAGCCAAATTAGGGTAATGGCCAGAAGCCCATAGGGGCCGGAGATGCTGGGAATGTCTGGTGTAACTGCCTGCTAGACATAACCTGCTAGATGCAGGTTTTCAATCTCTAATCATCTGGGTCCTGATCACACACACAGTTCAATTTTTTACTCAGGTCTATGCAGGAGTGGCAAGAAATGGGGGAGGGAGACACTCCGTCCATCAGGATCAAAGTAATAAGTAATCAGCATTGAACAAAACAATGTTATTCAAAGATTCCATACACACGAAACAAGATGTCCCAACCAGATCTGTCTCTGATTAGAACCGATCAATTCTGGACTCGCTCCCTCAAGCCCAAGTGGATAAGATATGGTAGAAAACCTTTCCTTGACCCTAAGGCAAGAGTTAGTTGCCAGAGGTTTTCACCCTGTTTGACCAGGGGAAGGCAGGCATAGTGTTCCTTCTCCTGCAGCCCTAACTGCTGATAAGAGCTATTGATAGAGATAAACCTCTATCCCAGGGTATAAAAGAAGCTCCCCTAGACCCTTCCTCCCCACCCACCCCACCAACCTGGGCTGCTCAGCTTTGGGTAATGATACCCCTGAGTCAGTCCTGGTGCTTTCAGTAAAGTGTTTTTTTCCCTATCTTTCGAGTGCCCGGTTGTCAGTCTTCTCGCCATCTGGCGGTTTTGCCACAACCAAGGTACATGCAAAAACATTTCCATTTCATAATCAGTCATCTTGAGTTCCACATTTTGCCATGGCCAGGAGTAATTAAGTCAAAAATGACCTCTCCTGGGTATTAAATTTCTATGACAGAGGCTATGGTTGTTTGGGAAACCCCTGGTCTGCCCACTGAGCCACTACCTCCTCTGTCTTTGTTTCTGCCCCATCAGCTCTCCTCTAGTTCCTGGAAAGCACCAAGCTCTTTTTTGTCTCAGGGTCTTTGCATATACTTTACCATTACTTCTGTTCTACCCATAAACTCCCAACTATGAAAACCTCCAACTCTCTCCTTTCTCCCAGCTAGTTTCTTTTGTTACTATGCACTTAGAGGACTGTATTATTCTAGGTATCTTCCAGTTCCCTATAGAACACTGGTCGTTGCAATTGTTAATTTATAATATCTATTTCCTCTACTATACAAACATAAAGAAAGCCTGCTTTTTGCTCATCCCAGGTCCTAGCAGTGTCAGACTCATATCAATCCCTAAAATAATAAATGAGTGAATGAAAGGGTGAATGGAAGAATGAATGAGTTCCTTCATGACAGCAAGTGCCTTAAATGTACTTAGCAGACTCACACTAGGACCATGGCCTCTGAAGTGTCCCAGGGCAATCAGACAGCGCCAGCCCTGGTCAGAGCCATGTGTGAGGTGCTTTCCCAGAGAGGTCAAACTTGCCTCACCAGTACTAACAAGGGCCTTTTGTTCTTCAGTTCACTGAGGCCAGAAATGAGCCAGCTGCTATGGCAGAAGATGATTGCTGGGGTCAGTGCCCCTGAATCCATGATATTGAACAATTTCATCATTTCTGGCTGCTAAGTGATTCTAGATCAGTGACTCATGATGAGGAACTGGAGGAAAGTGCTGGATAACCACTCACCCCCAGCTCTCCTATCCCTGTCCTGGCATTTATAACATCCTTGTAGGCAGGCTGCCACATCTGATCCCCTCCTCCAGGGTCAGAGATCTTCTGACTCTCTGTGTGCACACCCTGCGGCTCTCTGCCAGCTTCTCGCATTGGGGTGGAGGGAACCCAACAAGCACATAGCCAGTGAGGTTGGGAAACAGGTCAAGAAAACAGAGCAAGTCAGAACTCAAACTAAAGGCCAACACATTGGGAATATTCTGGATTATGTGGGATCTGTGTGATACCCTGCAGGAGAGATAAGAATCAGAAAGTGGAGGAAGGGAGAAGCGGGAAATCTCAAGTCTGTGCTGACATGGTTATCTGTTCAGGCTTGACAGAATGACTGAGCAGTGGTTATAAGCTTCTCTGATTTTGTTAGAAGCACAAGGAAACCAGCATGCTCCATGGAGAAGGGCGGTTTTCAGGCAGACCAGCAGGTTGTGTGGTGGCTACACCACCTTTGGAGCTTTCAGTTCTGTCTGCCTTAATGAAAGAACAAAAAATGCTTGTCTCCTCTCCATTTCAGAGGCTGATTTTCATGTCTGGCTGACACTCAAAATGTTCCACACTGCTCTCCATTTCACTCGCCCAAGCTGAGTTGTAATATCTCAAAAGCCATCCACTCATCACATAATAATCTAACCAGGATGGATAGAGAAGGAATACAAACAGTTTCCCACTGGCTTGGCTTACAACCAGGGGGCCTTCCCTAGTGGGACAGACAAGAGAAGAGGCTTAAATAATCCCCTTCTTTCCCAGGATGAGTGGAATTAGTGTTTGGATTTCTGCTCCATGCACTCAGGTGCAGAAGACAGGGAGCCAGGGAGCCACAGCTTTTTTTTTCCAGCTTTGTGTGTGGCTTCACACTCACAAATTTCCTGAATCTTGTTTTTCATATCTGGAAAAAAAAATGAACAATACCTGCTGGTCTGAGAAGCCCTCTCTGAGGAGATGGTATTTGAGCTGAGAGCTAAATTTTGACAAAATTCAGATGTGAACTTCTGTAGAAAGTGCTTTCCAGGCAGAGCAAAAAGAAAGTGCAAAGCCCTAAGGCTGGAGCAAACCTGGCTTATTTGAAAAATAACAATTAAAGCTGATGTGATAAGAACAGAGGGAAAGAAGGGAAGATGGTAGGAGATTTTGTAAAAGCAGGAGTGAGTCCACATGCATCACCCTAGAGGTCATCCTTTATACCTGGCATGAGGAGAAGACATCTAGATACTTTAGGAAGGAGAGTGACCTGGTATAATTTACATTTGTAAAGGAGTATTACGGCTGCTACATAAAGAATGGACCAGGGTGGGTAGAAAGGATTTTTATGGCGCCATATAAGTCATTCCAGCAAGACATGATGGTAGCAGGGGTTAGAGTGATAGCAATGGAGGCAAAGAGGTAGTGGATGGGGGTTTATCTGTAAGTAAAGTCAGTAAGACAGGCTCTGTCATATGTGACCGACAGGATCCCACAAGTCTAACAGTCTTCCTTTATCTTGTCCCATCTCTGTCCCTTTCAGTTCATTCTGGCAACATTGATCCTAAAACGATCAGTTGGAACCATAAATCACGTCTCTAATCTCTTCAACGAATGGCTGTCCAGTCACACTCTTATTCTTTCCAGAGTGTGTACTTTTTATAATCTTGATAGGCTGAAATTTTCCCAATCTTCAATTTCTGGCTCTTTTTTTTCTTCACAGTTCTATCTTCAATTTATTGACATTTAAAAAAATAATAACAGAGGAAAACTGGAAAATTCACAAAAGTATGAAATGAAGCAATGCATTTTCAAGTGCTCCAGTGGCTCAAAAACTAAGTAATAAGGAAATTTAAAAATACTTAAGGATGAATGAAAATAAAACCCCATCAAAGCTTGTGGGACACAGAAAAAGTGGTGTTCATGGGACAATGTATAGATATAAATGCTTACATCAAAAATCAAGAAAGATCTCAACTCAACAACTTAACTTTACAACTTAAGGAACTAGAAAAAGAACAAACTAAACTCAAGACTAGCATAAGGAAATAAGATTAGAGCAGAGATAACCTAGAAAGTCAGTTAAGAAAATTAATGAACTAAAAAACGGGTTATTTGAATATATCAACAAAATTGTCAAGACTTTAGCTAAATGAACTAAGAAAAAAAAGAAATTCAAAGTACTAAAATCATAAATGAAAGTGGGGATACTAATCTTAATTCTACAAAAATGGAAAGGGTTATAAAAGAGCACTCTGGCAGAACCCAGTGACTCAGATGTTAAGCCTGTGCTGGGGCAGCAGTCCACAAACAGCCCACATACCTGGTTTCAAGGCCCAGAAGTGGGACTGGGGAATGGGTGGAAGAACTAAAATGTAACTATTAAACCATTAAATAAATAAAATGCATTTCTTTCTCTTTTTTCCTCCCTACTGCCTGCCTTTAAAAAAAAAGAGAATACTGTGAAGACTTGTATGTCAACAAATTGGATAACCTAGATGAAAAGAACAAGTCCCCAGAAACATAAACCTGCTAACACTAAGTCATGAAAAGATAGAAAACCTTATTAGACTGATAACTAGTAAGGAGATTAAATCAGTAATCAAAAACCTCCCAAAAAAGAAAAGCCCTGAATTTGATAACTTTACTATGAATTCTACCAAATGTTTAAGGAAGAACTAATACTAGTCCTTCTCAAACCTTTCCAGAAGTCTGAAGAGGGACACTTCCTAATTTAGTCTATGAGGCCAGCGTTAAGCTAACCCCAAAGTCAAGAAAACTACATACCAATCTCCCTTATGAACATCAGTGCAAAACTAGCAAACTGAATTTGGCAGCAAATTAAAAGGTCATGGTATATATCATGACCAAGTGAAATTTATTCCTGGAATGCAAAGATGGTTCAACATATGAAAATCAATCACGGTACTTAAAGCAGCACATTAACATCATGAAGGGAAGGGAAAGAAGGGAAAACACATACTCAACTCAACTGATGCATAAAAATTGCCTGACAAAATTCAACACCCTCTCAGGAAAAATCACTCAAAAAGTAACAATGGAAGTTTATCTCAACCTAGTAAAGTCATACATGGGAAAACTCACAGTAAATACCTTACTCGATGGCAAAGTCTGAAATATTTTCCTCTAAGATCAGAAACAAGGTAATGATGTCTACTTTTACCACTTTTATTCAAAATAGTACTGGTCATTCTAGCTAGAGTTATTAGGTAAGAAAAATAAAGCAAGGACATCCAAATTGGAAAGGAAGAAGTAGAATTACTTGTTTTCAGATATGATTTTATATGTAGGAAATCCTAAATATATTTTAAAAGTACTGTTTGAACTAATAAGTCAGTAAAACAGCAGCACACAAAATCAACATAGAAAAAACCCCTATGGAAAACATTTTAGAGATTCCTCAAAAAGTTGAAGATGGAAATTCTATATGATCCCGCCATCTCACTTCTGGGTATTTACTCAAAAATACAAAAACACTCACTTATAGAGTTTCATACACTCCCTACTTTTATTGCAGCCCTATTCACAATAGCTCAGAACTGGAAACTACCTAAGTGCCCAACGTCAGATGAATGGATAAAGAATATGTAAATATAGATGGATAGATAGACAGACAGACAGACAGATAGACAGATAGTTGAAGATAATGGAATACTACACATCCCTTGGAAGAGATGAAATCCCGTCATTTGAATCAACATGGGTGGAACTAGAAGGGATTATGCTAAGTGAAATCAGTCCAAGGAAGAAAAAAGACCAGATGACCTCACTCATAGATGGAATGTGAATAGAAAAAAACAAAGGAACAGATGAAAGAAAACCACCCTTGGACACTTGCAATAGAACAGAGGTTACCAATAGGGAATGGGATGGGGTGGGCAGGGAAAATAGTGGTGGAGTCCACTGGACAATAGTGAAGAACACTTGGCGATTTGGTGGAGGGGCAGGGTGTGTTGATATATATCTGATGAATGGGGAACCTATACATATGAGCTTATTTTAATGTGTAGAATAAGTTACTACAATTAAAAAATAACAGGGGACAATGGGGAAAAGTTACTAAACACTACAAGTAAACAATTAGATAAATCTAAAACAAAATATTTCATACAATGATTCACCTGTTTCTTCAAACTAGTTATTAAAGTCTTTTGGGACTTCAGTTTGAGGGAAGTTCTGAGACAAAAAGAAAGTGTCGGAGAAAAAGATGACAGTGAGGACAATCATTTTAAATTTATATTAAATATACTGCTGTCTTCAATATGCTACTTCTTGACTTAAGAATCAGACCTAAAAGAAAACTGTATTTTTTCAAATGACAAACACCTTGCAATGTAATCAAAATCTCATTCTCAAAGTGAAACTCTCTCTCTAACTGTACAATTAAGAATAACTATAAAATTTTATATTTGACATAATTAGATATACATATTTTATAGATCCATTGCAAATAATCTATTCTCCTGTGAAGCAAATATTGATTTTGTCTTGTTACTTGAACTATCAGGCGAATTAATAGGTTAACTGGTTGTGGTAATCCTGTGTTCACCATCTTTCACCCACATCAGCTTACTAGTCACTGCGTACCTGGATAAATGCTTAACACATTATTGAGAATAATGTTCTGCTTGATCAGGAATCAATTGCTATTAGGATATTGATACTTTTGAAAATAAATTTTATTTATACTTTTTAAAAAGTTGCATTTCTATTCAGAAACATAAACAATCTGAAAAGAAATTACAAAAACAGTTCTACTTATAATACCACAGAAAGAAATAAAATATTTAGAAATGAACTTAACCAAGGAGGTGAGAGACTTATACAATGCAAACTGCAAAACATTGCTGAAAAAAAATTAAGAAGACATAAATTAAATAGAAACAGATCACATGTTCATAGATTGAAAGACTTGATATTGTTAAAAATTTCAGTACAACCCAGAGTGATCTACAGATTCAATTCAACTGTTATCAAAATTGGAGAGATTATTTCCTATGAATATAAGTGTTATAGAAATAGAAAAACCCATCCTAAAATGCATATGGAATCTCAATGTAACTTGAATATCCTAAACAAGTTTGAAAAAGAAGAACAAAGCTGGAAGACTCATACTTCCTGATCTCAAAACTTATTACAATACCATAATAATCAAGAGTGTGTTAACATAAAAATAGACATGGAGACCATGAAATAGAACAGAGGGCTCAGAAAAAAGCTCTAGCACATACCATCAAATGATTTTTGCCAAAGATGTCAAGATCACTCAATGTAGAAAGAACAGTATTTTCAACAAATGATGCTGGAAAAACTGAATATCCACATGCAAAAGAATGAAGTTGAAACCTTAGCTAATATATGCAAAAACTAACTCAAAATGAGTTCGATACCTAAAATATCAAAACCATTAGAAAAAAATAACTTTGTATGTGACAATACCTTTTTAGACACAAAAGGCACAAGGAAAGAACAGAAAAATAGAATTTCATGAAAATTTTATAATTTGACCTATCAAAAGATACTATTAACAGAGTAAAGAGGCAAACCACAGAATGGGAGAAAACATTTGCAAATAGATTATCTGATAAGGAATTAATATCTAGACTATATAAGGAATTCAACAAAAAGAAAAACTCAACAAAAATAAAAAGTTCTCAGTTTAAAAATGGGCAAAGATTTTAATAAACATTTCTTCAAAGAATATATACCAATGGCCAAAAGGTCATGAAACAATGCTCAACATCACTAACCATCAGGGAAATGCACAACAAACCACAATGAATACTAGCTATCAAAAATACCTTTCTATCAAAAAAAAAAAAAACCAAAACAGAAAACAAATATTGGCAAGAATCTGGAGAAACTGGTATCATTATATACTTTTGGTGGAAATGTAAAATGATGCAGTTACTATGGAAAGCAGTATGGCAGCTCAAACTTTAAAATTGAATTATCATAGGATCCAACAATTCTACCTTTGGGTAAATTCCCCAAAGAACTGAAAAGAGAATATTTAATATAATTATTTTATTACTATTTCTTTTGTTTACAAAGCCATACTCGTTTTAACATACTGAACTCACTTCTCAGTCAATGGGTGTCACACACCACACACCAGCAGAGTTCCAGTGTCCTTCACCACTGCCTGTTCCCTCCGTCCTTCCCTCCCCACCCCCAACCCCTGGCCTTGCTAGGGTTTGTTTTTTTGGATCAAATGGTTGCTCCATTTTTGGTTTTTTTTTGAGGAATCTTCAAACGGAGAGAGGTTGCACTAATTTACATTCTCACCAACAGCGAAGGAGGGTTCCTTTTTCCCCACATCCCCTCCAACAATTGTTATTTCCAGACTTTGGGGTATAAGCCATTCTCACTGATGTGAGGTGGTATCTCA
This sequence comes from Solenodon paradoxus, assembly GCA_004363575.1. NCBI lineage: Eukaryota > Metazoa > Chordata > Mammalia > Eulipotyphla > Solenodontidae > Solenodon > Solenodon paradoxus. The sequence goes on from RJWH01002990.1 coordinate 117,766, forward strand.
CTGTACTGGAGCGGAGCGGGGGATAATAGGGAGTTGTCATATAGATGCAGAGATTCTGCTTTCTAAGAAGAAAAGATAGTCATGGAGGATGACGGTGGTGATAGTTGCATGTATGCCTGTGTTCAATATAACTGACTGTACATTTAAAAATGGTTAACATGGTAACGTTTATGTTAGATGTATTCTGTTTTTTTAATTGGAAAAAAAGATGACACTTTTAGGTTCTGTTACTCAATTCCAAAACCACTTCTGAACGTCTAGGTATCTGTTGCTGGTATACACAGCATGCTGGTGTATGGGCTGGGAAGAAGCAAGTGAAGAAAAGACTTTTGAAGGAAATCCAGATTTGGGGTTGGATTAAATGAGTGCCTATCATGCCCTTTAAAGTCAGAATTTTTAAGAGAAGTAAGTCAGTGAGTGACTACTAGACATTCATATATATATATATATATATATATATATATATATATATATATGTGAATAACATTCTCAGAAATACAAACTTGAATTCATGGGAGAACTCCACGTTTGAGGTAGACATTTGGGAGTCAGAGCATGTAGTTGCTAATAAGGGCATGTGGGAGCTGCACTATGGTAGAGAAGACTGTCAAGACGCCTGGAACCTTCCAATGCAATGCACAAACCACAGGGACTAAGGGGCAACAGCAGTCAAAGCAGAGGAAACTGGGAGCTAAGTGTTTCAGGGAGAAGATGGGATCACTGGTGTCCTCCACTGTAGTGATACTATTTTAGGGCAAGGTTGGGTGAGGTGAGCATGAAGAGGTGACCACTGGCTTGGAAAACATGAACATGCTAGCAGTCTCGACAAGAGTAATTTCAGTCAAGCAATGAGGATGGAATTCTCGACACCAGTGGTTTGAAAAGAGAGCAGGCAGTAAGGAAAGAGTGATGGCAGGTGAAACAGCAGATCTGAAAAGCTTTGCTGGCACAAGAATAGCTCCTCCCATGGTAACTGGGAGAAAGTAATGAGTGAAGGAAGGGGTTTTACAGTGGATAGAAAGTAAAACACCAGAAGAGTCAGGGGTCCAGACAGCACATGGGTGAGAGCCAGAAAACAGCTACTGGTATAGACACCAGGATTTCCATGGAGGTCTCGGTCTCCCCATGGAGAAAGAGGAGCCCTGCAGGAATCTAGTGAGCTGGACGCCCACCTTATCAGGCTCTCTCCAGTCCTCATCCAGGAGCCTGAGAAGGAGCTGGGAGGGAAGAGATACAGAGATCAAAGAGTCAGGAGAGAGCCATTTAAAAGGAGGAAGAAGAAAGACAGGGCCAGCATGAGCTCTGATTCTGTCAGAGCAGAAGCCAACCTGTAAGGAGAAAATATTAGACACGTAACACCAGTGCTCTAGCTTCTCCTTGGCTTATTCGATCAATACATTTAATTTTCTTTAAAGAATTTCAGGTCATTAAAACTTGACATTTTTAAGTGAATGTCCAGCAGTCTTAGAAGAATCTCTGTCCTTCTCTCTACTGTGTGTGTGGTATGGAGGCCGATAATCTCTCATCTCTAGTCAAACAGCATATTGCTTTATCCTGGTCACCGTGATTGAGTCACTCAAGACATGTGACAATTATTGGTGTCATAATATTCAATCCTGTGACATTTGCTTGAATTACTGAAATAATGCCTGAAGTTTCATTATATGCCATGTGCCTTTCACATCCATTATCTCATTTGATTCTCCAACAGTCTTGTGAGCAACAAGAAAATCATATAGAAAAAACTGATCTCCTGTGAGGGGCTGTTACTCACTCCAGCAGAAATAGACCCCAGGGTCCTCTACAAGACTCTGCCAGGGTAAATGGCACCTCTGTGCCAATCACGAAGACATGGCCCATCCCGGCACTCAGCGGGTAACACATGGCCCATCCGGGCACTCCCAGCCCTTAACAAGGTTGGCCCCGCCCACCTCTCATCCAGCACAGCTGTGCAGAAGCAGCCTGGACTCTGCCCTGTGGCCAGAACTGTGTCATATATCATCTCCCCACTCGTCTTCCATCCCCTTTCTCCCATCACTTGCATTTTGTGTGTTCCTTCTTGTCTCAGGGGCCTCAAGGACCCTGCACATAAAATGAAATGGGTTCAGCAGGGATCCCCAACAGTAATTCCTATTGTGACATTCTGTTTCTGTGCCTCAATTGAGCAACACAGAAGCAATCACTCTTGAGATATGATGTGAGCACCCCAAGAGCATCCCAAAAGTTGCCTTCACTGTCATCATAGTTTTGTCTTCAGTCTAATTCCTTGCATCGAGCCACTGAAGACAATTATCATAATATGGACTGGGGGTTCATGATGACTGACTAGACTGTATACTTCATGAATCTCATTCTTTTTCATCTGAGGTATATATTATCATTTCCAAATCAATAGTGAAAGTGCCAAGATTTTTTAAATGTTAGATATTTTACTTAAGATCACACGGGAGGCAACTCTATTTTTGCCTGGTCCTAAAGCCACAGTCTACCCACCAGTCCTCTCAATCACTACCTCTTAATGTTTGATTTCATTTTATCAGGTTTCACCCATGACAGTCTCAAGAGTCAAGGCCATTGATTGACCTTTGTCAGGAAGTGTGAAAACCACACCCTAAGCAAAGTGCGGTAACACAAAGTTATTACCACAGCCTGGCAAAGTGGAGTGGAGGTGGGGGAGCCCTAGCAACAAGACCTCGAGGCCAACTGAGAGAGGTTCTTCCCCAAATTCCCCAACACATGCTGTGTGATTGCAACCAAGTCACTTCACCTATCTGGGTCTCAGGTACCTCGTTTCCTGGAAGAGGATACCAAGCCACTTTCTTTTCTACCAAACAGCACTGTCATGGAAGTGGGGAGATGATCTGTGACCAAATGCTATGCAGGGGAAACATCCTCATCCTCACTGCAGGATATTTTTTAACTAGTCAGGATATTTTTTTAAATAGTTTCATTATTTCTTTTTTTCACATTGTTATGCACTTTAGGATATTGAAATTGCACCTCGATCTGTGCAGTAAAGGCACTAGAACACTCGCGGTGGGTGAAGTGCACATTAGTCACGATCTTTGTCACTACCTATAGACCATCTGCTGTCACCATGACTTCAAGTCCACATTTTCAATTACTGGCCTGCATCCTGAAGCCACAAAATTGATTCAAAGAATGTTGTCCTCCTTAAAGGGGAAAAGGACTGGTTCCTTCCACAAACCCCTCACAAGGACAAATCTGCATCTGTCCTTGTCTCTCATTTAGAGGTGAAGCCACACACTCAATTATTCTGCCAGTACCTCCCCACCCCCACCCCCATCTTGCTTTACAGGTACTGGGTGAGGCTGGGGATATTGATGCAACATCCCTATTTTAAATGCAAAACAAAAGAGACATCATTTGACCTGAATACCAAATAAAGCCTCTGCATTTTTCAAGCTGCTAATACACAATTGGTCTAGCATTCTTTTTTGTGTGTCTGACAAACACAGAACGAGCAAAAACCTAGCAGGTTTGAGGTGGTTGCTTACCTATGAACATAATCAAACAAGCTCCAAGGAGGCATTTTCTAATTTGCTTTTGCCTTGAATCCTTAAATTTATATAAATAGTGCTGGAAATGAAACCCTTGTGTCCTTAGAATGTTGCATCTGATTTCTGGAAAGTGAACTTCCTCAGATTCAAAAAATTAGCAGTAAGTTAACATGAAATTCATAATATCTACAATGTGGTCTTCATCATCTTTGCAGTTGCCAGGATAACAGTGATCTTTAATGCAGTCTGTCCACTGAAGCTTTGCATTTGCATAGGATCAAATCATAAATATCTGCTGGAAGGCTCGTAGCTCAAAGGACCTGTACCGAGCCTTCTAATATCTGCAGGTAATTTCTTTTCCATAATAGGGTTGTCTTTTTTTCATTTGGAAAAAGAGAGAGAGGGAAGAGACATTATTGAATCATTAGAATAATTGGTCCCCAATAAGTAAAATTTTCTTTATATGATTAGATTAATTCTATAGAAAAAAAGGTAATTTCCTAGTAAGCACTGATGTCTTATTTCTTTTTCAAGGAAATGATCACTTCTTTCCCCACCTCACCCACTTTATTGCACAAAAAGACAGCCTACAATAATTTGCTCCTATTAAGGGGCAAGTCTAACTTCTCTGTGTTAAGGAGGGATGCATTGGTTCCCCAGGCTTCTTATCAATGAGTACCTTGGAACAAGCCATTGGTAATGCTGGTGAGAAAGATAAGGAGCATGACCTTCAAGTCATTATCTTCCCAGCCCTCAAGGTCAGGCACCTGCTGGATTACAACCAAATGTACCACTTGCATTCAGCTCTATCAGTGTTCATCAAGAAAGAGATTGGACCATCAGCACTGAACTGAGACCCATAGGACAAAGAAAGATGAGTGGTGACTCTCCTGTATGATGAACTTCTATGGGTAAGGGCCAATACAAATTTGAGTTGCCATGTGGTTATTGGATAAATGAGGACCCAACTAAAAGGTGGTAGGAGGGTCAAGAGACCAAAAACCACAATGACCTGAGTTTCAATCATGACTCTATGCTCTAATAGCTATGGAATCTCAGACAAGTAGATTAATGTCTCTCAACCTCCTTTTATGACTAATGGATACAACATCCTAGTGCTTCCATCAGAGGTTAGGTAATGCTACAGTGATGAATATTTAGTACAAAATGCCTGGTAATAAGTGCTCAGTAAACAGCAGAAGGTACAATTGGATCAAGGAGAAGGGGAATGAAATGAGCTATTGAAAATTTCTTAGAGGATGTAGGTTTTAAGTGATAAGGAGTGGCTAGTTTTGACTACACACAAATTTTTTTCTCTGCAGTATTGATAGCTATATCAAAAACATAAAAGGGCAGCTAGGCAAGGCCTACATACAAGACACTAAAGAAAAAAAAATGACCTAACACCTTGAAGCCTCTTTATCACCAATAACCCAACTCATAAGTCTGATGACTCGGGAAATACAAGCTGGTTCTTACCATTTGATTATTTCTCATACTGAGAAGACAAAGATTGCTACCAACAAAATTTCTAGGACATTCCAGTGTGGAGTCACATACATGCTGATTTGAATTAACGCAGAGGTTTCCAAATAATCAGTTCTGGATAAACCCTTGTTTGCAAATGACACAACTCTCTCAATACTATGGATAATAATGAGTAGAATACCTTTAAAAATAAATTATAACATGCATTCACTATAATTACCCAAGATACTAGTACTTTCTCTCCTGAATCCACTTTTGAGAGAAAAATAATAGGTACCAAAAAGAGCTCAGAGCCGACATTTAGTTTTTTTAGATCAAGTAACCTTCCATTGTTTGGTACATGTTCAATTAATATACAGGGAAATCTCTCATACCTTTCCCACCTCAATCCTTGATAAGTGGGAGCTAATATTCAAGATGAGGACTTAAAGCCTACTAGATTCCCTAAAATGAAAGAAAGACTCCACCGTGATCATAACATTGTCCTTGCTAAGGGAGGGAAGTGGATTGAAATGTTTTCATAATGTGTTGGAGCTGAAAGTGACATTAGAAGTTATAAAATGCAATCTCTGCTTTCACAGATAGGGAAACCGAGACCTAGATAGGTGACACTTATTCAAAGTCAATCACTGCTAGTGGAAATTCAGGTTAGTGCAATCTCTCTAGAAAACAGTAATGAAGATTCCTCAAAAAAATCAAAGATGGATCTATCAATCAATCCAGAAATACCATGAGAATAAAAAAACACTGATCAGGAAAAATAGCTGCACCCCTATCTTCATAGCAGCACTGTTCACAACAACCAAGACATGGAAACCACCTAAATGTCCATCAACAGGTGACTGGATAAAGAAGCTGTGGTCTAGATACTCAAAGGAATTCTATGCAGCTGAACAAAAAGACGAAATCATCCCCTTTGCAACAATTTGGATGGAACTGGAGAGAATCACATTAAATGAAATAAGCCAGAAAGAAAAACAGAAATACAGATGGTTTCACTCATATGTGGAATATAAAGAAAATGAAAAGATAAATCCCAACAAAATGCAGAGGACATAAGACAGAGGCTGCTGGAGGGGAGGGATGGGGTGGGAGTTGGAGGGGAGAAAAAAGGAAAGGGGGCACGAGATGGCATAAAGTCACTAGAATTCTGGCAGTGGGTATGAAATATACACAGATTGAGATTGATTTCAGCATCCTAAAATGTATATAAAACTGTAAACAAGCAAAATGATAAAATTATATATTTTTAACATAATTTATCTATCTTTCTTCCTCAAAAGTTTGAACATTTGGCACACTTCATCAGTGAAGTAATCTGGCCTAGAATTTCCTTTATGAAAAGATTATGTATGTCATTATATAATCTCACATGATAAAATTTAAGATTTATATTTTTTTAAGTCAAAGAATTAGACAAAGACCCAAACCCAGAATGCCTTACCTTGCTCACCTCAATAACAGAAAGAATGTTAAAATAACATTAAAGCCAACCCAATAAATTAAATCTAGATACATTATATTTCTTGATAGGACAATGACAGAGATAGATGGATGATAAGTAGATAGATAGGGGATGATTGATCAATAGATGATAGAAAGGTAGGTAGGTAGATAGATTATAGGTAGATAGATAGATGACAGAAGGTAGATAGATATATAGACAGACAGACAGACAGATGATAGAACAGAATCTCCATTCCTTATTCAGCTGTATAATCTAAAGTTTAAATGCTTATCATCCCTCTTCTATTTAATGGACAATTTCTTTCTTCACCTCCATCCTCATGAAGTCATCCCCATTCTTTCCTTTCAGAGCACCTGTTTCTAATATTAATACAATTTATACATATGTCTCATTTTACAAAACACACTTACCTCACTAAGAAGCAAGTTCATTCATTTTAACCCATAAATGGTCTTTATTTTTTTATAATAAATCCTGGGTAAATTCTGGATCCCTGTGACATTGGAAACCCTCTTTGGACAAGATTCTGCCTCTCCTTCATTCATCTCCATCGTAGAAATTTCAAAATAGTTTTATAGACTGGCCACATTTGAATTGCTTGGGGGTGGCCTTCTGAAAATACCCATTCTGAGTTTTGCTGATAAATGCTAAATTATATTTGAAGGAGAGAGTCAAATTCTTTCCATAAAAGCAACAACTTCCCAGCTATATGAGAGATTTTTGGTTCAACTGTTCAGTTCTAAAGACTGCAAGGTATTCTTTTGTCATTTTTTTAATTCAGAATTGTAATAGAATTAATCTCCTTTTTGAGATAATTTGTTACAGACTGTGCAGGTGGATGACTAGGAGATATTTAATCATTAATAATCCAAGAGAACTAGCTTCAGTATGATGTAAAGATATTAAAAATTACCTTCAGATCATTTGACAAAAAATGTCAAAGAAAGAGGGAGAAAGAAGATGAAAGCCTAGGGAAGGGGGCTATGCCTTTGCCAAGACCAAAATAAATTGCACCTACTCTATTATGACAACTGCTCTGCCTGAGAGAGTTGAAAGAAAGATGATAAATAAAGATGTTCATGGCTAGAGGCCCAGTAGCTGCCTGGAAGCCAATGACCAATATTTAGGCACTCCTTTCTTGGTCCATGCCAGAGCTTCAAGCACGTTACTAATAACTGGAGCCATCAAGGTGACCCAAGGTAAGATTGATCCATCCAGATGTTAGGTGTGATCATCAATTTTAATAATTTGTATTGACAATGAGCAAATGACTGAAGGGTAAAGGACTCACTCATCACAGGGTGATGAAGGCCATCAATTCCAAGTCTTAAGCCTTAAACCAAGTCAGATGTTTAGGATAAGGTAGGGATAGGGGTCTTTGGTTTACATCTGTGGAAAAGTCAGTTTATGTTTCTCAAAGGAGACACCAGAAGGTCAAACTTGAAACAAGTTAGCATTCTATCATGCATATGGATAAGGGCTGTCGCAACTTGACTGATGACAAAGACGACTTCTAAGATACATATTTTTTAAACCTGCTGGCCTTTTCTTGTCTCTAAAATAATAATATCACAAGAAGAAATGAGCCAACTGGCAAACTTCCATCAGCAAGTGGTCCCAATGAGAACCGTCTGTGCTCTGCCCCTGGACAATGTGACACTCTACTCCCCAAAAATGCCTGTTCAGCAAACCTTCCAACATCTGCGTGTCAGCACCTCAATCCAGCAAAGTCATCCTCAGGGCAAAGCTTGAGGAATTGGATGAAAACAGATTTGGGAACCTAGAGAGAGTGGACCCAGAGAATTCTTATTATTTTGTATGTATGCCTTTTTTTGCACAATAAAGAATAAATGAAGTAGTAAGAAGCAAAGAGCAATTATTGCCATATTTATCTGGTTGGATCCATATTAGATAGCTCAAATAAGGACTCCTGAATTGTTTGAGTTCCCTAAAATCATAAAACATCAGACTGATATGCTTTTAAGATATTTCGTTGGAAATCCTCTCAGTTGGCTAATGAAAAGACGAGACCAAGGAATTTAGTTTGGTTTGAGACAAAGTTTATTCAGGAATCCTAATTTTGTAAGATGTTCAATGATCTTTCATAGATATCATGGAAGAAGTATATAAGGGATGGATGGATGGATGGATGAACAGATGGACCGATGGACGGACAGAAGGAAAGACCTTGGAGTATAGAAAAAAAGTGAGGAAATTTCAGAAATGTAAATCTAACAAGAGATCTTGAATCAGTAGTTTCTTCTTTCACTCCCTACTTCATTTCCATCAGTTGCCTCCATTCTCTCATAACTAAGACAATCAAATACAAAAGATGGAAGTCCCTCGCCCCATTTTCAAAAATCTTTCTTTTATGATATACCCTCACTTCTTCACAGAACTCATCTAGTCCCACGACTCTACATTATCATCAAATGTTGACACACCCAAATTTGTGTCTCTGGGCTGGACATCTATCCTGAACTTTAGATTTTTCCATCTAATTGTCTCTTCAAAATCTCCCTTTTTATTATAAAAGATATCTCAAATTTAATATCCCAACTGGACTCCTGATCTCTGATTATCTATACCTTTTCTTCCCATAATTTCCTCCGTACTGGTTAATAACAACTCTTTTTCTAATGGCTTCAGCTAAAGTCCTTGTAGTCGCCAACAACTGCATTCTTTCTGGACCATGTACAGCTATCAGGAAGTCTTACTGTTTCTGCTCTTACAAAACAGTCATATCTTATACTGATCAAGTTCTGGTCAAACCTACCATAACCTCCTAGTGTCCCTGATTCAAGCTCACAGGGTATTTTCAGCAGAGCATCAGAGAGATTCTTGTTAATATGTAAAGTAGGTTGTGCCACTCATCTGCTCAAAACCCTCTAAGAGTTTCCTATCTCATTCAATGTGAAAGCTAAATTCCTTCAAATGAACCATATAGCCTCACAAGATCCAGATGTTCTTATCTCTAAATCCAACCAACACTCTCTTCCCTCCACTAGGCTCCTCACTCCCAAACATTCCTAGCTGTTCCCATCACAAAACAATTGCCCTTTCCAGTCTCTGCCTGGGACTCTCTTCTCCTAAGGTTTCTACTTGGCTTAGCTCCTGGTCTCCTCTGTGTTTTTATTCACATATCACCTTCTCAGTGAGGTATTTTCAGGCTATAGGATTTAAATTACAACCCACATACTGAAAACTGCCCATCCCCTCCTTTCCCTTTTTCCATTCCTTCAATGAACTATGGTTTCACAGGCAGCCCATATTCTACCGAGAAATAGAAGAAAGTTAAATTATTCCTAGGAAGAGCCACTAGGTTCGCCTTGGTCTTCCTCTTCCTTTTCATGAAAACTAAACAAAGTTAAAAGACTCGACACTTTCTACATTTCCTTGGAACTCAGGCACTAAATCCAGAGCAACAGGCCAAAATTTAAGATATTGATTTGCTTAAATGAAGCACATTTTCTGACATCTACTCTAAAGGAGAAAAATTTCTCTAAATGCTGTCAAGACACTCTGCATTTTGCAGCCTTGAAACAATTGCAAGGAGAATGTCATCCTTCTTTTCAGTTTTTTCTTTTCATAACTTTTTAAGCTGTATTTTAATGTGCCCTTTGTTACCTAACAGAAGCAGAAGAAAATTCAGATACAAATACCATGATGGTTTAGGATAAGGCAAGACTCTCTCTCTCTCTCTCTCTCTCTCTCTCTCTCTCTCTCTCTCTCTCTCTCTCTCTCTCTCTCTCTCTCTCTCTCTCTCTCTCTCTCTCTGTCTCTCTCTCTCTGTCTCTCTCTCTGTCTCTCTCTCTCTGTCTCTCTCTCTGTCTCTCTCTCTCTGTCTCTCTCTCTGTCTCTGTCTCTCTCTCTCTATATATATATATCGCACGCTTCTCACAAAACCTTCTTCACATATTTATTTACCTGCTCTTTCTGCTCTTTCTGACACAGAGACATCAACAGTGAGGCAGTTTGAGAAGGGTGTCTGCAAACGCTGAAATTCTGCTTGAGCAGTGGGAATTTAAGGACAAGGTTCTGATGATATTGCTGTCTTTCAGATTAATCCATTCAAGGCCCTTTTGGTTATTTATTTTGAAATGACTCGGCAATCATACAGTCATAACTGCGGTAAACATATTGGCTGATCCATCACTAGTGTTTCGTCATTATCGTCCAGGCTCCCTTTTCCGATCTCCACACTCACCACTTCTCAATTCATTAAGCAACATAATGATTCAGGAATATGTGTCTCTAAAGATGCTCGTCTTACACTTTATGTGACTGACTAGACCTTCATTTTCCTGCCACCTATAAATGTAACCATGTATCTCCTCAGGCACTAATGTCTCTCTGTGATGATGATAATTATTATAACAATCTTTTGTTTGTGGATGTTGTACAAGGGTAGCAATCTCCCTGTGTCTAAACTTGCCTTCTTAAGTCAACCAAAAATGACTTTTACAAAAGTAAATCAATCACAGGATGCTCAGAGTAGTCAAACTCATAAGGCCAGAAAGTAAAATGGCGCTTGGGGGGAAATGGGATACTACTGTTTCATGGTAATAGTTTCAGTTTTCCAATACGAAGCATTCTGAAGACGGATGATGAAGATGTTTGTACAGCAATGTGAATTCATTTAATACCACTAAACTGTACACTTAAAACAGGTAAGATGGCAAATTTTATGTTACATTTTATAGCAATTTTGAAAAAGAATAAATTCAGAGGTTGTCATTCTTTTTTTATGAGACTTGGAGTGAATTCCAGTTGAGGTTAGAACTAAATCCAAGTTCTACAGCCTTTTCCTTCAGGTCTTGCATGATCTGTTCATTGCTTTCCTCTCAATCTCATATCCCATGTCTTTCTCCTTCATTTACTACACTTTAGCCACATTAACCTTTTTTCTGTTCTTCTATAAGTCAACCTTATTTCTGCCTCGAGATTTTCATATTTTGCTAGTTTTGTCTGAAGGACTGTGCAAGTGGTTTCTACAAATTCAGTTATTAAATTCAGATTTCTCTTCAGAAACCCTTTTTACCCAACAACACTCTACACCAATCTTGGAAGTTACCTTCAACTATGTAACTTTTTTTAATAAAAATCACCAGTAAGTGTTTTCCTATTGAATCTCTGGCTTTTTTATGATCTGCCTTCTCAATGAGAATCCAGATCCTAACTTGCCTTCCTTCTTGCTGCATTCCTTGAGCCCAGGATAGTTCTTGGGCTCACCAAAAAGTTCTAGAATAAAAGAATGAGTACATGATCCCACTTACTCCTCACAATATCCCTTTTTAGTTAGCACAGTGGAGGCTTACTAAGTGAAAGCATTTTCCCAAGGACAGCATCAGAGGCAGCAATTGAACCCTGGTCTCCCAAACCACAGGTCTCTGGATTGTTTTTCTTTTTCCCTTTTCTCAGATGTTAAAGAGATGCTGCAGTCCTGACCCATCTCATCCAGATCCCAAGCCAGAGAACTGAAGAATCTTGGGTTTGGATGGACTGGAAGAGCACATTATCAAGCCCTATTCAAGTTCATAAAGCAAACTCTCGCTTGAGTCCCCACTTTGTGGCCTTTGACAGGGCCTATCATCCAGACCTCAATTCCTTTTTTCTTACTTTTCAAAATGGGAACATGCCTCCAATGTTGCCTTTGAAATTAAATGAGATAGTATACAGAGCTCACTAACATAATAAATCTTCAAGGAAAAAATGATCTAGTTTTAAATGTGGTGGTGGTGACTAAAAATGTGGCATGGGGATTAAAAGAATCAATTCTGATGTCCTACAGATGTTGGCTCAAATGTAAAAAAAATGCCAAAAATGACTTTGAACAAAATTTCAAACATTTCTATGCTTTAATTTCTTTACTTGCAGGAGGGGATAACTATAGCAGCTTTTCTATTGTTTTTATGAGGAATAAAGGGGAGCACACCTAAAGTACTTAGCGCAAGTATCTGTCCACAAAGAACGTGAGCAAAATGCAGCAGCTGTTTCTATCATTATCATTTTTTCCTCTAGCAGAGTAAAATTCTGGGGGGACAAGAGAGAATAAGAAGAGACTGCTTCTCCTAAGCCTCAACAATTTGATACTAGAATTTTTATCTCTCTGTCTCTCTCAGGGCTCAGGCAATCGTCACTGCATTATCCATGCTCCACTGAGGCCTCCCCTTCAGAGGTCGGAGACAGACCCCCGTTTCTAAAATCCTGGTGCTTCCCTTGAAACTCACCACAGAAACCCAGATGCCCGCACACACTCACTCACACCTGCACGCTGAATCCTGCTTAGCTTCAGAGGAAGGAGAAAAGTTGATGTTGAATCAATGTTGCTCAAATTTCAGCCCTCTAATCACTGCCTGCCCCCCACCGCACTCCCCAGTCCCTCCCTGCCGAAAACAGTTTCCTTTTTCTTTCTCACCACCAGTTGTACAGACTTTGAGGACCCTTTTAAGACATTTCGGGGTATTGCTTCCCAGCATATGTGGGCAGCATTACTACTTTCACCCCCTCAGGACTACTTAACAACATCAGCAAAGCAATTAAGCCGGGTTTTCAGGAAAATGCCAGAGGCTCTGCAGTGTCTGGATGGGAGTCTCAGCCCAATTATTTCCAGCTAGTTGTGAATTGTGGAAAAGTGGACTTTACTTCATTAGAACTTCAGTTCCCACTGATTAAAAGTCGACTGTGTTGGAGACAGTAAGGAAAAATGAAACAATTAAACTTGTCATCAATAAAATTGCTGTGTATTCCTCAACACAGAGTTTTACTTCTCTCCAGAGGAGTGATTAAAATGAACTGATTGAACTATAATTTGATTGACTGGAAAGCCTCCATCCATTGCGCTGAAACTGAACTTCCACTTATTACTTTTCTTAGCTGGGGACATAAAACCCTCCTGCAGGCCTGCCAGAGCCCAGCGACAGATGCTCAGAACTGGTCAGGTGGTGCTGGCCCCACCCAGAGATCTGCTGAGGACCGGCAGAATAATGCACCCCCAAAGATGCCCATGCCCTAACCTGGCACCTGTGAATATGTTAATGTCCATGGCAAAAGGACATTTGGGTGGGTTTAAAATGAAGGACCTTTAAAAGGTGGGGATTATTTTAGACTACCCAGGTGGACCCAATCTAGTCACATAAATTTTAAAGGCAAAGAACTTTTCCCGGCTAGGTCAGAGGGTGATGTGACTACAGAAGAGTCAGAGAGAAGTAATGAGGTGCTTTGGAGATGAAGGAAGCCACCAGGAGCTAAGTAAGATGGGGGCTTCTAGAAGCTAGAAAGGGCAAAAAACGGATTCTCCACCAGCACTTCCAGAAATCCTGGTGATACTTGGACTTAGCACAGGGAGACCCTTGTCAAACCTCAGCTACCCTGTAGAACTAAAAGAAATGTGTGTGTTGTTTTAAGTCTCTGGGTTTGTGATCTTTTGTTGGGGCAGCATGGAAAATGAATTTGGGGACAGTGCAAGCCTGAGTAAGAGGGGAAGACACTTAGGAGGGTCACACCAGAGACTCTGGGCCAGACATCAGGTTGGAAACCAGATGAGCACCATCCTGTGAGCTTGTATGCATGTGGTACAAGAACTTGGGAGGAAGCAGATGGGGAGAGAAATGCCTGCTGCCCTGAACATACTGCATGGGAGTCCAAACCATCTGACTCACAGAGCTGGCAAGGAGATGACACTCTGTGTTTTACCTAAAAACAGAATCCCATGGGAATTAAGAAGAAGATTTAAATGAATAGACCCATTTCCTAATTTCCTTTATGCTTCTGAGAGTGTTGAGCCCATTTCTCAGGCTTGTCTGAGAGGTAGACCTAGATTTGGGACCAGAGTATGAGTTCCAGTTGGGATTTTATTTTTTTAAGGAAAGGTACAGGCAGGAATGAAGATGAACAGGAAAACAGGCAGGAAGAGACAGGTGGAAGAAGCGCTTTAATTACTTTTATTTCGTTGTTTGCACTGGTTGTTCTCCAGCCCCAGATCTGAACCTGGGACCTTGGGATAGATATGCAATTGCTCCCAGGTATGCTAGACCACCAGGCCACCAGCATGCACCCCAGCTGGAATTTTTCATATGTCTTAGTCTGCTCAGGCTGCCATAACTAAATACCATAGACTGGGTGGCTTAAACAACAGAGATTGATTTCTCACTATTTTGGAGACTGGAAGTTCCTGGTGAGAGCCCTTTTCTTGCCTTGCAGATGGCCAACATCATAATATGTCTCTGCATGACCTTTCCTCAATACATGAGTTCAGAGAGAAAGGAGGGGGTGTGGGGGGAGAGAGAGGAGAGGAAGGGACGGAGGAATGGAAGAAAGGAGGGGGAGATGGAAGGAAGGAGGATGGGAGGAGAGAGGCTGGAAGGAGGGAGAGAGGACTCTTTTCCTCTTCCTATAAGGCCACTAATTCCATCACGAGGTCCTCAACCTTATAGCTTAATGTAATAACTGATTATCCCTCAAATTCCCATTTTCAAATAACATCACCTTGGAGGTTAAGGCTTCAACATATTAACTTGAAGGGAACACAAGCATTTTCTAACATCGTATGTGACATATCTAACATAACCTATGTGACCTTGACTGAATCACCTCAACTCATCTAAAAGTCAGAGCTTGGGATAAAGGCACTTAGCGAGCACCAGTCACATTCCAGCTTCTATATGAAGTTGCTCTTTGTGTACTAAACCTCTTACAATTCCTGGTAACTCAGCATATGCTGACAGCATATTATCATTTCTATTTTACACATAAAGAAATGTGAAAGACCCAGAAAGATGAAGAAATTAGCCCAAGATCACAGTAGCAGAGTTAAAATTTGGACTCGAATCATTTAAAACCAGAGCTGGGATTCCTAACATAATGTAAGAGAATATAATGGTTGAGGCTGATATCATGATCGCTTGAAAATTTCAGGGGAAGAAACATTTTAGTGAACTAGGCAAAGGCAGTTAAAGCTGTGTGAATCTTCTCTCTTAATAAGAATTCAAAGAAAGCTCTAAAATATCTACAAATGAATAAACAGAGTTTCATAGTTTTGCCTGTGTATGTTTGCAGACATTGTGCAGAAACTGTCATTATGCGACAGAAATGTCACACGTGGAACAAAATTCTGCACAAGGCCTGCCATTCACACGGTGTTCCTGAACAATTGATGCCTGCTGCCATTTCCACTAGAAGAGAAATGTGATTTCTGCATGTTGGGTGACAGTCTTTAAAAGGCCTCCAATGATTCATATTTCAATGTGTATTTAATCCACCCCAGCAAACAGCCTCTGTGGGGCCTCTCCATTGCCTTCTCCTTAGCAACCAAGGCCTTTTGTAGTCACAGCTTCAAATGGGTTTGAAATCGCTTTGCGTGTGGGACTTGGGTTCCTGACACCAGGACCTGACTCCCATCTCCACTCACAGCTTTGAAAGCAAGATGAATCAATGTGACCTGTACTTGGAAATGAGTTCAGTGTCATGGATCCATGTCCGTCTGTGCGCGACAGTCCTCCAGCACCACCCACTGTGTCATGTTGCTCAGAAACAAGGTGCTTATAATTAGGACTGAGCTGAAACTGCACTACTCCTCTGCTCTGTAGCTGGGCCCCTCACTCAGGCCTTGGAACAAGCCTCCCAGAACCCAAATATTAGTTGCCTGACAGAAATGAAGGCAGTCATGGAGAAGGAAGAGGGAATTATCTTTCCTGAGCCATGGCCTTACCCTACAGATAAATCTTCTAGCCCATTTTAGGAACCATGCATTTTCCCAAGTTTTCTAAAAGCACCTCTATGCTGATGATTCCCAAGTTTGGTTTCCAATCCAAACACTTTCAGCAACTCTAGACCCAAGGAGTGAATACGGAATTGCCATCTCAACTGCATACCTGTTGCGACTGTGTTTCAATTGTTGGCTTTCCCATAGTCATATGTGTTCTGACAGCAGCCTGCACAGCTCAGAAAATGACACCAGTACTTCAAGAGACTCACCCTGAACCTTCTTAATTCACCTTGGCATCCAACCCATCAGCAAGTCTGGCTGATGCTACTTCTCAATATATCTCAGATCTACCCACCTCCCTCCATCCCAACTATGACAGTCATCTCTGAACTGCCACCAAATCCTCTTCATTCATCTCCCCATGGTAAGATCAGTCCATTTACTTTTCCTCCAAATTAGTCACCTCACTCCATCAAGTTATCTGTTTTAAACCAAAAATAAATAAATAAAAAGATGATATCACTCCTCTACTTAAAATATTTCTATGACTTCCTTTTGAGCTTAACATAAAGTCCAAAGTCTATTCTTTAAACTAAATGTCCTACTATGATCAAACCCCTGGTTTCCACTGCAACTCTGTCATATGCCTCTCTCCCCCTCCTTTGCTGTGGTTTAGTCAACTTGGCTTCCCCCTCGATTCTGCAAATATACAAGCTCTTTATACCTTCTGACTTTCACCCATGATGTTTCTTCTACCTAGAAAGCTCTTACCTCTGTTTTTCCAAGATTCATCCTTTTCTTCCTTCCAGTCTCAGAAACCCAATCTTATCATCCTTTCCGCATAGTTTAATCACCTTCCCCTCCCCCACCACCCTCTACCAATTCACATGATTCCTCATTATAGCCCTTATAACAATTCATTCTTATCCTTTATTTCTGTCTCTTCATCTACTCTGGAAGCTCCAGGAGGGTTTCTTCCATGCCTGGACAGAATTAATGCTCAGTAATAACTTAGTTGATTGGCAGTTTTAAGAATGAAGGAATGACTTGCCCAGAGCTCATGGCTGATGGTATCAGGACTGAAGCACAGGGCTTGCTCCTCTTAGCACGTGCTCTTAATGAGGTCATGATGTGGGGCCTCAGGGACAGCCATGAGCAAAGTGGTATTTCTCCCTCCTAGTGCCTATGATGCCAGAAGCCCAGCTTTCCTATTCCTATTTCCACTAAAGACTTCAGGGGAATAGCTAATCATCTCAGAGGAATCAGAGGCATCTAACAGGAAGAGAGATGTGAGGAGATTCAGTGTACCCTCCTGGGCAGCTTCCAGATTTTACCTGTGTTTTACTTTTGTATGTTTGACTTTATGATTGGAAAAGACAACCAACTGTTCCCCCGAAACTTTTCCACTTACCTATGGGTCCCCAGAGACTGAATCCTGAGTAGGTGGAGCCATGAGGACTTTAAAACACTTGTCAGTGGTTTAAGACATCTGTTACAAGTATTTCAGGTATCCCATACCATATACAATGGCCTCTCTCTCCCAGTCTCCCTGATCTGTGGGGACACTTCAGAGCACACAGCCAGCATTCTACCTCAAGTGCGTTTCAGCACCATCCCATTTCACTCTGTCCCAAGATGCTCTCAAAAGCCATGAAGGCCCTTTAATTACTGGCAGATAATGCACAGAGTGCAAGCTCGGCAATAGCCCCAAAGGGCATCCTCAACCTCTGCGATGTGGGGGTC
>RJWH01002990.1:135791-167591 GCA_004363575.1 Solenodon paradoxus
TCTCTCTCTCTCTCTCTCTCTCTCTCCCCCTCTCTCTCTATCTCTCTCCCTCCCTCCCTCCCTCCCCTCACTTGGATCAACACACAATTAAATTATTTATACCCAACTCTGGGTCTCAGGCTTTTCTTTCAGGGAATCCCAAATTAAGGAAGATTCGGTCTTACTGAAATGGTCACCACCTGAGAAGGTGCAGAGTTTGCTGGTAACTCAAGCTGGAAAGGAAACAAAAAAAGGCAATGTTGGCTTTTATTATGATTAAGTGTAGAAGCACAGATCATTGCAATGGGATGAAACCTTCCCCACCGAGTCAGTACTTGGCTGCTGACCATCCATGGGCTTGAACTTCTAAGGTCATCACATTCTGCTCTAAAACATTCCACCAGTTCCTTTCCCCTTAGCCTGGCACTTAAGACTCATCATCTGTCTCCAACTTACTCCCACAGCATCACTGTTCTCCCTACCTTGGTTCCTCCAAATCTCTACAATCCCAAATTCCAGAGGAGCAGCAGAACTTCCCCCACTCAAGGCCTTTGCTTCTTATGCCTCCAGCCTCCTTACTCAGGAAGCTATCCACAGGGCCATCTTCATGGTGCTCAACCTGTGAGTCACACAGGGCCCTTACTTAGCAGAACCCAAGTCCAGTGTTCTGCTGTTATCATCTTAAGATTTTTATCTTTGAGCAAGGGACCCTGCATTTCATTTTGTGCTGGGCCCTGAAAATGATGCAGCTGGTTCTGCCTCCAGCATATGCAGGCAGGAGATTTGACTTTCAATCTACCACATAGGATTGTCAAGGAATTATCATCTAGCACATCAGGGCAGAATCTCTTTCTCACCTTGCCTCTCAGATCAAAATAATTTTTTAAGCCGAGTGGATTATTTGAGATAAGGAGAACAGTACTTCAAGGCTGCCTCTGCCCATTTCCTTAGTGAATCTGGGATCACAAGCAGAATTAATCTTAAAGTCCCCAGGGGTGCCGCATACTCCCAGGTACCCAAACCATATTCTGTAAAGGTAGAAGTTACAGCTGGGAGTTACAAGGAGGAGAGTCCAAGGGTGATCAGACCTCCTTTATTGAGTCTCAACATCTTATTTTAGTATTTTGCAGGTCTTTAAATATCCATGGTTTATTTATGAACTGAGAGTTATTAACTGTTTGAAACTTCATTAAGTCCTTCCCTGGGGACAGTCTCAGCTGAGGTCCTTTTAGATGATCCCTCCCCAAATATCTGTCTAATTTAGATTTAATAGAACAGTTTATTGTGTGTTGATAAAATAATAATGAATTAATAAAGCTTTCACTGAGACTTAGGTAACAGATACATAATCTATCGTTGTTAAAGTGCCATGCAAATGTTTTTAATAATCAGCATTTAATATGCAGCAACTCAGACGTAAATCCAGCCTAAACACACATTTGGAAACTAATTTTAAGCAGCTCATGAGTTTCTTGGAGATGGGAAACCTTGAGGCTGATTGCATAGCAGGACATCTGGGGTTTCTGTGTCCCTAAAATCCTGGCAGGGATCCTAGGGCGCCTTAGCTCAAGAGAAGCCGTGAGCCCACAATTAGAAGATGGCCCCAGTTTCATCTCCCCAAGATTGAGATTTAGAGATTCTTGCTTCTTCTATCATGTATTTGAAGATGCTCCACCAGAAAAATGAATCAAGGAACCACAACAAGGTGATTTGGATGTCCGTGTTTATTAAAATATTAGAACCATGGAGGAGCTTCAGAGAGTGATAGATGGGACTTGTTGAGGGCTGGGTTATACACAATGGGTAAGTCCTACCTGTTATTTACTTCACCCTCTCTCAGACCTGTTCTCTGGATAAACTTTTCCAGGCAGGAGGTCTGCAGCAAATATCATCTAAATGTCACAATAAAAGTTATTTTATCCCTTTTCCTGTATTTTCTTCTTAAAAGAATGTTGATGTTTAGGTAGCTGACGTGTATAGTTATCTTGGATTGTGTAAGAGGTAGGTCACTTTAAGGCTGTATTTTTATGATCTTAGACAAGAACCCAAAAAGAATGTAAACTAACTGTCACATGAAATCCATTCTGCAGGACTCTCATTCCAACGCTTTGAAAAAGTCAGCTCTACTTACAGATAGAGACCTACAGGGCAGCCAGACTGTCTTCACCATTATCAATCTCCCTGCCTGGGGTTCTTACCATCATTTCTTGGGGATTAAATGTAGAACTGAAAGTTGGTAAAGTAAGAAAAATACTAGGTCTGAATGACAAGACTTGAATTCAAAGTCAATACATCATCTTCCTCGATGTTGATCCTTGGGTGGATACTTCCCTCTGTGAGTCTGAGAGGACTTTGGATGAACTTGAACTTTCAACTCCTGCATTCTGTCCTGTGTAAGTGAGACATTTAATGTTATCAGCAGCCATAATCACCTGAGTACTGATTAGTTTGCTCAATATGGAATACCTTAGAAAACTGAGAACAGGAAGAAAGAGGGTGCTTACCTGCAGGATAGGCAACTTTACGAAGGCAAAAGATGGGGTGTCAGGTAAGGTGGTACTGTGAAGATAAGTTCTAATATGACACCCTAAACTCTGGGTTTGAGGGATGAGACATGAACATCATTAGAGCAAAGAGAAGAATGAAGAAGGAAGGGGAACATGACAAAGAAAAAAATTCAATGCACTGCATTGGTCTTTTGGCCAAGAATGACCTCTGGTCAGATCTGTGTGGCTCATCCCAGGAAGCTTAGTGCATAAGAGCCGTACTGCCTGATATTCAGTTCCAACAAGCTGCTTAAATTCATGGTGCTTTCTTGTTTCCATGTGGAAATTGAGATTGTAATCCCCAGAGAGCTATTAAGAGAATCAAATGGGTTCATATATGTAAACCTTAGCTCAGTGAGTGTTTGCTTTTACTATTATTTCCCCCGCCCTTGTGTTCCTTGTTTATGGTGAGTGGGGAGGAGGTACAAGGAGAAGAAGCCTGACTCTCCTGTTCTGTGGCTGGGCTGCTACTCCCTTTGCTCTTGCCACCCCTTCTTGCAGATTTTGTCATTTCCTAGTCTGCCAGTCCAGGGCACAGCTATAAGTGATATTCACAGGCCAGATGGCAACTCAGGCTCTGCTTCATATGGGGGCATTTTGTCCTCAAAGGTTCTGAAATTCTAGGGAAGAAAGGATGGCACTCTCTCAGCCCCACCCCAACATAACACTCCTCCAGTTGCATATATATGCATAAATATGTTCACAGATGCAACTGTACACACAGATTTGTCTAGATGCATGTAGACATTTAGGAATACAAGTGCACAGACATAAGCTCCTATACACACTTTTAAAAAATTCTGCAGTTATGTATATGAACATACACATGCATATACTTCACAGAGCAAAATGTGTGTACATACATAGAGACATATACTGACACCAACACGCACACACAGAGACAAATACACACATGTATGTGAATAAAATGTCACTTGACACATGGTCGCACTCTCACAGGTGGTACAGCCATGGACTGGACCACTTGTAAAGCACCAGCAGGAAACAGCACCTGGGAAACCATGTCCCACCTTAGTTCTCAAAGTCAGCACTGCACAGACCCGGTTTTGTAGTGGTGCTGATGATCCCAGGGGAGGGTGGCAGCAGAGCATGCTCTACAGGCTCTGGGAAGACCCAGCTGTCAGAGACTTGTCAGCCCTGAGACCCCAGGGAATTGGATGCTGGGAGCCAGAGGCTCGTTGATCAGCGGGCTAAGCAGGAGCACTCCATTTCTGAGGGGTCTGGGTCCAAACCCCAGGCTTCTACCAGCTATGAAAAGGAATTTCTGAGAATCTCCCAGGTGACCAAGTGTGGAACCAACCAAAATTATGGTCTTCCTGCTTCGATTCACTGGAAGAAGAAGAGGAGACCCAGACGGGCTCTAGCTAGAGTCCACCACAGGGCATTTCTGTGGTATTTTCTCCGATGGCTTTGTTTATTCTGAGACACCCTTGGCTCATTACTTCCAGATTCTCCTTATGCCCATAACTTCAGAGTTGTTGCAATAGGCCCAATAACCCCACATGGCACCTTCTGCCTACTTCAAGATGACAATGTGGTCTGCCCTGGTGACTCCGGTGTTCAGTCAGCAGTTGTGACACAGTCCGTATACAGGTGAAGGACCTGAGCTCAAGGCCCAGTGTCAGGGTGGGGTGGGGGAGGGGTGAAGCAACCAAAATGATAAATGAACAAATAAATAAAATGATTTTTCATATCTCTTTTGCCTGCCTGCCTACTTGCCTTCAGTCCTGCCCACTTCCTCCCTTTAAAAAAAATAAAATAAACGATGACAACATCTCCTCAGTGAAGGCCTCAGAGTCAACACCAAGAGAAACAGAGGGTAAGTAATGGAGGAAGTGACCTGCACATCCCAGTGTGGAAAGGTTGGGGGTCTGAAAACACAGCCAGTGCCCCCCATTCCCACAGCTTCGTGCCTGTCATTCCCCAAGCAAGTGCTCCAAAGCTCTGTTCCTCAATGCTGTACTCCTACACACCCCGCAGGTCAGTTTAAGGGACAAGTCGCCTTCAAGTCTTCCGAGTCGCCTTCTTTAATTAACCTTCCCAGGAGTTACATGCACAACGTGGAAATGTTTGCTTTCTTCTTAATTTCTCCACTTGACTATACGAGGTTGTTTTTGTTTCTGTTTTTTTTTAAGAAAGAGGTGTTTACCTAAAACAACACAATTAGTTATTTCAACAAGGAACAGGATTTGTCCAGAAAAAATTGAAAGGGGACAAATACACTACATTCATGGTGAAAGCCAAATGCACTAGTTCTCGACTCACAATAACGTAAACCTCTGGAAGACCACGTCTCAGTTCCACCACAAGAGGAAAGAGTGGCAGGTGCCGGGCACGTTGGGTCCTATAGTTTGCTGGTTTTGGCCCATGTGGCTGTCTCCAGTCTTCCAACATCATTTCATATTAGTGAATATCTACAGGCAGGCTTCTCTCATCATTAACAGTAGCATGGAGCCGAACATGCAGCAGATTTGTAAGTTCTAGCTGCATGGTGGCATGAACGGAGTTAGAGGCAGCTGTAGAGTAGCTACCAGCGCAGGCTTTGGAGCCAGGCTGCCCGAGTTCTTACCTGGTTCTGCCACTTATCAATAACTAAACTCCCTTAGCCTATCTGTGCCTCCACTTCCTCATCTGCATAACAGGTATGATAGGGCTGTTGTGAAGATTATGTGAGCTAATATGTGTAAAATATTTAAATAGTGGCTAGCACAAAGTAAGTTCTATAATGCATATTACTTATGATTATTACATCAAATGTGTTCCAATCTATTCCCCTCTGGGCATTATCAGTGATTCTGAAGACTTCTCTACCAAATCAATACTACAAGAAAAGAAACAAACAAAAAAAACAATGACTCTATTTGCCTTTTGGGTCTTGTAACAATTTCCCCTCTGGGGTCTAAACACCCCCTATTCAGGTTTAGTGGACTTTATTTACAAGGGCCTAGTTAATCAAGTCCATCTGTAATGTAAATGTGCTTCTCATTATGCTAATGTAAGCACTAGACATGCAAATCTATACGCATTTGCATGCCTAATGCAAGAGTTCTTGTCCACCCTGTTCTGTTGCTATTTACTATCTAGTTTTTATGACTTATGGATTTCCAACCCTCTAAATTTATATCAGCACCGTGACATATCTGCAAGCAGCGACAGTTTTATGAGCACTAAAAAAGCTGCAACACACCACCACTAAATACTAATGACATAAATGGTAGCTGTAATGGCCCCTATTTTTATTACAATACAGAACCTCTATATATTGCAATTACCTCTGTACTCAAAGCAGACCCAGCCGCACTGTACAGGAGCAGTCCAGTGGGGAAGATGGGATGGGCAGCAGAGTTTCCGGGCTGAGCCAGGCTGAGGAGCTTGGGTCAGCAACTAGGGCAGGAATCTCTTTCTGAGATTTCACTAGGCCTGCAAGTCAGAGACCTCCATTAGGGACAGATGTGCCCAGATGCTGAGGCAGGTTTCCACAGTCTCAGGTACTGCTTAGTGGTGGTTCATAGGTTTTAGCCCTGTCACTCTGTCTTGGCCATTAAAAGGAAGAATCAAATGAAGGAGAAGGCATCAGGGGTCCCAGTCCCAACTGAGTCCCTAAACTTCTGTGTGACCCTGAGCAATGCCCTGGCCCCTCTGGGTCTCTGACTCTCCTTTGTGAGTGTGGGACTAAAGATCTTCAGGAGTGCTTCCAACTCCCACAGGCTGGGACCGACTCTGTAAAAATTCAAGCCTAAGATGCAATCATTAATTTTCTCCAGAATGAAAATATATCCACTAGGACATTTTTATGCCCGGTTTTATAAGTTCTGATTTTGCACCTTAAAATAATAACACCTCGAATTTATTTTATGGTGTTTTCCATCTAAAACACTTTTCTGCCTGTTAAGGCATTTATTCTCTATCCCTGGAGAACTGAACCAGAAGGAATTATCCTTTTCATTGAGCAGGTGGGAAACTGAGGCCCAGAAAAAGGATGTGGTTTGTCTAAAGTCACATAACACATCAGGGCCAACTTCAAGATTAAAATCCAGGTCTTACTGGTGGACTTGTATTAAGCTATGTTTTCACCTGTCGAGCAGCTTTTAGCTGCTTCTAGAATCTGTAAGAATCTGTAAGAATGGCACTTTCTCAGTACAATGAGGACATTGGGACTTTGGGACCTTTGAACCTTTGAACCTCTCCCATTGTTTCAATCTCCAATGGGATTTGTTCAGTTGGCTCCTGCAGTGAGGCCCGGGGAGAGGTCATTGGCTAAGCAGTTTCCCCTCATGCCTCAGCGTGGACTAAGTTGTAGATGAATTTTTCCAGGGACAGGTAGCTAAGGACAGGCAAGGGTGGGCAATGATCAGGTACATCCATTAAGTACATGGGGGCATTTTCCAGGATCAGGCCTGGATCAGGGCTATTAGATGATCAGAGGACAACAGGGCCTAAGAAAGAGGAAAGTCTGTGAGGACAAACAGCGTAGTCGAAGCCCCATGCTCTTTTCACCTCTTCTCAGGTTGAGACAGAGTCCTGTGGGCTCAGTTCAGTAACTGGTGCAGAGAGGTCCTTACCTAGTGTTTTCTTTCTTTCTCTTTTTTAAAAGAAAGGTGCAGACAGGAATGAAGGTTAGTAGGCAGGCAGGCAGGAAGAGAGAAGAGGAAGAGGCATTTTCATTTATTTGGTATTTAGCAGCTCATTTTGGTTGTCCCCCTGTCCCCACCACTGGGATCCTTGGGATGTCCATGGACCACACTCAGCAGGAGGAGGTGGCACACAAAACCACTACTCCACCAGGGCACATCCCCAGCATTTTCTGAGTAACATTTTCAACACCAAAACTTCTCCTGATCATCACTAGACTAAGACAATTCAAATCTATCCAAAATGAAAAGAAATATCTGGAACTGACTGAAAGGAGGTATTATGGAGTGAATTTTGTCCCCTTTCATAGATTGAAGCCCTAAACACCAAAGTGATTATATTTCAAGAAATGGCTTACAGGGAAGTAATAATGGTGAAATGAGATCGCCATCCTTAGAAAAGAGAAAGCGACTCTTAGGGCTGCATACCCACAGAAAACATCCATGTGAAGACACAGTCAGAGGACATCATCTGTAAGTCAACGAGAAAGGCCTCAGGAGAAACCAGACCTGCCAGCACCTCCATCCTGGACTTTCAGCCTCCAGAACTGTGAAAAAGAAACATGTGTTTTGAAGCCACCCAGTCAGTCTGTGGTATTTTGTCATGGCTCTAGTTACTCCCTCAGAGTAAAAGTTGCAGAAGTAAGCTTATACCCAAACAAAATGGATCTGTCTGAAGAGCCCAAGAAGATAGTATGACCAGGAAAAGCAGATGCATCTTCAAAAAATATCTTAGACATGTCAAAATCCCATACCTGTATGACCCACCAAGAATAGGGTAAACTTATTATCCCAGTAAACTTTGGATAAAGAACAGACAAAAAGGGTTGAAAAGAGTCCTGATATGTGTGGTACTCACCCCACTACAAATACTGGGGACTGGTCACCCAGGGTGTGGGGATTTGGATTGTGCGTTCCCTCATGAGTCTGCAATTCTCCCATTAAAGGATCATCATGTTAGGTAAGGCATTGTTCTCTGACATTAATATTGTTGATAGATCATGAATTTATGTTTCACCTAGCACCATTTTTGGTACACAGTACAAGGAAACCCGGTCCACATGTCTTAAACAACAAAAAAAAAAAAGGAGGAGGAAGAGGAGGAGAAGAAATCAATCCTGTAAAAATAGGGTCCTGTTAGTGAAAAGATCACACATTAAGCATTTTTAAGCACAGTTAGAAGTAGAAGCTTAAATAATATCCCTAGATCATTATTTTTCTGTTTGCTTAGATCCATTTCCCTTCATGTTGGTATGATTATCATCGCCTTCCTTCCTTTTGACCTCAGCATGTCACCTAGTAACTCCAAAATATATTTCTTCCCTTTTCTCACTGGCTCCAGGGGGACTGTGGGAACATCCCTGAAAAGATCACTATGTCCAGGGAAATTAAGACTGTGAGTGGCCAGGCCAAAGTCACATTCCTAGAGGCTGAGACAGATTGACTTCACTGGAAGCACACCAATTACCACGGACTAGGGGCTGTGTGCATATTTAATTGAAAACTGAGGACTCTTCCAAAACAGAGTGAATAGACGATTCGGTGGTTAAAATACAATGAATGTCCACTCACATGATTTTCTCTTGTAGGTAAATTCCTGGTGATAATGTTCAAGGATAAGAGGAAGCAGAAGCATTGCCCAAAAGAAGTCAGGACTAAATGGGTCCACGTGCTCTCAGGTGCATGTAACCAAACACCCTGACAGCTGGGGAAATTGTGCTTATTCTTCAGGATCCCACACAGAACTTACGTCCTGGGCTTCTGGTTTCATATCTGACATGTAAAAGAGAAGTTGTCACTCTCATCTTCATGACAAGAAGAGAGCTAGCAACATGGAAATCAATGTATTTTCTTGGACTTGTTAGAAAATTGAGGTTGCAGGGCAAACTGATGCTCTGAAACCTGGGAAGAGGCAAACACAGAGAAGCACAGCAAAGATCAGTGTCTTGGAGCAGGAGGCACTGGAGTCATAAACTCGTAGAACATCTACATAGAAACATTGGTGGATTGCTGAAGAATGAGAGTGTATTAGCTTGATAGTGAGAAAATCAAATGGCTACAAATAACCCTACATTTTCATGGTTTTAACCTCCCCAGCAGATTGGTAACAGGTTAAGAAAAATCTCTCGTATTTCTGGTAAAGAGAGGGAAAAGGTAGCATTTGAAAAATACCCAATACATTGTCCAGACCAAAGGTCTACTCTCCGGTTAAAATAATTTTACCAGATCCTTACCTCACATAACCAGAAGGACAAGTAGCCAAGTCTAGCCTCCTCTACCCTCCTTATTTCACCTAAGGAAGGGGTGAGGAAAACATAGGAAGGAAACCTTTGTGACAGTTACACCCTGACAACATGGGCACACTGCAACACTGAGCTGTAAGCATGCAATGTTCCACACCTCACACCTGTAATGACAGGGCTGCAATTTGGATTACAACTGAAAGAACTGTAAGACTCAGAATCTATTCAAGAAGGAGATTTTAGGAAAACCCAAGGACAGCAGGAGAGACAAAAGCAAGGACACGGGAGGAATCTGAAGTCCCTGTCACCTATGCAAACATTAGACATAACTAGCCAGATACATAAAACCTCACCCTCAAGGCCTATTCAGTCTGTTACCCAACCAATTATGTCTGGCTTTCAACGAATTATTACAAAATCTCATAAAAGGCAGGAAAGACATAGTTTAAAGTGGTAAATCAAGTATCGGTACCAGACTCAGAAATGACAGTTATTTTGGAATTATAAGACAGGAAATTTAAAATAGGCATAATTAACATGTCAGAATCTCTAGTGGAAAAAATAGACAACATGTAAGAACAGACGGGTTATATAAACATAAAGATGGAAAGTCTAAGAAAGAACTAAAGGAAAGGCTAGATTCTTTTTTAAATAACAAGGTAAAGGAAATAAAGTACGCTTCTGATAGGCTCATCAACAGACTTGAACCTGGATGAGGAAAATATCTGTCAATTCAAAGATATGTGAAAAGAAAATTCCCAAACTAAAATACAAAGAGAAAAAAAAAACGTGAAAAATAAAACAGAATATCCAAAAACTATGAAACACTTCAAAAGGTTTAACATACACATTATGTATGCTAAGGAGGAGAAGAAAAGGAGACGGTGCAGAAAAATATTTGAGGTAATAACAGCTGAGAACAATTCCAAAATTAACAGTAGGTGCCAAACTATAGATCTGTGAAGTTTAGAGGAACACGAACCAACATAAATATCAAAAACTCTATGCCTAAAAATGTCATTTTCAAACCTGAGAAAACCAAAAACAGAACATTTTGAAAGGAGTCTTCCCCTCATGAACATCTTACCTACAGAGGAGCAAGGATAAAAATTACTGTGGACTTCTCATTAAAACCACAAAAGCTACAAGAGAAATATTTTGATATGTTGAAAGAAAAATCACCAACCTAGAATTCTATCTCCAGAGAAATCACTTTCCAAAGGTGAAGAGGAAATTAACACTTTCTCAGACAGGCGAAAATGGAGATTATTCATTGCCTGTG
Organism: Solenodon paradoxus; assembly: GCA_004363575.1. Classification (NCBI taxonomy): domain Eukaryota; kingdom Metazoa; phylum Chordata; class Mammalia; order Eulipotyphla; family Solenodontidae; genus Solenodon; species Solenodon paradoxus. Next base: position 146,494 of record RJWH01002990.1, read on the forward strand.
GGTCTGTGCTGCAAAAAATATTAAAAGAAATTGTTCAGGAAGCAGGAGAAGTATACAGGTTGGAAACTCAGATCTGCATGATAAAAGGAAAAACCATCAGAGAAGGAATACATAAAGGTAAAATAAAATATTTTCATTTCCAAATTGAGCTAATAAATAAATATTGATCTAAATAATACTAACAATATACTATATCATTAGAACATACAGATAAGCAATTTTATAAGCAATTGAGAATGTTCTGTTGCAAAGTAACTGAAGTACCTGTAAAATAGCATAATGGTATTTGAAAGTAAACTTAGGTTAGTTATAAAAGTATATTGAAAACTATTGAAATCACTAAAATATTCTAAAAGAAAGTATAATTGATAGGCAAAGAGAGGCAAGAAAAAGATTATATAATATGCTTAATCAAAATAAGAGAAGACTGAGGAGGGAGGAGGCAAGGACAAATGCAATGAACAGATAACAGTACAAACAAGATAGATTCAATAAATATATTAAATGTGAATGATTGTTTAATACTAAAAAGCAGAAACGTCAGAGTGAATGAAAAACAAGATATAACTATATATTGTCTACAGGAAACCCTTTCTAAATATAAATACTGATAAGTTAAAAGTAAATTGAAAAAATTAACACTCATCAAAAGAAATGCACACTCCAGAATGAGAAAGCTATCAGAGATAAAGAAGGGAATGGCATTGTGATAAATGGGTTAATTTCCACAAAAAAAGCATTAATGTATATTCATCTAGTACCTGATCATCAAAACATAAGACACAAAAGTTGATGGAACTGCAAGGAGAAATAGATAAATCCTTTATTATAGCTGGAGACTTCAACAATGCTCTTTCAGTAGTTGATAGATTTCAAAGGCAGAAATTCAGTAAGTATATATACAGCATTATCAAGCAATTTGATCTAATTGACCTTGTATTCCAACAATATCACATATACATTTTCTCAAATTCATGTGGAACAGTCACCAAAATAGACCATATTCTAGGTCATAAAGCACACCTTAACAAATTTTCAATAATAGAAATCGAAGTATATTCTCAGACCACAATGAGATTAAGCTATAAATCAACAACAGAAACATTATTAAAAAATTGCAAAATATTTGGACATTAATGATACACTTCTCAATAACAGATGAGTAAGTCTCAAGGGAAATTTAAATATATTTTCAACTGAATGAAAATGAAGATACCACTTAACGCAATGTTTGTGATGCAGTCACAAGTATTATTTAGAAGGAAACTTGTAATGTAATTTCATAAACTATAGCATATATTAGGAAAAAAATCTAAAATCAATATTTAAGTTTCTACATTAGAAAACTATAACTTTAAGCCTGTAGCAAGCAAAGGAAAAATAAAATCAGAGCAGAAATAAATGAAATTGAAAATAAGAAAATATCAAGCAAATAAGAAAAAATAAACAAATTGATAATTCTTGGAGAAACTGATAAATTTCTAGCCAGGTTAACCAAGCAAAAAAATGAGAGAAAGGAGACCCAAATTACTGGCATCACAAATAAAAAGGGATTTGCCACTTGTAGTTCCAGGAACATGAAAAGAATTACAAAGGAATAAGCTTGCCCACACATTTGATAATAACTTGGATGAAACGGACCAATTTCTTGAAAGAAACAAACTAGCAAAACTCACACATGGAGAAAAAGATAACCTGAGTAGACCTATACCTACTAAAGAAATGTGAACACAAAAACTAATTTTAAAAGTTAATAAAACCACCGGAAGAAAGCACTGGACACAATGGTTTCGTTGGGAAACAGGTTTAAGGGAAAAATGATATCAATTCTCTACCACTTTTTTGAGAAAATAAGAGCAGAGAGATCACCTCCATTCTATGAGGACTTCACGCTAGTATCAAAAGAAGACAGAGACAGCACAAGAATGAATACAAACCAATATCTCTCACAAACATAAATGCAAAAATGATCACAAAATACTAGCAAATAGAGTAACAATGTATAAAAAGAATTACATGCCACCACCAAGTTGTATTTATTCCAGGAATACAAATCTCGTTCAACATTCAAAAATCCATTTAAATAAAAAATCATGTAATCATATTAATTGCTCCAGAAAAGGCATTTGACAAAGTAAAATACCCATTTGTGATGAATAAAAAAAAAACACCTCTCAGCAGACTAGAAATAGAGGGTCACTTTTTCAATCTGATGAACAACATTTACAAAAATCCTACAGCTAACATCATACAGAGTGGTGAGAAACTGGATGCTTTCGGCTACCCCAAAGAAGAAACAAAGTTCCTTGAAGAAACAGTTGATTCTAGGACTGGGGTAGGAAACGTCCATCATGAACCTAGAGCATTTTCTAGTGTCAAAAAAGTGAGGAAGATTAAAAAAAAAAAACAAAAAAAAACCACTTTGAAATGATATGGCAAAGGGACAGAAGTCACTAAAAGAGTTCTCAATGATCAGAGATGACTTGGGCAACAAACTAGTATTGGATTATAACCCAATAAATATCCATAAATTCATTCTGATAAATGTTTGAACAAATAAGCAGAGAATAAGGGGAGAAGAGGTCTATCTTGCAGAAGACTTCCAAATATATGTAGAGACTCAGCTTTCAAGGAGAGAAAAGCTAATTCCCTTCCTAAATGTGAGCAGCACGTATTGACTTCCTTCCAAAGAATCCAATATGGAAAGGGGAGGGAGGAAATTAACTTTACCATGGAGAAATCTGACAAACACTACCTCAGCCAAGTGACAAAGGTCACTATCAACAGTGATAATTCGTGTTGACAGTAAGTACCCTTGATACAATGTAATGAAAAGGCACTACATCCCTATAGTCTTCCTCCTAAAAACCATATCTCTAATCATGAGAAAAATATTAGACAATTTCTGATAATAGACCACCCTACAAAATACTTAACCTTTACCCTTCAAAACAGCCAAGCTCACCAAAAACAAGGGAAGTCCTGGTAAATTGTCCCAGTCAAGAAGAACCAAACGAAACAAGATAACTAAATGCAATGTGGCATTCTGGATGGAATCCTAGAAAAAGACATTAGGGAGAAACCAAGGATATCTGAATGAAGTGTGGACTTCAGTTAATAATAATACATTAATATCTATTTCCTAATTGTGACTACTTGTGACAAAGGTAGGGGGAACTGAGTGAGACAGAGGGGAATTCTCGTATTATCTTCTCAACTTCTCTGTAAATCTAAAACTCTTCTAAAAGTGAACATCTATTAAAAACAAAACAGAGCTCCTCCCTTCATCCTCTAAGATCGCTAGAGACTTGGCACCTCCCACTACCATGCCAGAGACCTTCCCTCCCTGTCTAGGACCCCGCCCCCGCAGCCACCCCCAGCCCCTCGGTTTTCCCAGGTCACCAGTTCTGTCACCCTTAACGTTGTACCCCAGCCATCTTTTGAAAAAGAATTGCATTTTCTGAAAATTGTTTTTGGAGACAACCACCTATGGGTGCGTGCAGAGGCTGTGATCTGCTAGAAACAGCCAGTCCAATTGCCTATGGCAGTCTCCAGAGACACTGCTGTCTTCACAAACCCTCCCTCCCCCCACCATGTCCTGTAGACTGGGGTGCTCTCTCAGAAGCAGGGAATGCTCTGGTCACCCCGAGAAATGGCTCCCGGTCCAGATCCAGTTAGGGTGCTGTCTTTCCCAGCTACCCGTCTCTGCTCTAAGACTCAGGGACTCTGCGCCTCCATGGGGATCAGCTGTTTAAAATCAGAAATGTTGGCTTTCGTCTGGGCTGTTTTCTCTGCCTGAAGCAATGAAGCTGTTCTATTTTTAAAGCCCTTGGTTTCTCTCTGTCTTGCTCAGAAGGTGGCTGGTGCACAGGATAAACGTTCCGTCCTTTGCTCTTCCCTCTCTCCTCAGCTTTTATGCCATCGCCAATACCATCCTCCCCCTGGTGCTGTCAGAGGAAGCTGGCTCATAATTCTTCCAGGGAAGGCTATAGAAAGAAAGAAATTAAGTTCAATCAAAGTGTCAGACCTGAATTGTGTCTCTGTTGGTGTGGAGTTGAGAGCAGCTTAATAAGACCACCTCTGTGCCTCCTCTTCTCCCTTTCCTCGCCCACCCTGCCGCCATAATGCAGCCCTTCTGAATCCCAACATTTATTAGGCAACAGGAGCTAATCAAGTAAACAAGTTCCATCCTACCAGAAGCCAATCAGAGAGAGCACACCTCAAGAGAGATTTGGCTACAGAGAGAGAGAGAGAGAGAGAGAGAGAGAGAGAGAGAGAGAGAGAGAGAGAGAGAGAGAGAGAGAGAGAGAGAGAGAGAGAGAGAGACACACAGACAGAGAATGCAATCATTTAAAATCATTTAAGTCTTTATAACATGGCAGCACTTCCTAGGAGCTTCCTCTGCCTTGTCTCCACGTTTCCCCTTAGCTAGTTAATCTCTGTTAAGTGCTCTTGACCTACCTTAATGTTTATGAGGCCCAGGTTTACTCCTCCAGTCAGACCTGTCCTTGACCTCCAGAACCCAGAATCTAGCTGCCTGTTTGACACTAACACATGGTAACGCAGAAGAACCTCCAAAGCAATGACTCCCCATGACCTCAGCCCTCTCCTGCCTCAGATCCAGTTCTCTCCAGGAGAGACCATGCTGTCTATCTTAGGGCATGACCAGAAATCACTGTAAATCAGATACCACCCTTGATACCTTTTTTCTCTCATTTCTATATCTTAATCCACCACTAAATCCTAAGGATGTAACTCCTCAAAAACTTTCAAATTCATATACTGTTCTCCAGCCTAATGTCACAGTCATAGTCTTAGCAGGCCTTCTCCCGAAGCCTGGACAGATGTCATAGCTTCATCCCTGGACTCCCCACTTCCACTCCTGACCCCCTTCCAGTCCTTTCTCCTCCCAGCATCCAACCTGACACTCCTGACATGGAAAGATAATTATGGCATGACTCTGCATTTAGTCTTTCTAAGGTTCCTAAGATGAAAAGATCGATTGCTGTCAAAATGAAGACCAAAACCCTCTGGCTTTCCAGATCTCATATGATCTGGCCCCTGTAATTTTCCAACCTCACTGGGACCCCTTTCCCTCCCAAACTTGAGAGAACATCAGCCCCTCCTCAGTCCTTCTAGGATCCATGATACCTCCCCCAACCCTGGAGGTTTTGCACATGATGTTCCTTCTGCCTGGAAAGCTCTCCTCTGACCCAGCCTTGGTCCAGCTCATTTCTAGTCAAACTTCAATTCTCAGCTCAAAATCAGACCCCCTGGTAACTCACAGTTCCTTCTGCAGGTAGTTCCTCCAGATCCTTAGTACCTTAATTATGCAACTCTATTGATAAAGGCCTGTCTATTCTCTTTGGGGGGCAGGGACATGCCCCTTTGGTGCAGGCCATAATCCCAGCACTTGCAACAGCATCTGGCTCCTACTAGGGGCTCATAACTCTTTTTAACTTGAAGGAGTCGTTTTCTATCATCCTAATTTCTATAAAGTTCAGAGATATCCTACAACTTGCCCAGGTCACACAGCTGTTGGTCATAGAGCCAGAATTTGAACAAGATTCTATTGTCTCTAAAGCTTTTGATTAATATTTTGTCCTGACCTATCCCTGTCTCTCTTGTGTTCATAGGACATAGGGGCCAAGGAGTCCCTGTGGCTTCTTTAGTGACCTGACATTACTCACACTGAGAGAGGATAGAAAATCCCACACCCACTCTTTCAGTCTCACTACTAACAGCCAGCACTGACTGAGTGCCTCCTGTGTATGTGGCACTGTTTTAAGTGTCTTATTACGTATGTTTCTTTTAATTAAGGTTCACCAGAATCTTATGAAGTCAAAATTATTATTACTTCCACTTTTCAGATGAAAAAGCTGAGGCCCAAGAAGAAATAACTAGAGAACTTGCTGAAAGCTATCCAGCGAATCATGACAGGTGGGACTCTGACCCAGGTGACCTGGTCCAGACCCCACACTCCCAGCTGCCTCTTCCTCATGAGGAAATTTCTCAAATGTGCTCTCTCCAGTCTTGGTGAGGCGGACCATCAGGATGCCAGTGCCTAGACGAGGGCTGACTTCTGAGATAATACTCTTTCCAGAGATAAATGTTGAACCTCATGACACAAAAATAGAAATTACCATCATCAATGCATCCTGGAGGTGCATGAGGCAGTCATCAGTTCCTGCTCCCGAGACCCCCATCCCAGCTGTCTGTTTGCTGCTTTTCCAGATCTCAGTTCTTCCTCCTTCTTTTCAATAATGTGAGTTGCCATAAATCATGTGAAGAAATTCTTCTTCTGCTTAAAATAACCAATTTTTATTCCTGATAACCAAAGTGTCCCAATAGATGGTTTCCAGAACTGCAGACACCAAGTGAAAGATTATGGACTTGGACTTTGATGTCCAAGGCAGGTTTTCTTATACTTGGAAATGAAGCAAATATTCCAGCATAAAAAGGGAGACTGGGTGCTCAAAGCTTGTCACAGGGACAGCTGAAAGAGCTGGGGCAGTGACACAGCCAAGACCTGGTTGGAGGTGGGGGGAGGGGGCTGCAGGGCCAGAAAATGGGGGAGAGGGGAGGAAGCTGCACACTCACTCTTAAGGAGACAGGCAGACCCAAGAATGGCCATGGGCAGGAAGGGACAGCAGACAAGGTGGCTTTGACAGTGTACAGGTCCAAATTAAAATGACAAGAATCAGGTGGGCAGGCTCTCCACCGGTACAGTTTGTACAGAGGTTCCTGTGAAGCCACCGTCATTATCGGGGCAGATGCGGGCAGAGACACTGTGCGCTGCAATGGGCTGTAACCATTAAGTGAAAGTGAAGGATGCGGCCACCAAACAGCGTCCAGGCATCCTCTGAGAGGCAAACATGTTTGCCAGCATGGACAGGACACCCCTTCTCCTGCAAAGCGAGCTGACATTAATTACCCTTCTCAGTGATCGCCTCAGAATGATAGAGGTAGCACCCTTTGTGTAATCAGATTTCATTACAGGAAATAATCAGTAACCTGGTTCCTCTCCCACATTCTGCTTCTCCCTGAAAACCACGCACAAAGACAGAGGGAAAGAGGAAACACTGACTCAGCAGACCTTTATTCGCCACCTCTGTGCCCTAGCCCAGGAGAGATGCCGGGAGCAATTGTTTGCAAAACTGGGCTGCACATCTAAATCACACATGGGACTTGTGAAAAGGCAGAGCCCCCGCCCACCCCCGCCTCCCCCCAGCTGCTGAATCAGAATCTCCAGGAGCAGGAAGCACAGGTGCACTTTGCACAAAGTCCCAGGTGCATGGTAGTGAGAACAGGGAAGCAGTCAGTGCCGTGGGGTGGGAGGCAGATCTGGAAGCCTCATGATCATGATCAGTTATTTCCATTTGATTGTAAGTGAGCTGGGAATCCATTTGGAATTTTTAGCAGGGGAGTTTTATGATCCGAGTCACATTTTAGCCAGATGATGCCATGGGGAAAAAGAGATGTAGGACAGCAGAGTGCAAACCCAGAAACAAGTTGTGCAAGCGCGGTTGTCCAAGGGAGAGTCACTGATGACCAGGAACATCTGGCTGTTGGATGATTTTGAGGGTAGAGCTGATAGGATTTTCTGACGTGTTCAATGTTGGTATAAGAGAGAAGGGGGAGTTAAATATGATGTCAGGGCTTCTGGCCTGAGCTACTAGACAAATGGGGTTGTCATTCACTGAGATGGAAAAGACAAGCAGAAGCAGATTTGGGGAGAGAAGATCAGGGGCTTCCTTGCTAATGTTGTTTGTGAAGCCCATTCACTCTGTGAGTGGATATGCAAACAGAGCGCTAAGTATGAGTCTCTTTGGGGATGGGGGCTGGGTGGTCCTCACCTTTGTATGCTAGTTTTTTATTTTAATTTGGAAGTCCTCCTACAGGCACAAATGCAACACACATTCTTAATCTCTGCAATTCGGTGAAATAGACTCTACTCTTCAGAGGGAGGATAAGACTTAGGTTTGACCAATTAGAGTCTGCTTTGCCTTTCCATAGAAATTAATCTAGAGATCTGCCAAGGAACTATCATGAGAATGTTGCAAAGTCTTCAGGGATAGAGAATTTAAAGCAGAGATCACAGAAGGGCTGGAGCTTCTGTAGAAGGGAGATGAGTACACAGAGACAGTGAACTACCACTAAATTCTCCTTTAAAAAATGATCAGGTGATTCTGATACCAGACATCTGTGAACTAGTATTTGAGAATAAGTATGGGATATACATGGTCCTATACCATTACTACTCAAGTTCCATCTGTCAGCTTATTAAAAAGAAAAAGAACCAGACCAGCTGCCCAAAGTGGAGTCCTTGTGCTAAGCCACAGGTCACCAAAACAAGACTTCAGTGTTAGCTGCTCCGCAAATGGAATCTTAAAGCAGTCAATCAGGAATTGCCTGATCAGCCCTAGTGGGATAATCTGCCAGACCCCTAACCATCCTCTCAAGGAAATTGAGTGTACCACAAACAACCCACTTTGGGAACCTAGTTTCATTTCTTTGTTCCTGCTCCCTTTTGCTGATAAAGTCTTTCATTATATACAGTTGCTCAGAGCACCCTTCTATCTGCTAGATTAGATGTTGTCCAATTCATGAATCATTGAATAAAGTCAATGAGATCTTTAGCATTTACTCCATTGAATTTTGTTTTTCAATGAGCCCATCACATGCAATTTGGCAAAAATGATTCAAACTGGAAAAATTCTAATAAAACATCAGTTTGAAAAACCACATTAGAATTGGAAAATGTCAAGCCCCAACCCAGATTTAAAGAATCAGGATCTACATTTTCCCAAGATCTCCAGATGGTCTGAATAGACAAATAAGATTTTTAGACTACACGGAACCTATGCACTTCCTAGGGGAAAAAAAAAACACATGTTTGCGAGGTAATTAAAATAACAATCCCAGCGTGCATGGACATTGACCAGAGATGATCTTGGGAGTAACAATAATACTAATGGCTATTTATTGTGCTTTGACTATGTCCTTTCCTCTGAGCACGCTTTCATAGGAATTACCTTTCTCACCCTAACAGAACTTTAGATGCTATTGCCCATCTCATTTTTACAGCTAAGGAAACCAAAGCTCAGAGACATTAGGCTCCTTCTATAAAGTCACACAGCCAAGAAGTGACTATTGTGGTGAAATCTGTGAGTGTGTTGGAATTTAATTCTTTGTTAACAGCTGCCACAGGGGATTGCCTCTCCCCAGACCCTTTCCCAGCCTGGCTCCATGCCTGGCAAAGGAGCTTATTTTATTTCTCTGATTAGACAGATTGGTTCTAGGAGTGTATCTAGCTTAAACTGGTCTAATATTCCAAAGATAATGGAATTTTTCTGGAAGTATGGTGGGAAAGTGCTCTGTTCCTAATGAGGAAACGAGACAGGCAGAATGCAAGTCTGTTGCTGCTGTAGTCAAATCGCCTCAGTCGGGGGTCTGGACACAATCCAGTTGTGAAAAAAAGGGGCAGATTCTGATGACATTGTTTAAGCACCTGGGTCAGCTACACCTGAATTCAGTCTCCATAGGATTTGCTGCTATTGTTTAGTTGTTATGAGAGCCACTCAGGAGAATGGTACAAGGTCAGTCTGATTTGAGTTTCCACAATGGGCAGCCATAAAGGTCCTAATGAAGATAGTGACAAAGGCAATCGTAGAATCAGTTCTGTTCAGTTCAAAGTGTGTTCTCTTATCTCCCGCCACTATAAAGCATGGAACAACTCAGAGATCATGAAAACTGACTTGGACCATGAGGAGTTCACAATGGTATAGTTAAAAGAGGATATGTACCCCAAACCTAAGTTCCTCCCTTTCTCTGCAGTGCAGTCCCTTTGGCTGGACTGTGGGCTCTGGGCTAGGTTTTCTCCAAGGACCCATTAGAGCAGAGACATGCTGGGCATGCATGCAGTTATTGGAGCTAAGGAATGTTGGAAATGTGGGACTGACAACTCCAGGCTGCCCAGCATTCCTGTGGTGTATATTTTGCAGTCTGTGACACATGTCTTCTTTCTATAGCCTTCGACTCACAGTGCTGCTATCTCTGCCACCAAGCTGCCTTCTCCCACCTAAGAATTAAGGTGGCCTTCTTTCCTGTGTGAGGTTCTCCAGACCCCACTCTCCCTCTCAGTCCCCACCTCGACACCCAACTTTGCTCCAAGCCTGGTTCCAGTTCCAGGCATGGTATCCAGCTGTTTTTCACCTATGCCCCAGACCAAAGCTCTTTTTTTTCCCTTTCTTTTCAAGAGATGTGGTGATCTGTTGCAATAGAATTTCAGTGGGAAAAATTCAGTAATTCACAACCCATTTCTATTTTTCTGAATCCAACCGCCTGATTCAACTGAATCTAGCAATTCTAGCAGCTGACATTAACAAGCAAAACAAACCAATAAACAAAAACATTCATTGGTCCTATGGATAAGAGACCAATTATCCAAACCCATCCTTGACCTCATGGTTTCCATTCTGCTTCCCCTCTGGGTGGATATGGTTTCTGGTAGGTGACATGCTTAGTGATTCTCCCAATTTCACCTGTGCTCCTGAGAAAGGGTACCAATGAGAAGAGGACTCTGCTCTGATAGAGCAAAAGCCTTGAGCTATGGGGAGCATGACAGGATAGCTGGTTTGCCACTCAGTTGTTCATATATGAATCGAACCCAAAACATTACCATTATCATTACAGGCTCCATTCTATTTCTATGGATAAACACCTAGAACTCCTGGTCCCTGTCCCCAGGGAAGGAGAAAGACAGTAAACAAGAGATAAATAAGGACAGTTTAATAGAGTTCAGCTGGACAGAGGAAGTGGCTAAGTGTCAGAGAGAGTAATCAGGGATGACCTGCAGAGATCCCCAAAGAGAAGGGAAAAGGAAAAATCACAGAAAGCATGGGGATGTGGCAGAGAATTCTTTGTCCCCAAAGCATAAACATGTGCAAAGCTTCTGAGACAGGAGATAAGACACATTCTAGAACTGACAGAAAACCAGAATGAGCTCCTCTGCACTAGAAGAAAACAAGACGAAGACAGTGGGAGGCCCGCAGGGTCCTGGAGTTCTGGCAAAGCCACTGGGAGGAGAATGGGTTAGATCCCCAGGGCATTGCTAAGGTGCTGGGAGGTTTTAAGCAGAAGATCCACATGGTGATGTTTGATTTCTGTTCTAAGAAGTTCACTCTAGCTACTGAAGAAAGAATGAATTGAAAGGAGTCAAAAGAAGACTTCACAGCTACCATAGCTAGTTGCCAGATGGTTTTTCCTGTGGGCTTGGCTAGAAGGTGAGATTCTAATGAGAATTTTAAGCTGGAAACTCATATAGGAAGACCCTAACTTGCTTTCTGTAGGCTTCTAGTTAAAATTAGACCCTCAAAGTCATGTTGTTTCACTTTTGGGGAACAGGCTTGTTCTGTCCTCAGCCAGGACCCCAACTTCTCATCACAGAGACAGAACAGCTTTAGGAAGTTCAGGAAAGCTAATTTCCCAGCTTCACATAGCCCAACTATACCTCATATTGATGCAGAAGATTATTTAGGCTCACACACTGGCAAACCTGCCAAGCAAGTACCCACTTGGGAAGCACTGAGTGCCCAGAGGAGAAGAAAGAAAAAGCACCAGACACTCAGATGCCACATGAAGGATGAGCTGGGAGCCTGCACCCACAGCTCTGTTGGTATTGCTAACATGCCCTCTCCCATGGCATCTTCAGAATAAGTAAACAATCTACCTGAAATGAACTCCTTCAAAAAGCAAGAAAGAGGGAGCATTTGGAACATTGCTGAGACCTAAATTGACCAACTTTGATCAAGATGAATTAGTAAAATAGCGGGCTGCATTTTAATTCCATATTTAGAGCCACTTAGTCATTATAAAATCATCTGAACTCCTCCATGGAAATGCACATTGGGGAGTTTATTTTTGAGTCTCTCTCAAAACACAAAGCAGTGTCTATGCAATACGGGATCTGGGTAGAGCACACAACTTCCCTTTTAAATGAGGAGTCCAGTTGCCTCTCCTTGGTTAGTAATTCCCTCTTCCCTCTTTGAAAGTTTCCTGAAAGTATGCAGTAATTTCTGATGATGGGAGAAAAGGTTCTTGGAGCCTCACCTGAGTAAGCAGGTTGCTGCTGGCTGGCAGAGCATCCAAAGAACGCTTTGTTGGGCTGAACTCCCAGCTGGACACTGGGTCTGAGGAAGGAAGAATAATTGGGGAGTCCTTGATTTCCTTTAGAGGAAAATAACTGAACCCACTCTACCCTCATGATCTGCAGCAGAACCCAAACCTGTGGGGTGGAGGGTGTTTCAATTTTCAGCTAGAACAAAAACCCAGAGACCTCATGGCTGTCCACAAGCTGGGGCCAATGGGACCAGCTCCCTTATTGGTCAAGGCACCGTGTGGGTACTGTTTAAACCTGGCCAGTATGCTGGCACCATGGCAAAACCTGCTGGGCTGCACCAGCTGATCAGTACCACCACCAGGGCATCAACGCACCCATGGCCTCAGATTAATGACTTTATCCTGGATTCAACCTTCAATCAATCAATACCAAATCATGTTATTAGGTGGTGGGGAAGGAGAGGTTATTGCTGCATTTTAAAGAAAGTAAAATATGGTCCCTTCCCTCTAAGGAACTGACAGTGTATTTGGGGGACTGGGGCGGAGGCAGGCTTGGCAGCAGCCTGCAAAGACAGATTGTATTATAAGGTCATTTCCAAACAACAGGTACAATTCATTCAACTCTGTTCTAAAATAAATGTGGCTGTTCAGGGGGCTAGTGGGAATTTAGAGAGGTCTTCCCTTTGCAACCTCACAGTCCAGAGAGTCCAATGGCCAAGTACTGTAGTTCCTTGTTCATTCATTCAGGAATCACCATTCATGCTGACGATTCCAGGCTCTGTGCTGGGCACTGTGAACGCACCTGTCAGCAAGGCAGATAACAAGGCAAATACCTTTGTGAAATTCAGTCTGGTGGACCAAGCAAAAGAGCTTACAATGCAGTTCTCACTCCATCCATCTGCCCACCCATTCAGGTGTTAGCTCATTCATTCATCAGGAACATTTAAGGAGCCTCTATCAGCCCAGGCACCAGGTTCCCTGTGGGAAATTGCAACTGTGGGACGATTGATTCGCTTAGAGCTTAGCATCCAGTAGTTATGGTCAGGGTATGATCTTAATAGGTGGTTCGGAGGCCTCAGAGGCTGAGGCCCTGATGGGTGGGGGTCAGAGAACACTGTGCAGGTAAGGTGGAGCTCAAGTGAAGTCCAGATTGGAGCCAGCTCAGGTCATGGAAGGGTTAATCCCGGTTCCCTCTGCCCTGACCTCTTCAGAGTTTATTGAGATGAACAAAGACCTCCCTAGGCTCTGGCTGTGGCCCTGCGCTGGAGGGCCTTTCTTTGTAACAGCGGGGCGCCCTTTCCTCACTGCAGCTGCACTAAGTCTCTCTATTCTGCCTGAAGTGCAAGCCGCCATATCTTTGCACAAGGAAGCATTTTCTCAGCGAGAAAACCCAGCAACAAATCCAAACACTACCTCATACATCTAATCTTGGCCTCTTCCTTGCTATTCCTGTTTACTGCCATGCCAGGGTCAAGGTTGGGACTTCCTGGGGACAGGCTGAGCTCACAATGAAATAGGAAGAGGAGAGAGCAAGTGCAGGTGGCTGGGGGTTTCCGGCCCTGCAGGGTCTGGGAGTATGCCCACCTCAACTTTCTAATGGGGGTGGGGGAGGCTGGGGGGGGTCCAGGGAGTCCCCTGAGGGGGGCTTCAATGGCTGCCTCCATATCCTGCAGTCAAGCCAGGCACATTTTCATTTCACTGCTGACACTGCCACAAGACACCTGTTCTGCACTAGGCTCCCCAGAAGGCACTGAGCCAAGCAAGATAAGCCAAACACAGTTCCCACCTTGGAGGGGCTCAGGCTCTACAGCAGTGCACATGCAAACCAGGCTCAGACACTAATAGGGAGTGTGCAGATGTGCAGATAAAGGGTATTCCAACCAGTGGTTAATGCAAATATATGAGCTACAGGGGCAGAGATGAAATACACTTAAGGAGCAGCAACCATTCCTCTGGATTAATGGCGATGAGGGGCAGGGGTGTGCAGGGATCTTTTCTGATTTCAACACTCACTTACTCTGTGCCCCCCATTTCAGTTTTCTTATCTAATTAATGTCGCTTCTGCCTCATTTCTGTAATATGTGATGCCCCAGGAGTCCATTGGCCCTTAGTTGACTCCCTACTAGGATCAGGTAATGCTGAGCACTGACATCCCTTTGAGCACAGTATTCACAACACCCAGGGGTGAAGGATTACTGTCCCCATTTGAAACATGAGAAAACTGGAGCTCTGAGACTGTAGATGCCTCCTTGGTGGGGACCCCTGGGCAGAGATCAATAACTTTGTCATCCAAACTGGGGGACTTCCCCACCCCCACAATCACCCCAAAATTGACCCAGAGGAAAGTCTTGTTGTGTCTGCCTCGTGGACCTCCCAATGCAAAGGCACCCCAGGCCGCCCACTGCCCAGCCAATAAGAAATTTTACACTTTAGTTCCAATGCTGGTGGGGTGACAAGGACCCCAGGGCACTTGCTGGGCATGACGAGGGTTCTCTTGGTTAGGCAGCAAAGGGCTCAAGAAAGAATTATTGAGCGTGAAAGTGCAGCTTTATAAGCTTATTAGAGAAAATGGAGGAGAAAGAAAGCAAGAGCAGGAGACAGTCTCCTTGGTAGAGAGGGCTGCCCTGCAGGCGGGCGCTTTAGAGGGATACTTTTGGGAGGGGGCTTCTGGGTGGACCCCCTTTCCAGTGTCTGTAATTAGCAAGGGAATGGAGGTGGGGAAGTTCGAAAGCAGAAGTAGTGGGGGGATTTCCCGGGAAGTTCTTCAGGTCTGTGAAGTCGGTTCTGGCATTCCGGGGGGTCCCTGCTCTGCGCCGTTTTCGGGAAACATTAGGTTGAAGAAGGGGTTACAGGAATCTTTCCAGAAGGCTAACTAGATCAGCTTTTGCTCTAGCGTTCAGGGACCCACCTGTCCCTGTCGGGTGTGGCTGCAAGCGTTCCAAGGTCCTCCACGACCGTCATTGGCCCGGAAGGTCTGGTCTGAAAAGGAAGCCTGGAGAATGGTGCTTTGAGGCCCCACACACCCCGGGACAGATGCGGGGAGGCTGACTGGAGGCAAGGGGAGGCATAAGATCACTTAGAAGAATCCCTAGATATCTTCCAGCCCACCCCTCGCCGTGGGGAGTCGAGAAACTGGAGGTTCAACCTAAGGGAGTGAGCAGGCTCGGTTCGCACGTCAGAGGCCCAGGGCAGGAAGCGTCCTCCTCTTTTCCCGGCTTTCTCCCCGCTCAGTCGCCCAGGACCCGCGAGGGCGTCCTTCCCCTTCTCTCTCCGCCCCCCGCCCCGACCTTTACCCCATTAAGGCAACAATTAAGGAGCCGGGTGAGCTCCCCTCCATCTGGGTAATTATGTTCTTATTACGAGCCCTTCCAGCCGGCCTGCGAGCGCCAGAGCTTCCGCACAGATTGCAGGGCGCGATCCCAGCTCTGCTGGAAACAGAAGACGCGGTGGCTGAGCGAGGGAGTCAGGGGCCCGCGCGACCCCGCGCCACACGCGGCCGCGGACGGCGCCGAACACCGCGAACCCGGCTCCGCGCCCGGTACGCAGCGCAAATCCAGCGGCTTTCACAGGAGCGCAGAGCAGCCTGGAAAACCCGGCCCAGAAGTCAAGTCTGGGTTCCTCGGATCCTAGACACCTCCGCGAGTACCAAGCCACCAGATCCTTAATAGCCTCGGCCCTCTAGGAAGGGAAGCTCTGCGACTAGAGGCGGGTAAAGGGGGCCGCCCTCTCCGGGGTGTGGGAGGTTTCCCCAAAGCGAGGAGGCGGGAGAGAAGGAAGTAAATTGACCTGGGCTGGAAAGCAATCTCTCAGCCCCAGCCTGAGACTGAATGAGGGGATGGTTCTGGAACCCCTCCCCGCTCCACTCTGGCCCTGTTATCTGAGAAGAGAGCAGGAGGCAGCCCCAGATCTGGAGGAGCCTAGAGGTTTCTAAGCATTGAAGGAAGCCACTGTGAGATGCAGATTTTGGAATCATCATCCTCTCCCTGACCTCCCGGGAGGGGCAGGGAAACAGTCTCTATTGCGCCCCAGGCCTTTTTCCTCTGTCTGTCTCAGTTCCCAACAGTCCAGTCTCTGTCCTTCCAGTGAGAGCAAAATTTTCAGATGAAGTTTAACTCACTGTATTTGGCAGAGGTAATAAGTAAACCCCACCTTCACCCCAGAGGTCAAGGAGGTGGCCCAATGGACAAATGCCAGGCCCCAGTGAGGCCCGAAAACCCCAGGTCATTGGCTGGAGGGAAGCTCAGGTCTGAAGGTGAGGTAGATTGGGGGCATTAGAGAAACCTCCATTTCCCAGTTTAGCATTTCCAAGCACTTACTGGTGTGGGCCACTACTGCCCTGGAGCCCACCAAAAAGTGGGAGACAGGCTCCACCCCAGATGTCTTCCTTCCCATCCAGCACCAGTGGCTGAACCTGGGAATCAGTGCCAGAGCTATGTTGACAAGACAGCTTCCCAGAGGAGACAGTCTTTAGTTCAAGTGCTTCTATCTCCAAAAAGATGGACCTTTGAAAAGTAGAGGAGAGAAGGGGTATTTCAATTTCAAGCAAAGGAAGAGCAGGTGCAGAGGCATGAAGGCTGTAGTGGGAGATGGGTTCATCAAATAGCAAAGGAAGGGGTTACCAGGGAGAGGGATCAATCAGGCTGGAGGCAGATTGAAAAAGGCCTCGAACATCAAGGTCAGACTTTGGGGGAGGCAGAAGCCCTCCCACCGGAAGAGGCCAACCAGAGCAAAGCTTGAACAGAATCAAGGGAGAACTCCATTCCCCTAGGGGCCCATTTGTTCTCCTTTGTGTTCAACTTCCCAGTTCCAGAACAGAGGCTAGCCTTTGTCCTCCACCCCAGCTCAGGCCTAGCATTCAGGAAAACAGCCTATGAGCGCAGGTGGCCACAGGGCTCAGTAAACACAGGCAAAAGAACTCTGGGCTGGGAGCAGAGGATGGCAGGGACCCCTAAGCAGGAGAGAATGAAGATGGTTAGATTCACCTGTCATTGTATAGATGGGAAACTGAGGTCCGGAGAGGGAACTTGCCAAAGTGACCCAACCAACAGAGAGTTGCTTGGAGCCATTCTGGTGGTCTGCTCCCCAGAAAAAGGCCCACAGTTTCTCTGAGTGTGGGTTCTGTGCCTGCCTGGCTGTGTGTGGACACTGGTGTCGGGTCACTTAGTAGCACCTGCGCTGCAGGCTCAGGGTCTCTGGGATCTCTCCTCCCAACCAGAAGAATGCAGAGAAAGCATTTTTTAAAAGCATTTCTTTACAAAGAATAGTGTTTGGGGTTTTTGTTTGTTTTTCCAAATTCACCCAGGGCTCCGTATTCCACCTTATCTCAGTGTCCCCTTTCAGGAAAAAGCACTCTCCCCAAATTCCTACCACCCTTCCTGGGTCGGGGCAGGGTTCCCTGGAGCTGCGAGGGCGGAGGTCCCCCCACTAGAGCAGTGGTACTAGGGTGGTGCGCTGAGTATAAGGTGACCTGCTGAATAATCAGTGAATAGAAATCGGACAAATTCAGAAATAAATCGAGAAACATTGCTTACTATGCTACTTTGAACCCTTCTCCCTCCTCCTAACCCCCTAAAAGCTAATTAAATTTATTCCTGAATCTCAGACCAGGAGAAAAGTCTCTTAAAAGACCAGAACCAGGGGTCCCTTCCAGCCGCTGCTCCAGACCCTCTGGCCTTATTTGCCCACCCGCTGTCTGCTGCCAAAGGGACTGGGTCATACTTCCAGACTTAAAACGAAGTCTTTTATTTCAATTTTGCTTTCACATTATGTTCCGATACAATTAAAATTCTTGGACGAATCCCTTGAATAAGAGTTCAGCGATGAGCGCAATCACAGATCCTGGGCGCCTGGGTCTTACCGCGGGCGGACTCGGGATTCAGAGGCGGTGGTATAAAATTGGCGCCTTTTCGGGAACTGTGGAGCGGTTGCGGGTTGGAAAATCCAGAGGCAGGCATGGGAAGCTTGCTGCTCCAGGGAGGCTGGTGCTGGCTCCTCGAATTTGGGGATTATTCCGGAAGCATTTGGACAGAGAAAAATGCAAACTTCACATCCAGGCCGGCAGCCCAGCTGAGCCCAAGGAGATTGGGCTAAATTTCTTATTGTTTGCCCCAAAGCAGGGAGCGCACGTGAAGGCAGGGTTGGCCCCAAGCCTGGCGCAAGGAGCACAGGCTGCAGTGAGGCATCCTGGCGTCCAGGCCTTCTTTGGGCTGCTTTTTCCCAGGTCTCCTGCTCCTCTGAAACTCGCCCTTCTGCACCCCTGGCCCCAAACCTCGCAGCTGGGGAAGATGCGGAGTTTAGAAAGCTGTTTAAGAAAAATAAAAGTCCCACTTGAATTTTATTAGATTAAAGCAAAATTAAATTTGGCTATTCACATGTATGTTACAGAGGGCGAAGAAGTGTCAGGAAGAACCTCCTGGCATTTAGTGGGACCACAGAACACAGGGGCACTGACAAGCGTCAGAACATCAAGCAGCCTTAGATTTCACGATCACTCCAAACAGGACATAGAAATACAGAAATACGGCCAGTTTCCACTGGGAAAAGTTCTTCGTGTACAAATGATATATATTTATATATATTTTTTAAACCAGTCACCACTAAGGTGAGTCCTTTCTCTGCTGACAAGCAACCGAGGGCACAAAGTATCTTCAGCTAATTAACTCTGGAGCAATGTTTTAAGAACAGTAATATTTGCCAAATTTAAATTACCTCCCCCATCCCAAACAAAATAACAAAAGACAAAAAAACCTTACATTCCCTCTCCAAACCAAAAGGGAGGGAAGGCATGTTAGAATTCAGCAGGTGGGGAGATACAGAGAACTGAGAAGGAAGCTATTTCACATTATACAGTGAAATACAGTTTGTTTTTTTTTTTTATGTAATTTGTAGGGAACATGGACATGGGAGTAAGAAACAATGACAAGGCAGTCTCTTTTGATTACTGCAACTGGAACGGGGAGGAGAGTTTATTTTTGGAAACGGGAGTGCGCAGGACTAAGCAGAATTGACTTCTCTAATGAGGATACGGACAAAGTTGTCTGACCACCCAGGCACACCTTTACCCGAATACAGCTGTAGAACATGTAAGAAGTCTGAAGTCCCGCAGCTTTCTAGTCCTCTAAATATCAGCCTTTTTCATTTTCCCCTCTTGCCTTCCTCCTGCCTTTGCCCTCTCCCTGCCTCCATTCCAGAGAAGAGCCAGTCAGAGGGGAAACACGAGGAATCCGGAGAAGGTTGAGTACTTCCAGCCTCCCATCAAGTTCCCCCGCTCCAGCTTGAGGTATGCTCTGTCGCCTTTCTCCATCTGGATTAGGACCCCGTTGCTGGCAGCCTCCCGAGTCACGTCCTGGTCACCAGCAAAGGCTGAAATCACTGGCCACCCGTTTAACATGAGGCTCACCTGAAAAAAAGAAAGGCCTATTTCAGAGGTGCAACC
This sequence comes from Solenodon paradoxus, assembly GCA_004363575.1. Classification (NCBI taxonomy): domain Eukaryota; kingdom Metazoa; phylum Chordata; class Mammalia; order Eulipotyphla; family Solenodontidae; genus Solenodon; species Solenodon paradoxus. The sequence continues at coordinate 166,049 of RJWH01002990.1, forward strand.
TTGGTGGGGGAGATGCTTGGCTAAAGGCCTGGAAGCTTTGGGGGAGGGAGGAGAGGAAAAATGAGGTTGTGCAGCTTACTGGCAAAGGTTCAGTGGGTTCAAGAGACAGCCCATTTGTATGAGAGGAAGGGTCTGCGTCCCCAACGAACCACTTTCATTCCTCAAGAGCATCAAGAGAACCCAGGTTGTGCTTTTTGACCCAGTTAAATGAATCCTTAGGTGGTTCCAGCGCTCAGAGACCTAATGTCTCTCTCTTTCCTGCCCCACCCCCTCCAACCGCCCCCAGCCTCAAAGAGTAACTCAAGCAACTCTGCTACTGACGCTCCTAGGAAAGCACTTAAAAAACAAAACCCAGTTTCCTCTCTATCCTAACTGCTAAGAGGCAGAGGAGACACACAGAAGTTGGGCATTATTATATGCTGGTGAGAAATCTCCCATAGAGCTCCACTTTGTGCTTCATCCCCAAGCCCCAGGCTCAATGCCCTTCTCAGATCGAGATGCGCCCTCCTTCCCAGGTTTTGCCCACGATTAGGCATCAGCAGCCAGCGCTCTCTCCCCAGTCAAGCATTCCGCTAGTTGTCCCTCCGCTCAAGCGAAATCTGGACACATTTAGGAACCTGAAAGAGTCAGTGAGTGTTGGCTGGAGAAAGGCTGGAGACAGAAGGAAGTGGCATTAGGCCCGCTCCCTAAATTCTCCACCCATCACCCTCTAGGGTTCGGCGCTGCTAATTCAAAAACCCGGAGGCCCCAAAGGGACGCTGGGAAGTCCCCTGAGTGTGATGCTGAAAGGCCAGCTCACTGGCGTGTCGAAAGCTTTTGAGTTGGGACCAGAAACCTGGGGATGGAGAGGGTCGCGGAAAGCTTCCGAGAGCGGGAACTATGAGTGGTTCTAACAGCAACCATTACAGAAATCCCCGATGTTCCGAAGGAAAACCAGAGCGCCTCTTTGGAAGGGCCCAGAGGGCGGAGGCAAGAAAATCTGTCTCTAGGTTCCCAGAGACAGCGAAAGGGCAAGCAAGGGACCCGTAGGAGTCACAGAAACCTGAGATTCAGCTACCCATCCCTCCAAGCAGCTCCGGGCACACCGGCCGCCCCTTCTATCTCCCACCCTCAACGGCCTGCTCACTCTCGCGCCTAGTACCCCGTGTTGGGATTCGGGCCTGGTCCTGGGACAGCGGCTGACCTGAATGGTCTGTCTGTTGTAGACTTTCACCACGTGGAAGTTAAAACTGTAGATTCCTTTACGCGGGGCGATGAAAGTGCTGCGTTCTGAATCAAAGTTGTTGCCGATGTTCACTAGTACCTATAAGGATATGGGAACGAAGGGGAGCAGTCAAGAGTCAATCCGTAACTCGTCTCCGCGCCTCCGCAGAGACCTGGAAGAGGATCAGGGGTCTACCTTCCACCTCTTCTCCAGCCTCCACAAATCCAGTCTGCATGGAGCACTCACCTGGTCAAAGTAGATGATCATGGTGCGATTACTCATCTCGGACGGCTCGTGGTTGGTGCTTCTGATGGCAGAGAAAGCCACTTTGGCGCTGCC
>RJWH01002990.1:167691-185743 GCA_004363575.1 Solenodon paradoxus
GGGGGCTGCCTGCGCCAGCCGTCCCCCCCCGCCCCAGCCCTGCTCCCAAGCCCCCTCCTCAGCTCCGTGTGCAGCTCCGTCGACGCTGCTCTGGACACTACAGCTTTTCCTCGCACTCCCGGGGAAGCGTGATCCCCGCGCGATGCTCCCGGAGCCCACCGGGGCCTCAGGGGTGCCGCGGCTGCCCAGCCGCACTTGGATGCATAGCCGCTGCCGCTTGGTCCCCGCTGCTTCCGCCGCCTCCTGCCCGCACCTGCCGCTGCCGCCGCCGCCGCCGCTCTGAATTATTGATGCAGCCGGAGCTGCAGCCGGAGCGGGCGAGGAGCGCGCGTCCGGCACAAAGGCGCAGACCACCGGCTGGCCCCGCCCCGCCCCCTGCCAGCCCGCCTCCCACCAGAGCCCCGCCTTCGCACGGACCGAGGCCCCACCCTCCGGCCAATCCTGAAGCGCCGCGCTCCCCGCCGGGCCAATGGCGGCGCTGTCCGCGCGCGGCCACCTGACCTCGGGCGCCGTTGTTATTAGGCGCGGCGAGGAGGGTGGCGCGCGGCAGCAGGGTTGGGCTCTGGCCGAGAGTCGACCGAGGGAATGAGGGCCGGGACCGCGCGCGTGCGCGCGCACCCGCGTCCGAACCATCCGCCAAGGCTGCTAGCTCTCTTGCCTCCCACCTCTTGCCACGATCTTATTCAGCCCCCTCAGCCCTTCCGCCCGCCTCCCTCGCCGACCCTCAGGTAGGAGGCGGTGCGCGCGCATAGGATGGGAAGTAGGATCGCTGGGGGCTGTGAAGTGCCGGTGGCTCTGCACGCGTGGGGTGGGAGGGGAGCGCCCTCCAGCGGGCACAGGCGCGAGGGGCAGCCGACGTCGGGGTGAGCCTCCTCCGCGGGCTGGCAGACCTCCTGGTTACAGGGCGCGTTCGTGCGCGGGGGCGGGGCGGGACCGGCGTGTGGGACCTCCCGGGGAGGTGCACGTGCTGCTCCTGGGAGCCAGCTCGGTGGACACTCGAGGCCACTGTCTCACTACCGCTTTCCCTGGCGGTGGCCAAGACTGGTGCGTGACTGCCAGCTCCTGCCCACCTCTGTATCACGGCAGAGTCAGATAGAGCGTGCATTATATATTCGTTCATTCTAGTATTCAGGATAAGTCGCTGAACACCTGCAAAGTTCCAGGCACTGGGCAGGCGACAAGGTTTGCCTCCGTGCATCTTACTGGACAATGCGCTAGACAATAAAAAGTACAGTGGCATCGCACGCAGGCTCTTTTAACCAAGATCTTTTTTTTTTTCCCCCCCCTCACAATTTCTTTTTTTCATCCTAACTTTTATTTACTCTTCACCTTTATTTACTGCCCACCTTTATGGTATGTTTATCCATGTGTAACTGCACATCATTGCCTTGAGTGTAACCCCAAATCTTGTCTTTTGGGGGACATTTTTTCAAGGGTAATTTTGACGCTAAATGAATTTTCGCCTCACGCATTGGCTTAGAACTATACATAGATGCAGTAATAAATGTGAAAGTAAAAATACAGCGTTGCTAAGAGGTAGGGAAAGAGGAGCTGGCAGAGAGGGCGCACCCCAGCCTGGGGTGCGGGAGGGGGAGACCTGAAAGATGAAAGCAGGCATTTAACTAAGTAGAGACAGGAGCGGAAGCAGACGCACCGGCTTGGGACCCCAAGCAAAGAGGGCTTTTCGGAGCGGGACGCTGCCCACCCAGGCCCCTGGCGTTTTGGTCCCTGCCGCCAGCTGCCTTGAACCTGCATGCTCCGCTGAGCCAGAACTGACGTGCAGCCAGCCCCGAGCTCCAGAGACTTGAGGAGCAGGCTGGCTACACTACCTTCTGGCCTCCTATCAGTCTCCCTTGGGGTCTGCTGCCCTCTAGGGTACGTTTTTCCCAAGACGGGAAACCTGCCTTGGAACCACCTATAGCCTCACCTTTCGGTTTCTCAGCCTCCTTTGTTTCCTCCAGATTTTAAGAATTACCTTAGGGAAACCCGTTGGAGGGTCACTGGGTTGTCTGGAGTAAGGGAAGAGGCTGGCAAAGAGGCACCAATTTTACTTTAAAATGACACAAAAATATTTTTTCATCTCAGATCTTTTGAAACATCCCCAGAAAGCATTGCCAGCTGTGATTACACCTAATGTGAGAGCATGAACTAATTTAAGAAGTGTGAGGTGAATAATGAAACTGCACCCAGTATAGCGGCCAAGACTGGCAGCTCTAAGGGCGGAGGGTACTTGGGAAACGCTCCAGTAGAATCACAGCACCTGGTCTGCAATCAGTCATTCCACAAGTATTTACTGCGTACTGCACTGGCCCCATCTGAGGGAAAGCCTGATTTCATGATGCTCACAAGCTAAACTGAGCTAAACTGGAGGGAAATGGTCACCAGCCCTTCCTCTTCTCTTCGTGGTGAAGCTCTGGCCAGCAGGGTTGAGATCTGCACTGCCCACTGTATTCTAGTGATTCGCCTTGTATTTCAGTGTCAGCATCTCCACCGCTGAGACTTGTCATTCTAGAGCCTGTGGGACCTCTGCTTATTTATCCTGCAGGCATGTTTAAACTGACTCATGCTTTGTCTTCAAAACTCTGCCTTTCCCTGTCCCAGTGACAATAGATGCCTCGCCTAGGGACCCACCTGTCTAGCTTGGTTCTTTCTCTATGTCCTAATGTTTGAATCATTCTCACAGGGTTGCCTGTTTGGGGTTCATGATCCTGACCTTGCTACTCCAAGAGGCCCCTAAGTTATCTTTCAAGATTTAGTATGAGGATCACCTCCTGGCTCTGCTGTGGCTACTGCCTGTTCTTTAATTTAATGGCCATCTGTGGAGTGCCCTGAGATGTGGAGCCTCCACTCTACTCCCGTGGAAGTGAGACATCCCTGGCCGCCATATTGCACAGCCATCACGCCCCTGGCATTCCCCACCTCTTTCCCATTTACTCAGAAAATGTTCAGAAAATAACAAACTCTAATGTTAATAGCTGCATGCTTTCCTGGATTGTGAGGATTAAGTGAGATGCTGTATATGAGGAGGAAAATCCATTCAAAATCTCAAAAGTTGTCAATATGTTTAGGTTTGTCACATTGTTAGACTCAGGATCCTCTTAGCTGCAAATGATAAAGCCAGTACATAAAAAGGACTGTATTTGGTCGATTCAAAACAGTCTTTGGATAGATCTTGCCAGTAAAAGTCTGGCTGGATCCATTAGTCAAGGTTATCTGGATCTGCTTTCTAGGTTTCATTTTCAGACAAATTATTTTCATGTAATAGCCCATCAGAAGCTACTAACAATGTAGACCTAGCAAGAAAAAAGAGCACCTTTTCTACACTATTTGCAACCACAGTTTCTGGGCTTCTCTTACAGGATAATCTGTGGCACTTGACCTTCTTTGAATATGGAGATGGGACTGTTCTGACTAAGCTTGGATTTGGGTCTTCCTCTGGAATGGTGTTTGGTGTTAGCTTCTCCTTGTCTGCTGGTCTGGAATAGGTGGTTATCTGAAGGAAAATTAGAGAAGGATGCTGGGCAGGTGGAAATAACACACACCTATGCTAAATCCTCTGAAGGGTCAGCTGACAAGAATGGTGATGAAGAGTGATGCAGTAGTCAAACCAATAAATGTATGTGCATCTTGGACCTTTTGAATCATCAAGATCTCAGCCAAACATGAAATCAGATACTATCAACATTGATATTACTTACGGGTTGGCTTTGAAGGTTGGATGCACTTGGAATGGCAGAACCAGATAAATATAAATAAGTAATGTAACATTCTGTTCTAAAAGATTCCTTTGACAACATTTTGTTGGAATTGATTTTTTTTCCTTTTCATTTTTTAGGCTTCTAGGTAAGGTGAAAATGTCATTTCTTTGGGGAAAGGCACCTAAAATGTGTTATTATTCACTGATTAATGAAAACAGATTGAAGTATGAAAAAGTATAAAAAATAAAAGGATTGAGTTAGGTCATTTCTGAAATTTAAGACTTGAACTTGCTAAGGCTTTTTAGGTTTTGAAATATTGGTAAGGTATTATAAAGCCATCTCTCTGAAGCTTTTAAAGTAACATGTTATAGAGATTTAGGAAACTGCAGTATTGCAAATAATGAATTTATACTGTTGCTGTCATATTCTTTGCCTGCCACTGTGCATGCTGTATGTGCTGCTGCCTTAGGTTTGGGTGAAGTCAAGGGTTCAATTCCCCTTACTGCATCCTGAATTTCCTACTACAGTGCATTTTGAGAAATGAATGTAACAGCTATCAAGCTGTTCATGACAAGCCTACCCACCCACTCCCTAGGAATAAACGATAACCCTTTTTTGTTGGAATGATATTTTTTTCAGGAAAAGGGGCATATTTCATCATAGGATATGAAATAAATTCATTCTTTCATTAAGTCAAAATAATTCCCTCAAGTTTATACAATTCAAACAGCGTTTCATCTATTTTAAGCTCAAAGACCCAGACAGTACCATCCCCTAGTTGTTAATTCATTTATCCATAAAGCAGGAGATAAAGACTCTTTTGTTGAGAAGACTATTAAACTTCGAAGACCAACTTCATTTCAAATTAATGGTTGGAACCAAACCATAAAATATGGGAATGAGTCTAATTTATGCAAAGTATGAAATCATTTAAGTTCTACTGAAACTTCTGTCTGCCTGGACATGTCCTTTTGCATATTCAGATTCATTTTAAATGCCTTTTGTTGCTATTTAAGTTTAAAAAGTTGTGTTACAAAATTAACTCTAAAATGGACACTTTTTATTAAATACAGGGCTACTCTTTAATGGAGGTCAGACTTATAATAACATTTCAATTATTTTTAAAACTAACTTGGGTCTTAAATATCTAAAACTATTCACAGTGTCTCTAGCTTCTTTGTTAATACTAAAAATATGCAATTTTTAACCTCTGTTCAGGAGAAGAATCTTCTAAATTGAGAGATGCCGGAAGCTTTTTTTTTTTTTTTTTTAAAGGAAAGGTGCGGGTAGGAATGAAAGCATGTGCGCAGGCAGGCAGGAAGAGAGAGGAGGAAGAAGCATTTTTATTTTATTTCTATTTAACCTACGGACTCCAACCCAGAGGTATGTGGCTTGCTCCTTCAGAGGCAATTGATCTAACTGCTAATCCACCAGGGTGCACCAGTGGGATTATTTTTAAAATGATACCTTGAATTTGTTGTGGGTATTTGCTGGTAGAAATTTTCCACTGCTGGTAGGAAGCTGTTACTCAGGTAAATTTCAATAAGGTCAAAGGCAAAAAGTATAAAAAGTTTTTTAAAAAAAAAAATTCATGTAATCCTACAGAGCTGTTCTTGAGAGAAAAACCACACAGGTAACCTCAAACACTGGTTGGAATTTTCCAAGAAGTAATTATCAGTGTGCTTTGGGGTGGCTGATTATGGGGACAAATCAAGGTTTGGCCAACTCAGCAAATGTTTATCAAGTGCCTTCAATTTGCAGGACTGTTGCAGGGCCTGACTCAGGTGAATCCCACAGGCTCCTGCCCTTCAGTACTTTCTCTTTAGTGGTAGCCATACATGCTGCCTAGAGAGCCTCCATTTAAGACTCTGGTTCTGCTCAGGAAGCTTCCTACTAGAGGTACTTCTTAAATTCTTACGTGGTCACTTTGATTATTCTCTGCGTTTGTTCGTATTTGCTCTATAATTACAAGAGACACAAAAATTACATGCACATATGAAATTAATAGAGAACATGCAAACAAATATTTTAAGTGTGCACTTTAAATGCATTTGACATTTATCAAAGAAATGACAAGGGCTTTCATTGTCTTTAGGTGGCTGGATGATTCTTTGGGAAACATCACCAACTTTAATAGGCACCACAGGGGAATCTGGGACCTTAAACTTTATTGAAAACTTCCCACAGCCCAGAGCACTCTCAGGAGGAGGTCTTAGAGAAAAGTCTGCTAACTTCTCTTTAAGAAAAGGATTGCTGAAACACAGACTTCTTTGTTACCAGGAGATAAATAAAAGGAAAAATTTAAATAGAACTTGAAGGGGGGAAAAGCAGAAAGAGGGGATTTTATTTTTTTTTTTAAGTTACTCAAGTAGAAAAATCCCTAAATATTTTCTGCTAGATTCTGAGAAATGAGGTCAGCGGTGCAGGTTTAGTCTTGCCACCCCATATTGGGCCTTACTGACAGCTGGGTGGATGAGCGCCCTAATGCCAGTGCTCCTCTCCCCACCCCCCACCCTCAGCCATTCTCTGCTTTCCTCTTTCATCTCTTTGCCTCTCAAAGTTGACTCTTTCCAACTGGTCTTTGGTTTTGGCCAACAGAGGGCACAAGGTAGGTATCAGAGAAAGGGAGGAGAGAGCAGGTAGGGTATTTCTTCCTGCTCTCTGGGCATCCATGCAGGGCATGTGAAGCACCAGCCCTGACCAGTGTCTGGCAGTGATTTCCTTTCTAAGCGTGTGGCTCCTGCAAGCCTGCTCCTCCTCTCATGGGCTCCAGCTTTCACATTGGTAACACAAACACTCTTTCCCCCCTTGAATCTTTGACCTGAGAATGGAAATTTCATCTCATCTTGATTCCCCTGAGCCTGCCCACACCTGGGGGATTCTTCCTTCATTACTCTGACTTTAATTCTGCTTCCTCTTGGACCTGCACTGATACTCTGTGTCCGTGCAAAACCTTGTTTTGACTTCAGAACCAACAAATTGGTTATACTGTATCTTCTTGTGTAACTCTTAGTTGCTTAATCATTGGTTATAGCCCAGAGGGAAAATAAGCGGGACTCAAATCCTAATGAAGATTAGCTGCATAATATTGCAAAAGTTACCAATTTCAAACAAAACTATCATTTAAAAAATTAACAGTTGATAAATGTAACAATGCCATTTTCAGAATATTAAAGTACAAAAATTAAGAAGTATTTTTAAGTAGCAAATGCTCAGTCTCCAAGTAAATTACATTCTGTGTTTACAATACAATGTTAATATCATGAGAAAAGTACAATATTATTTTGTGAATTCCTAAAGCTATTTTGAGTTTTTGAAACTTGAAATATGAGTCTTTGAAACTCAAAATATGAAAACCTTACCAAAATGTGTTTTTATCATTGTGAAAGCTTGGCAATTATTGCTATTTAATTTTTAAGCTTGTAAACTTTAATCTATGCATATTTTCCAAAATAAAAGTATTTTAATTGTATAGATAATGTTTTATATTTTAACAGATTGAAAGCTTTTGCTATATATTATGTATGTATATATATGCATATATGCAACACACAATGAAGTATGTAGATATTGATGAGGGAATTCTTTTAGTCTGTCATTTCAGCTAGTCATGTGGTATTCACTAGGTCTAGTATTGCTTGATGTCCTTATTGAGACAGTATTCAAGGCTAGTTAGGAAACATGAAGCAATTAGAGAGTAATCTTTGACAAGCAAGCTGTCCATAAATGGTAACAAAAGTTAGGATAGCTTCAATGAAAATATCCATTTAAGCCTACTGTTTACTTGTCTAGAACAGGCTGCTTGAACTGTCTTGTTTCCTCTGGTTGTTGTCATACATGGAGCACACTGTAACGATGATATAACTATAGATCTACTGAGATTTGGCTATGATTTTGTCACTATATTAATAAATTTCATGAATACTTTTTCCTGTCCTCACTCCCTATGAAATTGATCCAAGTATGTCATGCACCACCAATATCAAAATGATAGGGTGTAATTGCAGTGATACAGCTATAGCCTTTTTAGATACAGATCCCTATTTTGGACCTTTAGCCTGGAGGGTTTTGATCCTTAGATGCTGAACTTTAATTCTAAACAATAAGCTGCCTACATTTCACAAGCTGAAGCCAGGGAATCCCTGCGGGTGAATTCCTGGGAGACAGTACATGCAGCAGTCTGGTTCTTGTGTGGGCTCTGAAACCCCCTCCCATGTGTGATAGCTAAGTGCCCTTATCAAGCAGTTTTGCTCTGTGTATAGACTCCTCCTACCTTGAAGTATGAGTTTAAGGACAGACTGAGGTAATCCTGTGATTATCTAGAACCTGTCTTGCGCTAGCCAGTCCCTGAGCCGCTGTCTCCCTAGGTGCCCAGGAAGGAGGACTGTCAGAATTAGGAACCCAGGTGGCCTCCCCACTGCCTTAGGCAGACTCCAGATTCATCTTGAGATTGGTCAGGCACTTACCTGGCACCTTGCCCATGTTTCTTCTTCCCCTGCTAAATGTTGTTTATTTTATTTTGGTCCAAATACTCCACTGAAAGTCCTCATTCCCAAACTTTATACAGATTATTCATGCACCTTGATAACAATATACACACAATTGGCAGTCTTATAAAGAAAGACATCATACACCCCTTTTTCTAAATTTTACTTATGTGCACGAATACCTAATCTCGGACAGGTGTTTGTTGTGGGAACCAGGAATACTTCAGTGAACCAAACCAGCACAGGTTCCTGCCTTTTGCGGATGATATCTGTGTAAAAGATTTGACACTGTGGCCATGGTTAGGACTGAATGGTCTTCTATGCATGTTACCACTGTAACATTAGTAGAGAATCAGCCCATCTCGTTTGTGCACATACTGACGAGGACCACGGTTTGTATTTTTTCTGCTGAAACATCCTTAAAAGATATCTCACAACTCCAGGGTTGATTATGTTCTTATATGACATTAATTTATTTTTCATTTCTTTCTTGGGATTTAATTGGAGAATCATCAACATTATAAATTTTATGTTGTCATTTCTATTTTTAAATTTAAGGGACTTCCTGGACTGTGATTCTGGCTGCCTATAAAAGAAAGGTGAAGGTAATTATTATGCTGCAAGAGTACATTTTGTCAATTGAGAGGGTTTGCTTTTTAGTCAATAATAATTTATAAATATAATGTGTCTTTCATATATTTCTGGTTTTAAAGATACTCCACTTTAAAACATGCTGGGAAAAGTCACAATCTGTGCTTGAGGTCAAAGATAGAGTATGTCATAGCTGTTTCTCCACCTTGGCTTTCCTCCCTCCCTCTCCCCTTCACCTCCATGCCTGCCTGACCTCACAGCACGCTCCTGCATGCAGGAAGTGTACAATGTACCCGCACATCCTCTTTGGGGTGCGGGGCTGCGGGCTTCCATTTTCCCTCGCCTGTGACTGCATGAATACTTTCTGTATGTGTGTCCTCACCAATGAGTTCTGTGCGCCCCACCCTCTGGGGGTGGGGAAGGAAGCCTCTGACGCTGTGCTATGTAAACATAATTGAGAGCTTCCCATGTCTCTGGTCTCTTCATAAGTGATTTTTTGTATTATGCTGGGACAGTAGTCCTTTAAATAGAATAGTCTCCCATGGAAATCTCTGGCAATGCTGAGAGAACGCCTTGCAAAAGGTGAGTTTAGAATATAGGGTGCACCTTCAGCATTGCCTGAAAGCTGAAATTAGGGCTCTCTGAAATATCAAAAACAAATTTATAGCAGTTCATTAGTGAGAGGAATCATGAAAACAGCGTGCCACCATTACCCGTGGAGGCAACAAAGAGCTCGCGCTCAGGCGCAGACCTGAAGCGCTAAGCATGAAGCTGTTTGAAAGGACTCTCATTTATTTGAGAGAAACCCACTTGCCTATTTTGAACCAGTTTTCTTTACAGCCTATGTCTCACTGTGCAACCAAAAGAGTGTTTATGTCACTTGGCAAAAGTTCTGTCATTGCTTCAGAGAGAGACATTTTAGGCCTGGCGCTTGGAGCTTGTAAATAAATGGGCTTTGGTAGAAGAAATGATCCTACTGCAAATGTAGACAGTTCTCTTTCCTTCTCTAGAATATTGTTACTAGATGAAACTACTTTTTTTAACTCAGAGATAAATCATAGACTAAATCAGCTTGGTTATTCTAAATGAGGATATTTGTTTCTATTCAAATGAGATTTTTAAAAAGTTGGGAGTTTCGCCTGTTTCCATTACCCCCTGAATTACTTCAACTAAAACATATTTCACCATGTATTTGAGATGTGCTGTAAAATGTCCTTTAAAATGAGAAGGCAAGATGCAAAATTACACTTAAAGGATATAGGTACAGGAATTCTAAAATCTCTATAAACTGTATTTCTAGACCATTACAAGTATATGTCAGTATATTGATTGTATTAAGTTAGGATTACATTTTTTTTAACTTCTTTATACTTTTGGCGTTTCCCCACTGCCAAACCTCAATAAATGTATTTTGATACAGTTCTCTTAAATACCTAAAAGAAAATTTCCTTTTAACAATAATTAGATCCATATGACATCCCTTGGTTCCATCAAAAACGTTTCTTTTTTCTTACCCTCTTAGGCGATTGCTTGAATCCATCAATAAATCATCCATAATTAGAAGTAGAAATCTTTTCTTCCCAACACAAATGCATCTCGTTCAAAAGTAGTTATCTTTTGTGAATGATGCTTGATGTATTAGAAACTAGGATAACCTTTTTTACGTGTATTACTCTAGTCAAAGCATTGTTTTGTAGGGTGGACTCAAGGTTACATGTTTAAGAAAAGCATCAGGTTAATCCCATTAGGAAAAATCATCTTATTCATAAAACTTTACCACTGAAAAGATCATTAAGAGTCTGTTCAGGTATGTATAGTTGGATAGAATTAATTAATATATTTGACAATTGGCAGTGCAAAACAATAGCCTAGATTTGCAAAGTGCTATCTGTTTAAAAGACAATTCACCTTTCATAGACAAATACATATTCAACTTGAGGATTTAAGGTAGGTATATCAAATTTTTGATGTCAAAATGTCGTCTAGCAGAAGTAAATTGCTTTACCCACAGTCATGCAGTTGGCAGAAGTGGGGTTATTGTCTGTTCCCCAGCTCTGAAAACCTGTCCCCTGCAGCCTGCAGCATTGCCCCTCTAATAAAGCACTTCTGGGGGATCCAAAAATGGGTATGTAGTGTTCCTAGCTAATAATTAGCTCTAATTAACTTTAAATAGGGCATTCCCTTTCCTCTTAAGTAATAAGGTTTAATTCGAAAAACTTTAAAGATAGTAAGCCTCTCTTCCTTTTTTCTTCTCATCTCCAAACAATGTTTCTGCCAGAAACAGATTTTTGGCATTCGTGTTATGCTTTTCCATACCATTTAATCATTTTTACAACTATTCACATGACAATTGTATTTCCACTTTAAAAAAATTACTACAAAAATGTGCAGAGAAAAGAGGAAAGCAAAAGAGTAAACTAAAGCGATTATGTAAGTGATACATGATCTGACATTTTTGGAAATGAGGGGCAGGCAATGCATTGCCAATAGGGCACTACTTTTGAACATCTAGGTTTTAACCTTTCACTGGATGAAGGTACAGAATTCACATTCCTTAAACCTGGTCACAAAATAGCATAGGACATTTTTTTTTCTAATTTTTATACCATTCAATTTTTAACTACGGGAAAAATGCTTCCTTTGTACCAGGTTCAGGATGGTGCCTAGAAATAGATACGTACAATTTATCAGTATGTCCTTTTGCAAAACTTATATTAATGACATACTGAGAAGTAAGTAATTGTGCAAAGGGAGCCACTGGGGTTTAATATGTGGACTGTACTTGTTGCTTTTCCCAACCTGGGCATGAACAGGTTTTTGTGACTCATTTATACTCCCTTGTCATTTTGAGGATTTAAGTTTCAGTGTTTTTTTCAATTTAATTTTATTGAGATACCATTTCTGTCTCATCATTTAATGAGAAGTTCTTTATTCTGCTGTCTCTTTTGTCCCTCTCGGTGTTTTCTATAGCTGCAAGCTGATTGGCTCGACATGTCTATGACATCACTCAGAGCGACACCATGTGCTGCGTTCAGATTAGTAACTTTGGAAAATATCATGTGATCATGGTGTTAAACACAGAGGTCCCTCAGAAGTCCCTCAAAGATCATTTTCTGGGATAGAAACAGCCAGAAATCCAAACTTTTAAACTAATGAACTTATTAAAATTTCAAGCTTAATAATAAATGAGATTATATGATTTTGCTTAAAGTTTGTTTTTGTTTTACCCTTGTTTTGTTTTCCAACTTGTATCTGCCTTATTTTCATGTTATGTTAGAACCTTAGGATAAGGCAATGTGTCTGAGAGGAGAGCTTAGATAAACAAACTTTAACAAAAGTTAGTGCAATTGCATTTGTGAACTTCATTTATTATTTTTATATACTTTAAATGTATAATTTTAATATTGGTTTGACTGTCCAATTAAACTTTATTTTGTTAAACTCTATAAATTAGAAATGTACTCCATTATTTCTTTAGCAGACTGAAAGTAGAAGGACGGAGAATGACCACAATATCCTAATATATTTAAACCAGAATGCTCTGATAATGAAAAATGCCTCAAATAATGTCCTCTCTCTTCCACTCCATATTTCTTCACCAAATAAAGTCCACGTTACTCTCTCAATTCTGTGCCAAAAGGCACAACATGATAGTGAGCCATGGCTCTAATATACTTTGAAAAATGGCACATCTGTTCTGTAGTCAGCATACCAATATTAGCCTCTTTACAAAATACAAAGGAGATTTTACCAACCAGAAGAATCTAGAACCTGACAACTCAAATACCATTCAAAGCAAATATTTAATCTAATAACTGGAACTAAATGTTAGGCCTCATGGCAGTTCAACAGCCACTAAAATAAGTTTTAATAATAGGGTAAGCCCACTGCATCCAGAGCAAAGAGAAGCATATCACATGTATATAAAACAAATCACTAACCTTTTATACTCTGACTTTACCCTCTCTGAAAGGGCTGAAGAAGATTGCAGCAAAGAGTTTATTTCAAGGCCCTGAATATCCGTATCATGCTCTATAGCTTACATATTGCTTGTAACAGTTAACAGAATAAGTACCAAGTACCTGGTTAAATTCTCTGCATGCATTGGTTCAATTAATCATTGGAATCATTTTAGGATTTTTCTCAATCTCAGTTTACAGATGAGCAAGCCAAGAGTAAATAGTTTGTCCACTGGAATGTGTTGATTAGAAATTTTAGTTCACTCCAGAAGTCATGCAGTGAACATTATGCAACCTGTTTCTCCCAAGCAGGCATCCAGTGAGCCTCAGAAGCAACTATTTCAAGATGCATAGTGCTACCTCCATGCCACAAAGTGAAATTGAGATCCAGAGATTTCAAGCGAGCAACTCAAAATAGCAGACTAGTGAGAAGTGGCACTGGACCATGTTAGATCACGTGCTTTTCTTTCCTATACCACTACCATTGCTTGAATTTTGTGGGCACTCCTGAGGGTTTGTTCTCTACATCTGTGTTTCTAGTTTGGAACTGGGTATTCTGTGGGCCACTGTCTTGATCAGTGACCCTTCTAAACTGTACCCCAGTGCAATAAGAATGACATAAGATCCTCTATACCTGGTGCCTCTTCGTTCTTGCCTTGCCCCAAGCTATAATAGCAGAGCTAGCCACTTGTGAAAGAAGTGCTTTGTTTTGGTCACTGCTACCTTCCCCCTTCTCTACTTTTTATTTGGAAGGGACATTCCTTTCCCCTTTTAGCTCATTGTGCCCTTATGATCTTGAGCACCTCCCCATCATAAAAATAGAAAAGGAGCTATGAGTCATTTACACTTTAGCATGAATGTGCTTTCATGACTTCATCAAGGCTGCTTGTGCCTTTTTCTCTAATTGCAGAATGAAAATCTCTGCATGATCCTGGTTTCTCCCCTGAGAGAAATAAGCTGAGGATGGTCTAGATGTGAGGAGCAGAGACATGTGGGCTGCATGACTGTTGCAGACCAGGCATCTGGAGAGGCTTTTTTAAGCAGTTGTCTCACAACCAGGTTCTCTCACTTCTTCCCTCTCTGCTTATAGCAGGTGGACTCTTGCCCTCCACCCACTTCTAATTCATCAGGAATCCAGAAAACAATCTTCTTTCCTTCCACTGAGCATATGTTCTTTCATCTTCCTGGGGCCCATGACATGGTGACCAAGCTGCCCTTGAGAGCACAGCTTTTCTGCCACTGACTGCCAGTGAGTCGGCATGTGACTGATGTGCATGCATGCATGTAGACCAGGAAGGTAGGGACATGGCAGGAAAATCATGAGTTGCCTCCGACTTGCAGCCTCATCAATGAAATGATATCTTACTTTGAGTTCCTCCAGAAAGAGGAGACAAGGATTCAAGTGTGAGTGGTTTCCCTGGGATGGAGGTGACTCCATGGCACAGGAGAGAGAAGTGGAAGGAAGGCGGGCAGAGGGTACGTTATCACTCACTTATCAGTCACTTACCACTGCGGGCAGCATAACAAGGAACACTGGGATGCTGTAGCTACAGCATCACTACCGTTTGCCCTGAGCAATAAGGAGCAAGGACTTTATCCACCAATTCTCTTTAGTCATTGGTAAGATCTTCTGGGCCAGGGTTGCTCATTTTCTCTCAATTCTAATGTGTTCCTTTGGATCACAGACTTTCTTTAGTTCAGAAAAATCTTTCAGGCAGAAATCCAGCTATTAGAGCTGAGAGTCGTTGAACTACACTGAAGTTGTCCTAGGACTATGGGAAAGGCACCCATATGCCTCTGCAGCTGTTTAGATGGCAGAGGGAGTGCCAAGAGCCTAATCTGCTTGAGATTGTCTTTATGAAATTTGTATATCTGTGCATTGAGGATTAAATTATTCACAGTAGCAGAGTGGTCCATCACCACTATTGGTGATAGTGGGTTCAGAGAATTAACAACTCCGGAGGGGAAGTGCCAAGCAGTGGGTTTGGCTGAACACATGTAAAAACTATTATTGTCATTGGTGTAGACTGCTTGTTATTAATGGCTGACTACAATACTGAATAGCAATGATTATGTGTGTTATTAAATATGTGTCAGATTAACTTTGCCATAAAATTTATGATAATACTTTATTCACATGCTCAGTCTTCAAATGTATTGCTTATGTAACATGTTATGACATTTAAAAAATACCCTAAACATTTTGGGTTTGGTGCTACATTGCTTATCCATGAGTCTAATTTCTTCATTCTTTTGAAATGTTCATATTACATGGGATTAGTCATGGACTTTGCCTGTAGTGATGCCAGAATCAAAGCAATTTCACATGCCCAGTTATTGTAGCTGAGAGGCTGACTCCCCTCTCACTGTGACTTAGTTAGAGAGATAGATAGAGATAAATAATAGAGTTAGATGGAGATAGCAATAGATTATAGATAGAGATAGATATATAGATGATAGAGATAGATGATAAGTAGAAGATAGAGATAGACTGATAGAAGATAGATGATAAGTAGATTATAGATAGATGATAGATGTTAGAGATAAATAGAAGAGAGATGATAGACATAGATTAGATAGATAGATGTCATACAGAGATAGAGATATATTTATATGGTTATTTCAAGCAACTTTTATGTGAACGTAACCGTGTAACCTTCACTGTGCCAGATGGAGTGGATTTAGTTAGGTGTTCAAACCTGATTCTGTCCGTAAAGAGCTCATGGTCTAGTATAGACAGTCATGCCAACTTATAGATGATTGTTAAAGAGGGGAGCAAAAATGAATAAAAGACTTCTGTTTCCCTAGGTATGCAATAGCAAGCTGTTTCTCTTTGTGGTTCCCAGAAAATATTTCCCAAGCTACCAGTCGTGATTTTATGCTTTCAGAAAAGAGTGCGTTGTAGGGTAGTACTCATGGCATGGCCTCAGGTTTCTGTGCAAGCTGAGAATCTGAAAGCCATTCACTGGTAAAAATGTAAGTGCTGCTTTACCCAGGTGCACAGTGGTATCGCCTTGGTAGAATCCAAATCTAAAGATGGCATCAGACCCAAGACCACAGACTTAACAAAAAGCCAACTAGAAGAACTTTGCTATTCACAAAAAAGGCAAAATGTTATCAAGAATAAGGCTTAGTACTTCAGGGGGCAGAGCCAAATATGTTCTTGAAGTTTGTAAGTTACATGAAAAGGGTGAATTGGGAAGTCACTGCTCCCATTGTCAGCTCTCAGAATTGTCTTCACAGGACAAATCAGAGGACCAAAAGGGAGAAGGTCAACAGCAGATGAGCCAGGGAGAGGGCTAGTGTTGGCCCTGGGGTCCGGTGACCTCCCAAAGGTTGTAGCATGGCTCAAGCAGTGGAATAGATAAGTGAATCTAGGTCAGATTTGTACCTGAAGATGAGAAAGAAGGTTTGTGCAGAGAGAATTTAAACAGCTTACTTTAGCCCTTCTAAAGAGTCACATTTTCCCTATTGCCAACATAAAAACATTCCAGATGATCATGCAATGTAGAGCTATGTTATGCCCATAGAAAGTAGGGCAGCCACTCGAATATTAGGGATACCAAATTATAGCAACCAGATTTGAAACAACTCTGTCCTTTCTTTGTCCGGAACAGTGACTACAGGCAGGATCCCAGCCTATAAAATGCATGTTTTAGTTCATTCATAGCATAACAAAGGTAATAGTACTGCCAAGAGCCGGTGCTAGCTTTCCCTCCACACCAAACCCATACTTGATGAAAACGTGGCTTAACAGAAAGTGTACTGCTAGTTGGAAACTTTGGCCGCTGTCCACTCCCACAAGCTGGAGCTCCAAGATGACCATGGAATTCTCCTTGGCCCTTTATGCCCAGCAGGGCAGCAGCCTGTCACGGGCATCCATGTTTCTCAAGTCTCCGCCTTCCCTCTTAATCCCGTAGCCTCTGCTGTGACCAGAGCCCTTTTTAAGACCAAATGGACTTCTTGCTTCCTGTATTGCCCTTCTTTAGCTCATCTTCCAGAAGTCATGCCAATGGTTTCTCCTGCTTGCCTGGGGAATGAGATTCAGAGAACTTGCAACTTGGCCTTGGCTTGTTTCCCAGGTTCGCCTCCAGTGACCTTTTGCTCTACTCCAGTCCCTGAGCTCACCTTCATTCTCTGGACATGCCAGGCAATTTCATAATCACCATTCCTTATCTATATCCCTCCTTCTGATGAGCTCAATACCTTTCTGAAACTTTCCAAGACACTCCCAGGGAGAATTAATCTCTTCGACCTCTGTATTCCAAAATTAACCTTCCATTATAGTAGTTAACCTTCCATTATAGTAGTTACCATGTTAGTTACTTGTCCATCTTAATTAGCTGTGTAACACCTAGTACAGGCATTGAAACAGAGTAGTTGCCCAAACATGGACTCAGTTTTAACTTAAAGTGAGATGACAGTTTTCAGACGTCAGACTCCTTGGGTCAGAAATATTTGGCTTCATTTTTCTATTAGGCAGAGTTCTTAATTTCAAGCATTTTGAATGACCCTGGCTTGTTCAAGCAAGGAAGGAATGAATTGAAGTCTGTGGGTTGCTCACAGACTTCCTGGGAGATCCACAGAGACAGATGTTGGAGGAACAGGATGTGCCAGTAGCAGGAACAATACATAAAATCTCTGGGAGAACCAACTTATTGCCATGATTGGGTGCAGAGTTTGCCACTGTTTTAACCGCAAACCTGAAGTCAACTCAGTTGCTCCCCCTGGACATTGATGTAGTTGCCGGTACTGATGCCGCCCCCACCACAGTGAGTTCTATGCTGTCCCTGCTTGTCCTGCATCAAGTCAAGAGCTAAACTCCATCTGACTGGTTGCACCTATACCACGTGCCTGAGCCATAGCTGCAAGGGAGGCTGGGAAAGTGAGTCTGTGGCTTCTCTGAGGTTGTTGATCTCTGTCTCCCATTGAGATCCATAGAGCAGGGAAATTCCCAGACAAGAAAGTCAGTTCAGGCCCTGGGGCGGCGGGGAGGGTGATGAAAGGTACGGAAAGCATAATAAAGATCCGTTAGAACTTTCAGGACACCAAGAACACAGGAAAAGCTTCCTTTGATGGTATTCTGAGTCTTCGCTGAAACAAAAAAAAAGTTCAAATTGGATGAATGGAGAATTGAATAAAGGGGATATTTACAGGGGATGGACATGCTGTAGGGAAACCACAGGGCAGTGTCTTACTCCAGGGCTAATAGCAGTGGGAGTCTGAGGAGGCGAGAGAAGGGAGCGGTTACAAGGCCACCTGACTGGAGCCAAGACCACTTTGCCCCGAGAAACTCCAGAGAGAGATCAGAGGAGTG
>RJWH01002991.1:0-185376 GCA_004363575.1 Solenodon paradoxus
AAAATGCTTTCAACACTGACTATGATGTTGACTGTGGGGTTTTCATATATGGCCTTCATTATGTTGAGGTCTGACCCTTCCATTCCCATTTTATGGAGGGTTTTTATCATAAATGGGTGTTGGATCTTGTCAAAAATTTTGTCTACATCTATTGATATGATCATGTGGCTTTTCTCTTTGCACTTGTTGATATGATGTATGAAACTATCGGTTTACATATGTTAAAGCATCGTTGCATCCCTGGGATGAATCCCACTTGATCATGGTGGATGATCTTTTTAATGCATTGTTGAATTCTGATTGCTAATATTTTGTTGATGATTTTTGCATCTATGTTCATTAGAGATATCAGTCTGCAATTTTCTTTCTTGGTGACATCTCTGTCAACTTTTGGTATCAGTGTAATGTTAGCCTCATAAAAAAGCATTTGGGAGAGTTCCCTGTTCTTCAGTATTTCGGAAGGGTTTGAGAAGAAAAGATGCTAATTATTCTCTGAAGGTTTGGTAGAACTCATTGGAGAAGCCATCTGGTTGTGGGTTTTTATTTGCGGGGAGGCCCTTGACTACTTCTTCAATTTCTTTGCTTCTAATTCTTCTATTCAGGTTTTCCAGTTCTTCTGGGTTCAGTCTCGGTGGACTATAGCTTTCTAGAAATCTTTCCATGTCCTCAAGGTTGTCCAATCTGGTGGCGCAGAGTTGTTCATAGTAGTCCCTTATGATGTTTTGAATTTCTGTGGTATCTGTTGTAACTTCTGCCCTTTCATTTATGATTCTAGTTATGAGAATTTTCTCCCTTTTTTTGTGAGTCTAGCCAATGTCTTGCCAATTCTGTTTATTTTTTCAAAGAACCAAGTTTTGTTTTCATTGATCTTCTGGATTGTCTTTTTGTTTTCTATTCTGTTCATTTCTGCTTGAATTTTGATTAATTCCTGTCTTCTGTTTATTTTCGGCTTTAATTGTTCTTCTTTCTCTAGTTGTTTTAAGTGTAAAGTTAAGTTGTTTACTTGTGATTTTTCTTGTTACTTGAGATAGGCCTGGATTGCAATGAACTTTCCCCTTAGTATTGCTTTTGCTGCACCCCATAGATTCTGGTAGCTTGCATCCTCATTCTCATTTGTCTCTAAGTATTTTTTAAGTTCCTCTTTGATTTCCTCTTTTATCCAAGGGTCCTTCAAGAGCATATTGTTGAGTTTCCAATTGGTTTGGGGTCCTCCAGCTTTCTTTTTGTGGTTGATTTCTAGTTTTAGGCCATTGTGGTCAGATAAGATGCTTGAAATGACTTCAATCTTTATAAATTAATTGAAAGATGTTTTGTGTCCCAGCATATGATCTATCCTTGACAATGTCCCATGAGCGCTTGAGAAGAAAGTGGAATCTGTAGCCATTGGGTGAAGTGATCGGTATATGTCTATTAGATCTCTCTGTTCCAGATGGTCATTTAAAGTGGCTGTTTCCCTGTTAATTTTCTGTCTGGTTGGTCTATACACTGTTGTAAGTTTGGTGTTGAAGTCCTCCACTATTATTGTGTTGCTGACAATGTCTCTCTACAGGTCTAATAATACTTGCTTGGTACATTTTGATGCTCCTTCATTTGGTGCTCATATGTTAATAAACGTTATGTCTTCCTGCTGGATCAATCCTTTAATCATTATGTAGTGTCCATCTCTCTATTTTGTTATGAATATAGCTGTTTCTGCTCTTCTGTGGTTGCCATTCGACTGTAGGATTGTCATCCAGTCATTGACTTTGGGCCTTTGCTTATCTTTGGGAAGAAGGTGGATTTGCTGAATGCAGCAGAAGGTTGGGTTATGCTTTTTAATCCATTCAGCCACACTGTGTCGTTTGGTGATTTCAGTCCATTAATGTTTAGTATTATTGATGTACGGCTGCTTAGTGTCATTTTATAATTTGTCTTTCATATGTTGCTCCAGATGATGACTTGGTTCTCCTTCTCTTTTTAGGTTGGATGGGTGCAGTTATTTTTGATTGATTTCACCTTTTGTTTCCTTCTTCGTTTTCTCCCTGAGGATGTGTTTTGCGGTTACCCTGAAGTTAGTATTCACAGTTCTATGTTCACTGCCTAATCTTATTTGAAAGTATATTAGTCTTCCACTCTTTCTAACTATCCACATTTTGTTCTCTTCTCTTCCTCCCCACTTTTAATATTTGCTGTCATACTGTTTTTCTGTGTGATTTCTTTATGCTTTAATAGAGCATCCTTTAATATTTTTGGCAAAGCTGGTTTTGTGGTGATGAACTCCTTTTGTAATAGTGCTCGCTCTCTCTTAACCAACAAATCCAGACGGTGCTCTTTTAGAAGCAGTGAAGATAGCTTTATTATACTTTTGGGATACACTTTTATTGGTGAGGGAGAGGGGGAGGTGTGAATTAGAACAGGAATTACAAACCAGGAATTCAGGTATTAATTTGTGAATTCCTCACATGGATAACACACAGGATTCACATAATTGTAAAATGCACATAGGGTTTCATTCTCAGAAAGGGGTCCTTTTCATCTAGTCAGTAGCTCCCAGCCAGTCTAGACTGTCAGGCGCCTGGTGGCTGGGTGGCCACCGTTGGTCCTCGGTGGCTAGAAACTGGTGTGCGGCTTCCTCTCTTCTACACTTTAACTTTTGCATTTTAGGTTTTTATCATTCCCTCAGTTCTGAATGATAATCTTGCCGGATATGGTATCCGAAGTCAAGAATCCTTTTCTTTCAGCACTTTGAATATATTATGCCATTTCCTTCTGGCCGGTAGAGTTTCATTTGAGAAGGCCTCTGACAATCTTATGAGGGCTCCTCTGTATGTGACACATTTTTCTCTGACTGCTTTTAATAGCCTTTCTTTATCTTGGACTTTTGACATTTTGACCCCTCTGATGCGAATGTTGTTCCTTTTGATGCTTTCAGAGAGGTCTCAAATGCTGTCTGGATTCTTTGAATTTTTTATCTCTTTGCTGGTTTGCTTGATTGAGCTCCTCTGTGCTGTCTTCCAGATCACCGATTCTGTTGGAAGCTTCATCCATCCTATTGTTGAGTTCTTTAATTTAGCCATCGTGTCTCTTACCTGTTCGATATCTGGTTTTAATTCTTCTCTTTGCTTCCTGACGTTCTCCTTTACTGCCTCTATGATTTCTGGATTCTCAAGAGCATGTTAATCACTATTACCCTAAATGCCTCTTCAGGTAATTTACATATGTCTGCTGTATTCAGATTTCCCCCTGGGTGTTGGATTGGATCCATCATCTCACGTCTATTTCTCTGTGCCTTTGCTCTATTTGGTATTCTGTTTATATTTGGTATTCTGTTTATATTTCTAAGGGCTTGGTTTCCCTGGCGTTGTGTAGGTTGGTTTGTCCAGAATTGGTCATCAGGCTGCAGTTTCGCCTCTACCCACAAGGTGGTGCTGGAGGGTAGTGCAATCCAGGGGGCGTGGCATATCTGATGGGTGGGATTTCCACTGGGCAGATATGTGGGCAGGATTTCCGCTCCATGGACCCCAGTCTCTGGTGTGAAATGGTTTTGGGAAGGGTTTGAGCTCTTTGGCTGATTTCTGGTTGTGGCTGCACCCATCACAAATTCACCGCGTGGGCTCCAGCTCAGCTCCCGGTGTGCTGGCTCTCCTTTCACCCCCTCCCAAGTTGGTCCTCTGTGGCTCCGCATCTCAGCCCCACAGGGCCCACCTCTCGCTGCCTCCGAAGCTGGTCCCCAAATCCCTAACCTCCACCCCAATACGCGTCTGGAGATTCTCGAGCTCCATCCCAAATCCAAATCTGTGGCTTAGCTCAGAACCCCGCCGGGCACCCTTACCCACGATTAGTCGTCGGTCGATCTGTCACCAGCTGAAGTGCCGTTTTGTTTCTTGGGGTTTTTCTCAGGGAAAACAGTGATTTTTGTTTGTTTGTTTTCGTTTTTGTTTTTCCATGTCTGTGGGGAGCAACCCGAAAGTGCATCCTATGGAATCGCCATGCGGAAGTCAGCCTCCTCACTATTGCTTTTTGAAGAACTTGGCAGATTCAGTAGTCCTAATGAAGAAACTGAGGCTCAAACAAATAAACAGACTTGTTCAAGTCACATAGCTAGATAGTGATAGACCTGGGATACAAATCCCATCTCTCCTACTTTATTGTCTGATATTCTTTGTAATAGACTATTCAAAGGCACTGCACTGCTCTGTGCCAAAGCTATCATCTGTAAATGGCACACATTAACCTATGTTTTACCATCTTTAAAGGGGGAAGGGAAAATACAACCGGACAGTTACTAAGTACAAATCTTGCGTTAACAGAATGTGGTTTCGCCTCCCTGTCTAGGGTTGATGTATAACTTGACTACTGCAAAATACAATTGCAGTTGAAAATTAAAGAGCATTATATTGACTTCAGTATTATTGATTACACACCATAGAAAAATTTTAGAAAGCTTTCCTACCCAATAAACTTCAAGGTTGATAACGAAGAATACTAAGCTTATTTGTACAAGGGTGAAGGGTATGGAGAGGTGTTACAAAAAAGGAAAATATTCCTGATAAAGTTCTTAGAAAGGTTTAATTTTAGAAGACATTTTTCTTAGCAGTAGATGACCTATTTTTATACTTCAGTTGAATCACTTTCTCGGTGCTTTATATGTCTTCTTTGCTTTATACCTCTACAATTGAAAAAATACACCATAAAATACATGCTTGAAGATTATTTTTATAGGTCAAATCCAAAAATTCCTCTTGGGAAAGCAATTCTAGATAAATATATAAATAAATTATTTTATCTTCTTCACAGAGCCTCCATGCCATAGACAATTACCAGTTTATACTTAGGTGATGTTATGCAACTGTTGGCTGATTTCAGGACAATTGACACAGGTCATGTTATTTGACTTGTGTGCCATATCCATCTCTCAGGTCAAGTAAAGGCAACATGCACATTTGGTTTTCCATCTAACTCAACTTACAAGAAATTCTGTTAATCAAATACTGACTTATACTAATGCTAAATAGTTTAAGGCAACCGATATTGTTTTGGTAATTAGCTACATCTATTGACCTTATGTATCTGTTTTAAAATGAATAATCAGGTAATCAAAATCTGAGCCAGTCTAAGTCCCCTTCTTATTGCCTATGTTCAATGTTTACACATGAACTACAGAAAAATAGGGTGCTTAGTATTTTATAGAATTGTGTAGTATTGATACACATCCATAACATTTCCATTCATCTATATGCCATTTATGTAAAGGTTCAAAGCACACACACACAACCACTCACTTCATGCACATGAAAGTGGTTTAATACGAGAAGGCCTGCATATTTCCTATGTGTGACTGTGAAAGTCATTATAAGATTTGTGCATGATGGATGCACAAATGTGAATTTCTTGCTATTTAAAATAAATAAAATATGATTCCTGTTCTTCTGTATAAGGAGAAAAGGAAGACTGATCCTGAAAAGACCAGCGCAAAAAATTTAAAAGGGATTCTTCCCGTGTGCATCATACATGTGTGAAACACAAACAAAAACAGGAACATGACTGGCTTTGAATTATGCCATTTGACATTTTGATAATGTGAGTCTTAGCCCAACTGCAAATATTTTAACAGGACAGGCCTGTACTTAACACAAAGAATGCAAATATCATGGCAATCATCTTATTCTATTATGTTCAAATTTGGTCACATTAAATGCTATTTAAGTTTCTATTAAAGCAAACAAATGAATAAAAAGGCTTAAAATCTTTGAAACGAAAATTTGTTTTTGACTTCAACATGTAAGGAGTTTAGAAGACAACATCCCAGACACATTAACAACTCTTTTTAGATTCATCAGGGAAGTGAAGTCACAGGTATGACTGCCTCCAAAGGTGAGGAAATAGGTAGATACAAGAAACCACAACATACCAGAACATAATCCCACAGGCAGAAACTTTGGACTGAGCCAGTGCTGGGGTATGAAAACCTAACATCTAACCCATGAATTCCTGGAGGCTCCATCTGAACAAATTTGAGAGTTAGAAAGCTCAATAGGTGCTCAATCATGAGGAGGTCCCCACGCTTTTGTGAATTTTATCTATCAGTCTCTCGCAGTGAATATTAAAGGGAACCTCATGCTTTAGCAGAGAGAGAGAAGCAAGAGAACCATTTTGAAATGCACCAGAGCTGACTGTTCTCCTAAACAAGGTCTACTCCAGGAGAAATGATTTTAACTATTGTACCCTGTTGGCATTTTATCAAAGCTAACGTGTGAGGAAGGGGAAATAACCAACTCCAGTCCCATTCTGTTCCACCTAAGGAGAGGGGTGACTGAGAAGCACTGGTTAATTTCATGGTCCAACCTCAGAACATCTACCACCATGTCATGTAAAGCTTACTTAAAATAGTTCCTTTTATCCAGTATATCATGTCCACCTGTTCATAAAAACATTGCAAGCCAAGCTAAACAGAAAAAATTCACTGTGAACATACTGAACAAGCATCAGAATGAGAGTCAGCTACAATAAAGCTGACTCAATGGAGTCAGCTAGCTAAAATGGAGCTATCAGACTGTATTAACAACAAAAAAGAAAACCGTGATAAAAAAAAACACTAAGGGTTTTAATGGAAAGCATAGAAAATACACAACACCATATGGCTATTGTGATCAGAAACACAGAAACTTTAAGAAAGTATCAAAAATGATCCTAGGGATCAACAATGCTGTATGAGAAATGAAGAATATCTTTGGTGAGCACATTAGCTGACTGGATACAGTTCAGGGAAAAATCATCGAATGGGAGGTTATAACAATAGATATTTCTAAAACTAAAAAAGAAGCAGAATAAGAATCCCCAAGCTCCATAGCATCATGATATCTAAGAAATAGATGGGACATCTACAGAAGTTAAGTCATATGCATAATGGGAACACAAGAATGATTTTAAAGAGAAAAGAACAGAAGGCAAATTTGAAGCAAAAATGCCTGAGATTTCCTCCAAGCTAATGCAGATGTCAAAGCACAGATCCAATCATCTGAGAGAATTTCACCCAGGCAGGAATATCATATGCAAACTTCAGAAAATCAAAAATAAAGAAAAGATCTGGAAAGAAGCCCCAGGTTCTTAGGGAAGTGGGAAAAACCTACCCTATGCAGGAGTAAAGATAAGGGCAACATCCAGTTTCTCCAAAGAAACCACACAAGCAAGAAGAGAATGCAGTGAATTATTTAATCTATTAAAAGAAAAAATCAGCTTAAATTATTACATCCTGTGGAACTATCTTTAAGTGAGGAGAAATAATCTCTCGGAAAAACAAAAATCGAGGAAAAGCTTGCTGCCAATAAAACTGGCAAGCATTAACTGTTATAAAAAATCCCTCAGAGAGGATGAAAATGATACACTTTGGAAACTGATGTCTACATAATGAGAGTTAGAGCATTGGAGAATGAACAAGGACAGGTAAAATGAAAGATTGCATCTTTTACATACTTAACTTGGTAATATAACAGCTCAAAAACTGTTGAAAATATCAATGATATATTTATATTGAGTGTTTAGTTTATTGAATATGCATACACACACACACACACACACACATATATATATATATATATATATATATATATATATACATACATACATACATACACTAGGAGGAATTGAAAACCTTTCATTATTTTAAGATGTTGTAAACTACCTGAAGTAGAATGGTTTTAGTCAAGAGTGGACTAAGGGTTAATTAAAAACGCATATTGCAAACTGTATGCCAACTACTAAATATTTTTGTGGAATAAGAAGTATATTTGGCATGCAAAGAAAGGAGATAAATAGGAATTCTATAAAATACTCAATTGAAACAATAAAATGCAGAAAATGTGTGGAAAACCATATAAGGATAAAGAATAAAAACAAGTAGAAAAGAGTAACTAATATGGTAGCTAATAGCACAACTACATCAGTAATCACTTCATTTTTAATAATAGCTTTATTATACCTTTTCTTTGCATTACTATATGTATTTCAGGATATTGAAATCACATGTCAGTCTGCGAGTATATCATACCACACACACCACCAGAGTCCCAGTGAACATCACCACCACCACCCTTCCTCCCACCTTCCTGGTAACCACCGTCTTGTGTCACCTGAATTTTTTTGAGGTTTATTTATCCATTTATTTTGTTTCACTATATTCCACCTGTGAGTGAAACCATCCTGTACTTTGCTTTTTCTTTCTTGCTGATTTTACTAAACATGATCCCCTACATTCCCATCCAAGTTGTTACAGTGGAGACAGTTGCATATTATTTTCAGCTACAAAAAATTCCAGCCAGTATATATGACATGCTCTGTTTGTTCTGTTTCCTTAAAGAATGTCCCTTGGATTTTTGTGGGGATTGCATTAAATCTTTATATTGCTTTGGGAGGGATGGCCATTTTTTACTATGCTAATTCTCCCAATCCATGCACACGAATGTTCTTCATTCTCTGTCTTCTTATATTTCCTTTGTAACATTCTTGTGGTTCACATTGTAGAGTTCATTCACATCCTTTGTTACATTTATTCTAGTTATTCTATCTTTTTGGCATTATGGGGAATGTGATTTCTT
This sequence comes from Solenodon paradoxus, assembly GCA_004363575.1. Classification (NCBI taxonomy): domain Eukaryota; kingdom Metazoa; phylum Chordata; class Mammalia; order Eulipotyphla; family Solenodontidae; genus Solenodon; species Solenodon paradoxus. The sequence continues at coordinate 8,574 of RJWH01002991.1, forward strand.
TCTTAATTTCATTTTCTTCTACTTCATTGTTTGCCTATAGACATGCTACTCCATTATTTGCATTGATTATATATCCTGCCACTTGGCAGTTTTCATTTATTTTTTGTTGGTTGATTCTCTGGCATGTTTCAGGTCATGTGCTCATGTGATCTGCAAATAATTATGGTTTTATTTTATCATTTCCAATATAGGCTCCCTTAATGTCCTTTTATTGCCTAATGACTCTGGTCAAGAATTCTAGAGCTATACTCAGTAGTGGCGGTTAGAGTCGGCGTCCTCATCTTGCACCTTATCTCGGGGAAAAGGCGTTCAATTTTTTGCCATTGATTATGATGTAGCCTGTGGGTTTGTCATGTATTGATTTTATTATGTTAAATAGTTGTTCTTTATCCATTGATATGATTTCTTATTTTATTTTACTGTTTTTTGGGTTTTTTTGGTGTATTCCTTTGATTGATTTGCATGTGTCAAACTATCTTTGCATCCTGGGGTTAAATCCCACTCGATCAGGGTGTATAATTTTCTAACGTGTTTTTGAATTGGTTTTGCCAGGATCGTGTTAAGGTTTTTCCATCTATTTTCATCAGTGATATTGGTCTGTAATATTCTTTTCTGGTGCTGCTTTCTTTAGTTTTGGGTTTAGGGTAACCTTAGACTCAGAATGTACTGGGTAGTTTCTCTCCTTTGTGATTTTGTGAAAGAAATTAAGGAGGATGGCTCCTAGCTTTTCTCTGAATGTCTGGTAGAATTCACTAGTGAAGGCATAAGAAAGAGGTTCCTATATATAAGTTTCTTATATTTTTGGGTTACTTTATTGCTGCTCCAATTTCTGTTCCTGTGAATGTTCTGTTCGAGTTATTGATATCTTCATGATATAGTTAGGGGAGTTTATGGATTCTAGACATCTGTCCATTTTCTTTAGGATTCACCAACTTGTTGGCATATAGGCGCACATGATCCCTTGCATTTCTGCAATGTCTGCTGTAATCTCACCTTTTATTTATTATTCTGGGCATCAGGGTTTTCTCTCATTTTACGTCATGAGTCTGGCTTTGGTATCATTTTCCTTTATTATTTCAAAGAAACTGTGCTTGGCTTCATTGATTTTTTGAATGGTCCTCATATTTTCATTGTCACTTGTTTCTGCTCGAATTTGTATTATTGCCTTCTCTCTACTGCATTTTGGCTTTTGTTGTCCTTCTCTTTTCAGTTCTTTATAATCTTTCCTCTCAGAAATACTTTTACCACATCCCATATATTCCGGTAGCTGGTATCTTCACTTTCACTTATTTCTACATGAGTCCTAATTATCTCTTTAATTTTATTAAAGATCCACAAGTTGTTCAGAAGTCTGTTATTTAATCTCCAATTCTTTGCGGTTCTTGCAGTTTTGTTCTTCTGGTTCAATTCCAATTTCACCCTCTTGCTGTCAGTAAAGATTCTTTCTATACTTTCAGTGTTGCTAAATATGCTGACACTTGTATTGTGCCCCAATGTATATTCTATCCTTAAAATGTTCTATACATACTTGAGAAGAATGTATATTCTTTTTTTGTTGATGGTGTTGTAAAACTCTCTGTATATGTCTGTTAAATGTCTGTGATCTATTGCTAGATTTAGGGATTGTATCTTTGTTGATTTTCTGCCTGTTCCATCTATCTATTGATGTCAGTGGGGTATTGAAATCCTCTACTACTGTTCTATTGCTATTAGTGCTCCCCATTAGCTTTGTCAGTATTAGTTTTATGTATCTAGATGGCCCAGCACTGCATCCATATAAGCTAATGACAGTTACTTGTTCCTGATGGATAACCCCCTTAACCATAGTATAGTGTTTGTCCTTGGCTCATTTTACCCTTTGTAGGTGAAAGTTTATCTTGTCTTATATTAGTATTGCAAATCTTTTAATGTTCATTACTTTGATGTATTTTTTCTGTGACATTTGACTTTCAATCTATGTTTGTCATGGATCTGATAGGAGTTTTTGTAGGCATAATATCAATGGATCTTGCTCTTTGATCCATCCAGACACTCTATTTTTTTTCATTGATGAGGCTGTGACTTTATTTACAAACTATGCCTTGGATCATAGTTTGATGGATGGCTTTTCTTTTTATCTTTCTTTACTATCAAATTACTGTTTCATTAGTTTAAAATATTATATAAGTTTCAGAAGAGTAGATTACCACTTGAGTCAAATTATATGTCACATCACTCCTATACCAACACCAGAGCTCTGATGTCAGTCACCACTATCATTTTTAATTTTTCAATCAACAAATGGATTTTTTAAATTTAATATTCATTGAGGCAACATTGATTTACAAAATAATATAAATCCATATATGCAGGTTTTCCCATTCCTCAAATATTTGATGATACTTCCTGCCCACCAACAACTTGCCAAAATGTCTTAACCATTATCTACTGGACCCCACCACCACTTGCCCCCCAACTCCCAATCCTGTTTCCTAGTGGTAATCTCAGTTCTTTTGTTAATATTCAAAAGTTAGTTTATGTTTGCTCTGTTCCTTTGTTTTGTTTCTTTATATTCCACAAATGATCATCTGGTATTGGACTTTTACCTTATGACTTATTTCACTAAGCATAATTACCCTCTAATTCCATCCTTACAACCACAAATAACAGGATTTCATCTTTTGAGGGCAGTATTCAATTGAGTATATATACTATACACTCTTTATCCATTCATCTGATGATGGATACTTAGGTAGTTTTGAATTGCTGCCTGTTATAAATAACAGTGAAATAAATATGGGGGTGCATTTATCTCCGCAAATTAGTGGGGTTTTTGCCTTCTGGGTGCTTACAAGTGTGGATGATATGATCTTTTGGGATACCCATTCTCAACTGTTTGAGGAATCTCCATATTGCTTTCTATAAGGATTGCAACAATTCACATTTCCACCAACAATATCAAGGTGTTCCCTTTCCTATTCATCCTCGCCAATATTTGTTATTTCTAGGCTCTTGGATACTAACCAGTCTCACTGGTGTAAGGTGATACCTCATTGAAGTTTTGATTGACATTTCCCTGTTAACAAGTGAGGAAGAGCCTCTTTTCATATGCCCGCTGGACATCTGATTGTATTATTTGGAAAAATGTCTATCCAATCCTTTGCCCATTTTTATTGGATTGATTTTCTTTTTAAAAACTATAATTTTATTATAATTTTTCTTGTTCTCAAAGCCATATTTATTTTTAAGATATCGAAATTGCTTCTCAGTCGATGGATATTACAAACCACACCCACCACAGTGTTCTACTTTCCTTTACCACCACCCTGTTCTCCTTCTTCTTTCCTTCACCCTCCCTGCATCAGACAGTCATAACCTTGTGTCCCGTGAATTTTGCTGGAAATTGTCTCATTTTGTTTCATTACTTTATATTCACAAATGACTGAAACCGTCCTGCATTTCCCTTTTTCTTCTTGATTTATTTTACTTAACATGATTCCTTCCAGTTCCATTCCGATTGTTGCAAAGGGCACAATTGCATCTTTTTTAGTAGCTGTGTACAATTCTACTGAGTATATAAACCACAATTTCTTTATCCTGTCATCTGTTAATAGGTATTTTGGTTGATTTCATGTCTTGGCTATTGTGAACTGTGCTGCTGTGAACACAGACATGCAGCTATTTCTCCTGATTAGAGATTTTGTGTCTCCTAGGTATACCCCTAGGAGTGGGATAAATGGTAGCTCCAGGTTTTTGTGTGTGTGAAATCTCCATACTGATTTCCTGAATGGTTGCACCAATTTAGAGTCCCACCAACAGTGTAGGAGGGTTCCATTTTCTCCAGATGAACTCTAACACTTTTTGTTTCTAGTCTTTGAAAAACAGAACAAAGCAGGATGCAAACAGGAATAAAGGTGAGCAGAGGAAGGCAGACAGGAAGAGATAAGAGAAAGGGGCATTCAATTTATTTAGTTGTACATCTTGGTTGTTCCCGCCAGCCCTGGGATATGAACCCAGGACCTTGGGATCTATGTGAGCTGTGCCCCACCACTAATTCACCTAGGCGCACCTCTAGGCTTTTGATGTAGGCCATTCTCACTAATACGAGATGGTATCTCTCTGTGGTCTTTGATGACAAGTGGTGTAGAACATTTTTTCATGTGTCTGTAGATCTTTTGTGTGTCTTCTTCACATTGATGTCTGTTCAGTTCTTCTTCCAGTTTTGTCACTACAGCCCTCTGTTTACTATTATTATATTATTTTCATCATTTACATTGGCAGTCTTTAAGATGTTTCCTGGTCCATAATTGTCATTCAGGAGGTATTCGTTGAGGTAAGATATGTGATAACATGAAAATGGCGTGCCATCTTACATATTAGATATTATTATTAGACATGTGCTTTTGGGAAGGTATCCGGCTATGTAGAAAGAGAGGCAGGGATGCTGAGACAGCCACTACATTCCCTGGATTTTTCTCCCTTGAGGCAAGAGAAATGTTTTTGAAAGAGGTTAGGCTTAGCAGAGGTCAAAGCCATTTAGTCAGTAAAACTGGTTCATGAAATCTCTAAATTTTAGCTTTGTTTTTTTTTATCAATAATTGATCTTTTTGAAGTAATATTGCATTTTAACATTAGCGAGGTTTGAGGTATATGTGATAGTATGTTTACATCTCTATACAGTACAGCAGGTTTACCACTCTATCTTTTCCTTTCCCTTCACTTTGCAATTAATACTGTTTCCCCCATTGCCCCCCGACTCCTCTCCCATCACTTCTCACACCCTTTGATTTGCTTTTTTTCAATAAATGTTCATTGGTGTTCAAATTACCTCTCTCTCTCTTTTTAAGTCCATTATTGTTTAATTTAACACATTTGTTTGCTTTTTATCTCTATACTCTTCATATGAGTGATATCATACCATGGTTGTTTTTCTCCTGGCTTACCTCACTGAGCAAAATTCTCTCCAGGTCCATCGATGTGGCCACAAATGGCAGGATTTCATCTTTGTGAAGGCTACATAGTATTCCATTGTGCTTGCACACCACTTTTTTTTATCCACTCATCTGGTGATGGGAATTCAGGTTGTTTCCAGCTCTTGGTTATTATAAACAATGCTGTGATGAAAATGCGCGTGCATATATCTCTGCAAATAAGTGTGTTGTTTTAGTGTAAATACCCAGCAGAGGAATAACTGGATCATATGGAATTTCCGTTCTCAATTCTTTGAGGAATCTCCATACTGCTTTCCGAAAGTTTGTACCATTTTACAGTCCAACCAACAGGTATAAGAGTTCCCTTTCTCCACATCCTCACCAGCATTTTCCTACCTTTTTTGGGTGATAGCCACTCTCACAGGTGTGTGGTAACATCTCATTATTGTTTTGATTTGCATATTTCTAGTGACAAGAGAAGTAGAACACCTTTTCCCTTACCTGCTGGCCATCTGTATATTGCTTTTAGAGAAATGTCTCTTAAAGTTATTCACCCATTTTTTGATTGAGTTGTTCACTTTTTTTGTTGAGTTAGTTTGTATATTTTAGACAGCAACCCCTTGTCAGAGGTGTGATGAGAGGATGTCTCCTTCTATTCAGTTGACTGTCTTTTAGTTTTGATGTGATTTTCTTTTGTGGTGCGGAAGCTTTTTAGTTTGATGCAATCCCATTTGTTTATTTTGGATTTAATTTCCCTCTTTATTGCAGTCGAGTTCCCAAAGATATCTCTTAGGTCATTGTCCAGTACTGGTTGTCTATGTTTTCTTGCACATATTTTGTGGTTTCCGGCAATACATCTAAGTCTTTAATCCATTTTGAGTTAATTTTAGTGGATGGTGTGTGGTAGGGGTCTAGTTTCAACCTTTCACATGTGGCTGTCCACTTCTCTCAGCACCATATATTAAAGAGCCTATCATTATCCCATCATCAGTTTTGGGCTATTTTGTCGGAAATTATTTTGCTGTCCTTGGCCTCTTGTGGATACAAATAAATTTCATGAATTTTGTTCTACAGCTGTGAAAATGTTTTTGGCATTTTGATGAGGATAACATCAAATCTACATACTGTTTTAGGCATGATGGTTATTTTGACTATATTAATTCTTCAAAACCATGAGCATGGAATTTTTATTTTCCACTTCTTTGTGTCATCTTCTATTGTCCTTCACTTCTTCGGTTAAATTTATTCCAAGGTACTTCATTATTTTTGATGCAATTTTAAATGGTATTTTTTTTCTTGAGTTCACGCTCTGTATTTTCATTTTTGGCATACAGAAATGAAAATCCTTTTTTAACATTAATTTTGCAGACTGCCACTTTACTGTATTTGTTTATTTTAAGTAGTTTTTGCTTGAGTTTTGGGGTTCTCTCTACATATTATGTTATCTGAAAATAGTGATAGTTTCACTTCTTCCTTTCTGATTTGGATACATTTGATATCTTTTTCTTATCTGATTACAGTGAGCAGGGCCTCCATTACTATATTAAACAGTAGTGGTGAGAGTGGACATCCCTTCCTAGTTCCTGATCTTAGATGAAAAGCTTTCAGTTTTTCTCCATTGAGGACAACTTTTGGCTGTGTGTTTGTCATAGATAGCCTTTATTATGTTAGAGTACATTCCTTGCATACCTACTTTTGGAGGGTTTTTAACATAAAAGTGTGTTTGGTCATATCAAATGCTTTTCCTGCATCAAGATGATCATGTGGATTTTGTCCTTTTTAATTGATGCAGTGTATCACATTTACTGATTTGCATATGTTGAAGATCGCTGCATCCTTAGAATAAATCCCATTCGATCATGGAGTATGATTTGTTTAATATTTTTTTGAAAATTATGTTGCATACTGTTTTGCTGAGATATTCACCAATATTCATCAAATACATAGATGTGTAGTTTTTTTTGGTGCTGTCTTTATCTGGTTTGGAAATCAGTGTAACATTGGCATCACAGCAAGTGCTTGGATGTTTTCCATCTTCATTTTTTTTGAACACTTTAAGAAGGATTGGTACTAAATCTTCTTTGAATGGTAGAATTCACTGGTGAAACCATCTGGCTCAAGGACTTTTGCTTTTGGGTAGGCTTTTAATTACTCTTTCAAGTTTCTGTCTTGTGATATGTCTGTTCATGGTTTCTAGCTCTTCCTGGTTTAGTCCTGGAATGTTATGTGTTTCTAGGAATGTGTCAATATCTTCTAGGTTACCCAATGTGTTGCCATATAGTTGTATATAGTATTTCTTATAATCCTCTATTTCTGCTGTATCTGCTGTGATTATTCCAATTTTATTCACGATTCTATTTGTGTTTTCTCTCTCTCTCACATACACACACACACACACACACACACACACACATCTGGCTAGTGGACTGTCAATTTTGTTTATTCTTCCAAAACAGCAGCTTTTGGGTTCTTTGATTTTTGGATACTCGGCTTTTTGTCTATTTCATTGATTTCTGCCTTCAATTTTATTCTTTCCTTCTATTGAATTTTTGCTTCCTTGCTTCTTTTCCTAGTTCCTTTAGTTGAAGGTTTAGGATTTCTGTTTGTGATTCTTCTTATTTCCTTGAGGTAGGATTCTATCTCTATAAATCTCCCTCTTACTACTGCTTTTGCTGCATCCCACAGATTTTGATAGACCATCTCTTTGTTTTCATTTGAATGCAGGAAGTTTTTTTAAATTTCATCCTTGAATTCTTCCTTTACCCAGTGGTTATCCAGTGACATGTTGTTTATTCTCCGCCCTTTTTGAGTTGTCCTCTAATTCTTCTTTTGCTTGATCTCTAGCGTGATGCTGTTATGATACAAAAAGATACCATATATGATTTCAATCTTTGAAAATGTCTTGAGACATTTTTTGTGTCCCAACCTATATCTATCCTTGAGAATGTTCCATGAGCACTTGAAAAGAATATGTAGTCTATCATTTTAAAGTTGAAGTACTCTATCTGTGTGTGTGTGTGTGTGTGTGTGTGTAGTCAGTTTCTTCTATTTTGTTGTTTGTTTGAAGATTTCATTTATTTAATGATTTTCTCTGTGGATGATTTATTCTCTACTGAAAGTGGAGTGTTAGGTCCCCCACTATTATGTTGCTGTCAATATCTCTATTTACAGCTGCTAATATTTGCTTGATATATATGTGTGCTCCTTTATTGGGTGCAATTATATGTTGACATGTTATATATTGACATGTGTCATGTCCTTCTGTTGTATTGATCCCTTTATCATTATATAATGACCATTATTTTCTTTTTAAAATTTCTTTAGCTGGAAGTCTACATCAGAGATAGCAGTGCCTGCTTTTGGGATTCACCCTCTTCTTGGAGTATTGTATTCCATGCCTTCTCTTTAAGTTTGTGTTTGTCCCTAGATCTTTAGGTGAGTTTCTTGAAAACAGTGTATAATCGAGCTTTGTTTCTTAATCTCTTTAGTCACCCTCTGTCTTTAAATTGGCAATTTCAGTCCATTTACATTTACAGTGATTATTGAAATTCAAGGACTTGCTACTGCCATTTGGATATTTGTTTTCTGGTTCTGTCTATCTACCACATTGTTTAGATTTTTGTGATGTTTCTTCTCTTTAGTTTGCACAGGAGAGTCCCTTTTAACATTTCTTGTAGAAGAGGTCTCATGGAAGCAAAATCTTTCAGCTTTTTTTGTTTGTTTGTTTGGAAAAACCTTTTTGCTTTCTCCCTTCAATTTGAGAGACTGTTTGGCAAGATATAGTATTCTTGGCTAGCACTTTTTATCTTGTTATATTTGGAAGACATTTTCGCATTCTCTCTTAGCCTGAGGTGTTTCTGCCGAGAAACACGAGAATAGTCTGGTCGTCTTTAGAATTCTTTCTTTGTCTCAAACTTTTGAAAGTTACAAAATTATATGCTTTGCTGTGGGTTTATTTTGAATTTATATCCCTGGATGTTCTGTTGGCTTCATTGACTTTTATGTTCATCTCCTGCCCTAGGTTTAGGAAGTTTCCAGCAACTATTTTTTTGAATATGTTCTCTGTTCCTTTCTTTGTCTCTTCACCTTTGGGATACCCAGTATTCTTATGTTGTTTTTCCTGGTGGTGTCAGATAATCCTGAGTGTTTCTTGTTTTTGCATTTAATTTCTCTTCTTTATCTGGCTTCTTCCTGTATCACTATCCTCTAAATCACTGAACCTATCCTCCATTTGGTTTATTCTATTCCTGTAGTTTTCTCTATTATTCTTACTTTAATATAAAACCTCCTTTACGTCCTGTATCTCTGTTATTTTTTTCTGAAGAACTTCAATTTCTTCCTTCTGCTCCTTGATTATATTTTTGAGGTCATTGACTTGTTTTTCTGAATTTCTTTGAATTCTTTATGTGTTAAGAAGAATCGATCTTCCATGTCTTTGAAATTGATTTCTGATGAGTTGTCACTTTGTTGTGTTTCCATATCTTGAGATTTTGAAGTATGTTGTGTTCTTTTTCCCCCCACGGTATGGGCTCTAGTTGATCAGTTGCTAGATGTTGTCTTTCTGCCAGGGGGTGAGATGGATTTGCTTTATATTTTTGACACTTACAAGCTTCTGTACTGTGGTTTTTGCTGTGTCAGGGAGTGAAATGGCTTCAGGATGGGGGAGGGGGTGGGGTGCTCAGGGCCAGGGAGTGGGGCAATAGTTTCAACCTGGCCTGGGTTGGGGGACTTGTTTCTGTTGATAGCATTCAACTGACTGGGACTGGAAGACTTGTTTCTGTTGCCTGCACTTAATGCCTGCTGTCCTTACCAAGCCAGCAGAACTGAGTCCTGCCCTCCACAGACTGTGCCACTAGTGCTCCAGTGCTGCTGGAATCTGATTCCTAGGGTGTGAGGTAAGAAGAGTGCTGATGTCATTCCCTCCTCCTGGCTTTGTTACCCCCAAACTTCTCCTTTTGAGCTTTATTCAAGTTAAGAGTCTCTTTATGAAGCAGTCTTTGCTCCTTCCTCCCTTGTTCAACTCGACCTAGCTTGCTCCTCCAACAGTGTCCGAATTTACCCGACACTGGAAAGGAAAGCAGATGCTGTGATGTCTATAAGTTCCCATGGCCGGGAACAAAGGAGGAAGCCACTTCTGCTGCTGCTGCTGCTGCTACCTCTGTGCAAGTTCCCCACATTCCCCTCATTCACCTTCAAAGCCTGGGGGTCCTCTCTATACTTTGCCAATGCTTTGGCCATTGCCATAGAGCTGCTGAAATGCCACAGATTACACTTCTCATGCAAAATCCAAAAACTCATGAGCCTTCCCCTGTGAGCATTAGGGGGTCAATCTCCACAATGCCATTTTCCCCAGAGCTTGGTTCTGTCCGTTTTTGGGTTTTTTTATTGGGTTATTTGCTTTTATTTTTGTTGAGATGTATAAGCTCTCTATGTATTTAGGGGATTAAGTTCCTATCGATGTTTGTTGCGTAGATATCTTCTCCAAATCAGTGAGTTGCCTTCTTTTTCAGCGGTACTTTTTTCACTGTGCAGAACTCTTTAAATGTGATTTAATCCATCTTATTTAGTGCTACTCCGGTTTCCTTTCCCAAAGATCACTGTGAGGTTGTGGTCATGGACCATTTACCCCACATTTTCTTCTACGTATTTTATGGTTTCATTTCTTATGCCCACATCGTTGATCCATTTACGTTCTCTTTCGTACAAGGTGCTCATTAGTAATCTAGTTACTTTCTTTCTTTTTTTTTTTTTTTTTGCAGATGCTGCTCTAGTTTTCCCGACACCATTTTTTTAATAGACGTTTCCTCCTCCATGTATGCTCTTGGTTCTTCTGTCAAAGTTTAACTGTCCATAGAGCTGTGGCTTAATTCCTGGGATCTCAATTTTATTCCAATGACCTGTGTGTCTGTTTTATTCCAGCACCTTATTGTTTTGCATTATAGTTTGAAGTCAGGAAATGTGATTCCTCCACTGGTCTTTATTTCTGCTAAGGATAGCTTTGTCTATTTGAGATCGTTTGTGGTTCCATACAAACTCCCCTATAGTTTGCCTAATTCCCTGAAAAAAAAAAGTATCTGAAAATTTGATGGGAATTGCATTAAATCTATAAGTTGATTTGGGTAGACTGGCCATTTAAATTAATTCTTTCAATCCCTGAGCAATGAAATAATCTTCTATCTCATTGTGTCTTCTATTTCTTAAAGTCTTCTGTTTTCATTGTAGAGATCTTTCAACTCCTTTGTTAGGTTTATTCACAGTTATTTGATATTTCTGATGCTATTAAGAATGAGCTATATTTCTTAAATTAATTTTCCTCTATTTCATTGTTTGTATGTAGGAAAGCTACACTTTTTTACCTGTCGATTTTATATCCTGCCTTGCAGATTTTTGCGGAGTGTGGGATTTTTCAGGTGTGATCTGTCAATCTGCAAATAATGATAGTTTCATTACTTCTTTTCCAGTTTGGATTTATTTACTTGCCTCATTGTTCTGGCCAAGACCCCAACACTATGCTGAATAGTAGTGGTGAGAGGGGGAAGTCTTGTTCTAGATCTTAGGGAAAAGACTCAATTTTTCACCATTGAGTATGATGTTTAACATGAGTTTTTCATAAGTTCCTTTTATTATGTTGAGGCAATTCCTTCTATTCTTCTTTTGGTGAGGGTTTCCATCATGAATGTGTATTGAATCTTGTCATCTGCTTATTCTGCATCTATTGATATGATCATATGAATTTCTATCTCCTCTTTGTTGATGTGGTGTATTACATTGATGGATTTTCATATGTTAAACCATCCTTTCATCTTCAGAATATATTCCATTTGATCATGTTGTCATATATGTATATATGCTGTTGAATTCATCTAGCCAGGTTTTAGTGAGGACTTTTGCATCACATTCATCTGAACTACTGTTCTATAGTTTTCATTTTTGGTGCTGTCTTTTTCCAGTTTGGGGATCAGGGTAAATTTAGCCTCATGGAATGTACTTGGGAGCTTGTTTTCTCCTATTTAAATTTGTGGAAGAGCTTAAGGAAGATGGGGATAAGGTGTTGTTGAATGTTTGGTAGAATTCCCTAGTGAAGCCATCTCAACCTGAGCTATTGCATTTTGGGGGAGATTTTTGAGTACTGTTTCAAATTCTGTGCTTGTGATTGATCTGATCAAGTTGCCTGTGTCTTCCTGGCTCAGTTTTTGGACGTCATAGAATTCTAGAAATTGTCCATTTTTCGATTTCTGAATTTGTTGACAAATAATCGCTCATGATAGTCTCTCAGTATCCTCTGTATTTCTGTGTTGCCAGATGTAATCTCACGTACTCATATCTGATCTTTGATATTAAAGGTTTCTTTCTGGGCTTTTTTTGTGAAAAACACAAAGCTAGGGGCTCTATCGATTTTATTTTTTCAGAGAACTAGCTCTTGGATTTATTGATCCTTTGGACGGTCTTTTTGTTTTCAATTACATATAATTTTTTTCATTATTTCTTCTTTCAGCTGATGTTTGCTTTGATTAGTCTTTCCTTGCTAGTTCTTTTAGGTGTCTGGCTAAGTATTTATTTTGGGTTCTCTTTCGGTTTTGATACCCACTCGTACGTCTATAAACTTAAATGTCACAACTACTCTTGCCACATCCCACATGCTCTGGGAGCTCATCTCTTCATTTTCATTTGTTTCTGGATAAGTCTTAATTTCATCTTTAATTTACTCAACTATCCAGGAGTTGTAAATCTCCACATCTTTGTGGTTCTTGCAGATTCATTCTTCTGGTTCATTTCTAGTTGTGGTCACCACAAAGCATGGTTTCTATAATTTCAACACCGCTACATTCGATGAAACTTGTTTTGTGTCCCAAGATATGGCCTATCCTTGACAATGTTCCATGTGCACTTGACAACAATGTATATTCTTTCTTTGCACTGATACAGCACCCTTATATGTCTGGTAGGTCCACATGATCTGCTGTTTCAATTATAGGCCTTATTTCTTTTCTTTATTTTCTGCCTGCACGATGTAATCATTGATGTCCTCTACTATTATTGTGTTACTGTCAATGTCTGCATTTACAACTGTCAGCATTTGTTTTATATATTTATATGGTCCAGTATTGGGTGTATATGTGCTAATTATAATGGCTTCTTCTTGTTGAAGTACCCCCCCTTAATTGTAATGCAGTGCACATCCTTGCCTTGAAATACTGTTTTTGGGCGGAAGTTTATCCTGGCTGAAATCAGTATTGCAGTTCCTGATTTCCCTTTGTCACTGTGCTTTGATATACTTTTCCTTTGAACTTCAAACAGTGTTTGCCTTTGGATCTGATATGAGTTTCTCGTAATCATAATATTGACAGATTCTGGGTTTTGATCCACCCAGGCACTTGGTGTCTTTTGATTGCTGCATTCGTTTCATTCACATTTAGGATGATAACTGATAAATAGGACTATGCCACTTGAAACTTTATTTTCTGTTGGTTTTATATAGCTGTGGCTTCTTTTTCCATTTGTTTTCGTTTGCTTTTTCTTCTCTGTGTTTTGTGTACTTCCAAGCTAAGTATTTGTTTAGGATTAGGTTTTTCGTCTGTCCTGTGGATTATCACTACCTTTACAGCTCTGTGACCATGTTTTATGTGCTGACACACACCATATTTATGTTATGCAGATTCCATGGTTCTTTCCCCCTTTAGTGTTATTTTTTCAGTTCTCTCCTACTGGTCTTATCTTTGTTTACGCTTTTGATTTTCTTTTTATGGTCATTCTTGGCATTTGGTGAAGATTTGTTTTTATTTTCCCTGTTGTAGGACCCCTTTAATGATTTCTTGAATGGTAGGCATGGTGACAGAAAAATCCATTAACTTTTGTTTGTCACTGAAGACCTTTATTTCCCCTGTGTATTTGAATGATAGCTTTTCAGGGTAGAGTATTTTTGGCTGGCATGATTTTTCTATTAGTATTTTGAATACATCATTCCACTCTTGCTTGGCTTGCAGGATTTCTGCTGAGAGGGGTGTACTTTTTTAGGTTATGTTTCTACTTTCTTTAGCAGCCTTGAGTAGTTTTTCTTGGTTGTTGGCTTTCGATAGTTGCATTACGTTGTGTCCGGGGTGGGTCTTTTTATATTGAGAAATTCTCATGTTCTGTCTCCTTCTTGGAACTCCCTGTTGCTTTTTGTGTCGTATCTGACAAATTCTTAGCTATTTCTTCTTTGCATAAGCTTTCTGTTCCTTTTAGCCTCTCTTTTTCTTCTTACAGGATGCCTATTATCTTTATGTTGGATTTTCTCTTGGTGTCTGAAAGTTCTTGTAGACTTTCTTCATTTTTCCTCAATCTTGTTTCTCTCTCCTCTCCTATGAGGCTCTCCTCTGTGATCTTGTCGTTGATTTCTATGATTCATTCCTTTGTGATATTGAGTCTGTTTGTGGTTTTTTGTGTTTATTTTCAATTCCTTGACTACCTTTTATCTCTGCCATTTCTGATAGGATTTTCTTCATGATTTCAGACTCTTTGATGAAATATTCTCTTCGATCTTTTACTTCCTTTTTGAGCCTTGTAATTGTCCTTGGATTGTTGTGCGTGTCCCCTGCATTTCATTCATCTTTTTCATAACTATTATTTGGAACTCTTTACCTGTTAGGTTTCCCCAATTGATGTGAATGGGATTTTTCTCTGGGGAGCACCTTACATCTTCCTCTCTTTGGGCAATTGTCCTTTTTGTAGTGACAATGACCTTATCATGACTTTGTTCTCTGCCTTGAATTTAGCACTGGATTTTATTTATTCTTTTACTTTGGCTTTCTTCCTGAATGGTGATGTTGCATCCTCATGTGGCAGGTACCAGCTACTTGGCTTCACTGGGAAGTGCGGTCTGTTATTCTCTCTAGAATGCTCTCTTGCAGTTGACCACACTAATGCTTCAGTGGCATCCACTGGCTTCTCTGTGGTTGGGGGATCAATTCTTTTCTTTCAAGCTGCTGATAGGAAGCTCTCTAATTCAAGCACCAAATTCATAAGCACCCCCTGTGAGCTTTTTCAACCCCTGAGGCAGCAGGCATTTTCTACTTGCTAGTTTTAGGGATATTAGAATCACTATCCTCTGCTCTTTAGTATTAGGGCTATCTCATTTAGGTCCCGTTTAGGTCTACTAAGCACAGAGACTGAAGTGTCCCATGATGATGCGGACTGAGTTTTCCTTCTCTGCAGCTCTCCAATCAGGGAGAAAGTTCAAAATCTGCCCCGTGAACTCTGTCTATTCCTGGGGTAATAATACTCACTCACCATAGCTCTTCAGCACAGGAGGGGCTCTCGGGTCGATACCCTGTGCTTCTCTCAGCAAAGACTGTAGCGTCTTTGGAAATGGGGGGGCCAGATTCTGTCTCCCTGCCTCCCTGCAAACAGGGGCAAGACAGTGGCCCCTGTGTGCTTCTTTGATCACTGTGGGGTTGGGACTGACTCCCCACCGATTTTCAAATGGGATGATCCCAAGCATGTCCCCTGTGTTCTACCAAACACAGAGAATGAAGTGTCCCGTGATGATGGGGGTTGGGCTCTCACTTTCTGCATTTCCACAGCCAGGGATCAAGTTCAAAATCTGCCCCTGTGAGCTCTGTTGATACCTAGGGGGGTGATATTTACTTACTGCTGCTCTCCAACACAGGAGGGGCTCCCAGGAAGGTCTTCTATGTTCCTGTTTTTCCTCTATTTCTTTTCACAAAGTCTTATAGATTTTTATTGTATAGATTTTTCACCTCCATTGAGTATATTCCATGGTATTTAATTCTTTTTATTTCTATTATAAATGGGGTGATTTTCTTGATTTCATTCTCTTCTATCACATTGTTTGCATATAAAAATGCAACAGATTTTCGTATATTAAATTTGTAGCTTGCCACTTAGCAGTTCTCATTAACTAATTCTAGTAGTTTTTGGAGGCATCTTTAGGGTTTTCTTATGTATGTCATGACATCTGAAAGTAGTGATAATTTTATTACTTCTTCTCCAATTTGCATTTTTTTCTCTTGTCTGATTGCTCTGGCTAGGACATCCAGTAGAATGTTCAACAGCAGTGTAGAGAATGAACGACCGTGTCTTGCTCCTGATCTTAGAGGAAACACTTTTTGTTTCTCACCATTGAATATTATGGCCTTTATTATGCTGAGTATGTTCCTCGTATTCCAACTTTGTATGGAGGCTTTAATCATAAACGGGCGCTGAATCCTGTCAAAAGCTTTCTGTGCATCTATTGAAATTATCACATATATTTTCTCCTTGCCCTTTATCATGATGGCTTCTCGTTTTGATGTATTCTTAGATTCTGTTTAATATCATTATGTCGAGGATTTTTACCTGTATGCTCATTCCAGATATTGGTCTGCCATATTCTTTCTAGAATGCATCCTTGTCTACTTTTGCTCCAAGTGTGATGTTACCCTCATAGAAAAGTGTTTGAAGTGTTGTAATTTATCTCATTTCATTTCTGATTATAGCATTTGTGTTTTCTCACCTTTTAAAATAAGCATAGCCAAGTGTCTTTCAATTTCACTTATTTGTTTCAAGGAACCAGATTTTGCTGTCATTGATCTGCTGAATTATCTTTCTGATTTTTTTTAATTTCTAATTTGTGTTTCTGTATATGCTAGAATTATTATTCTTTCCTTCCTGCTACTGACTTGGTGCTTCAGTTGTTCTTTTTCACTTGCTTTAGGTTTAAGTATATATTGGTATTTTTGTGACTAATCTTGCCTCTTCAGGTGGGCATGCATTGTCATCAATGTCCTTCTTAGTACTACTTTTGCTACATTCCATAAGTTCTGGTAGCTTATGTCTACTCTCATTTGTCTCCAAACACTTTTGAATTTCTCTTTTGACTTACTCTTTTACCCAAAAGTCACTCATAGGCATTTTATTGACCTCCATTTATTTTGTAATCTTCCAGATTTTTTTGTTTTTGTTTTTGTGGTTGATTTCCAGCTTTGCGTCATTGCGGTCAGATAATATGCTTGATGTGATTTCAACCTTCATACATTTTTTGACACTTGCTGTGTTTCTCAACATATACTTCATACTCAGATGCTCCTTGCACTTTGAAATATTTATGAAGTATATTTTAATTTAATATGTAGAGAGATAACTATACAAAGTAATATAAACCCGTATTGGCCGATTCACCATTCCGCAAATATATGACAACACACTCTTACCATTTTTTTGTAGCATGTCACTATACTGTACTCATTGATTCTAGTAATTTTTATGGACTCTTAAGGATTCATTACATATATTATGTCATCTGCAAAGAGTGATAGTTTTGTCTTTCTGAATTTAGATTCCTTTTATGTCTTCTTCTTGCCTAATTTATCAGGCAAGGAGCTCCAAGGTGATGTTAAAGAGCATGGATGAGGGTGGAGAGCCTCGTCTTGCTCCTGATGTGAGAGGAAATGCTTTCATTTTTTCACCATTGAGTATGATGTTGCCTGCAGGTTTATCATATATGACCCTGATTATGCTGAGGTATGTTTCTTGTATCTTAATTTTACATGGATTTGTTTAAATGAGAGGTGTGGGCAGGAATGAAGGCCAGCAAGCAGGCAGGCAGGCAGAAAGAGACAGGATGAAGCACTTTACTAATTTTACTTAGTTGTTTATTTTGGTTGTTCCTCCCAGCCTCAGGTTTCAAACCTGTGTCCTTGGTAAGTATGGGACCTTGTCCCCTAGGCCACTAGGGTGTGCCTTACATGGATTATTTTTATCATAAATCAGCGCTGAATCTTGCCAAAAGCTTTTTCTCCATCTGTCAGTATGATTACATGATCTTTCTCCGTACTTTGGTGATGTCATATATTGCATTAATAAATTTGTGTATGCTGAACCATCATTGCATATGCGGGATAAATCCTACTTGATCATGACAGATGATCTCTTTGATATACCACTGGATTCAGTATGACATTTTGTTGAGGTTTTTGGATCTACGTTTATCAGAGAGATATTGGACTGTAATTGTTTTTATGGTGATATTCTTGTCTGGTTTTAGTATCAATTGACCCCATAGAAATTATTTAGAAGCGTTCCCCAGTTACTTAATTTGTTGGAAATGACTGAGATGAAGAGGTTTTAATTCTTCTCTGAAGGTTTGGTAAAGCTCAGTAGTAAATCCATCTGGCCCTTGGTTTTTCTTTGAGGGAGACTTCTGATTACTTCTTCAATTTCCTTCCATTTCTTCCTGATTCAAATCACAGTAGACTGTATGCTTCTAAAATCTGTCCATGACCTGGAGGTTGTCCAACGAATTGGCATGTAGCTGTTTATAGTAGTCCCATGATATTTTATATTTCTGAGGTATCCATTGCAACATCTCCGCTTTCATGCCTGATTCTAATTATGAGAGTTGGCTCCATTGTTTTTCTTAGTGAGTTTAGCTAAAGATGTGTTAATTTTATCTTGTTTTAGTTTATTTTGCAAAGAAACAGCTTTTAGCTTCATTTATCTTCTGAATTGTCTTTTGGATTTCTATTTCAGTATTTCTGTCTGAATATTTGTTGTCTCCTTTCTTCTGCTGACTTGTGACTTCAAGTTTTCTTTTTCTAGTTGCCTTAGATGTAGGGTTAGATTTTTTTCTTTGCAGTTTTCCTTGTTTCTTGAGGTAGGTCTGGATTAGTATAAAATTCCTCTTATTACCGCTTTTTTAAATCCCATCAGTTCTGTTAACTTGTGTATTCATTCACTATAGACTTCAAGTATTTTTTCATTTTCTCTTTTTCCTAAGTGCCATTCAGAAATTTGTTCAGCCTCCATATACTTTGGAATCTTCCAGTTTTTTTTTGTGGTTGATTACTAGTTTTAGGCCATTGTGATTGGAGAAGGTGCTTGGTATGATTTCAATCCTTGTAAATCTGTGGAGACATAATTTATTTCCAAGCATGTGGTGTATCCCCTCCAGATCCATTCAGGTTGTTGCAAAGAATTCCATCGATTTATATATATCATATATATATATATATATATATATATATGATATATATATGCTTTATCCAGTCATCTGTTGATGAACATTTAAGTTGTTTTCATGCCTTGGATATTGGGAATTGTGTTGTTATGAACAAAGGTGTGCAGGTATGCTTTTTGTTTAGAGTTTTTATGTTCTCAGGGTGTATGACTGGAAGTGGGATTGCTAGATTGAATGGTTACTCCATTTTTATACTATTTTTCAAAGAGATTGCACTAATTGACATTCCCACCAACCGTGTGTAGGAGGGTTCCTTCCTTTTATTCCAAAGCCTCTTTAACACTTGCCGTTTCTAGTCTTTCTGATGTAGACATTTGGACAGGTGTGAGGTGGTAGGTCATTATTATTATTTGATGAGTGATGTACAACATTTTTTCATGTGCTTGTGGGCAATCTGTGTGTCTCCTTTAGCTAGCTGTCCATAGAGTTTTTCTGCCCATTTATTAGTAGCTTGTTTGCTTTTTCTGCTATAGAGGTATATAAGCTCCTGTTACATTTTATAGTTTAAGCTCTTGTCTAATGAATGCTGCTCTAGTGGTGGTTTATTTCACTGTACAGAAACTTTTTAGTTGGCCGTAGTCCCAATTGTTAAGTATTACTTTGATTTCTTTTGCCATCGGTGTTTCCATGAGGTTAATGTCGTGGAGTGTACATCTCACATTTTCTTCTATGCGTTTTATAGTTTCTAGTCCTATGTTTAGGTCTTTGATTCAGTTTGAGTTAGTTTTTGTGTATGAAGCGAATGTGTAATCTAGCTTCATTTCCTTTGGCGTGTCTACCAGTTTTCCAAACATTGCTTGTTGAACAGACTTTCCTTCCTCATTGCATGTTCTTGGCTCTTTTGTCATAGATAGTAACTGTTTGTATAGATGTGACTCTATTTCTGGGCTTCAATTTGAGTCTTGATCTGTGTCTGTTTTTGTTCAATTATCATACTGTTTTGAAGATAATCACTCTGTAGTCAAGTTTGAAATCAGGGAGAGTGCTATCTCCACTGTTCTTTTTATTTCTGAAGACAGTTTTGGCTATCCTAGGCTTTTTGTGGTTCCATACAAGCTTCAGTATTGTTGGTGCTATATCCTTGAAGAACGTCCCTGAGATTTTTATGAGAATTGCAGTAAATCTCTACATTGCTTTGGGTAGTATGGTCATTTTTACTAAATTAATTCTTCCAATCCATGAGCATGCAATGTTTTCTCATCACTTTGTGTATTCTCGTATTTATTTTGTAAACTTCTTGTAGTCTTCATTCTAGAGCGATGTCTTTCACCCTCCTTTGCTATGTTTAATCCCAGGTATTTTCTCACTTTGGTTTGATTGTAAATGCGATTTCTTTCTTACTTTCATTTTCCTTGACTTCATCATTTGTATATAGTAATGCCACTGATTTTTGTGTGGTGGTTTTATATCCTGTCACTTTGTTGTATCCACTTGTTGTTTATAGTAGTTTTCTCGTGGACTCCTTTAGTTATTCCAGGTGCAATATCATGGCATCTGCAATAATGATATTTTTGCTAATTCTTTTCCGATTCTGATTCCTTCAATGTCCTTTTATTGCCTAATTGCTCTGGCCAAGACTTCTAGAGCTATGCTGAACAGCAGTGCTGAGAGCGGGCATCTTTTTCTTTTTTCCATATCTTAAGGAAAAGTCTTTCAATTTTTCGCCATTTCAGTATGATGCTGGCTGTGAGTTTGTCATATGTTGGTTTTACAATGTTGATGTATGAGCCTTTAATTTTGATAAGAGTTTTACCAAGAATGAGTGTCGAAACTTGTCAAATGCTTTTTCTGCATCCATTGATATGATCATGTGATTTTTAAAACTTTTCCTTTGTCGATTTGGTGTATTACATTGGTTGATTTTATTATGTTGAAGTGTCTTTGCATCCCTGGAATAAATCCCACTTGATCATAGTGTATAATTTTAATGTGATGTTGAATTCAGCTTGCTAGCATATTTTTGATGTTTTTCATCTACAATAATCAGTGATATTGGCCTATAGCATGTTTGCTTGTTTGTTTGATTTTTTATTTTTTTACTTTTTCGATGTGCTGTCTTTATTTCTTTGGTTTGGGGTACAGGGTAATGTTAGTCTCATAGAATGTGTTTCAGAGTTTTTCTTCCTCTGTCTTTTTGGAAGAATTTAGGAGGATGGAGACTACCTCTTCTTTGAATGTTTGCTGGAATATTCTGGTGAAGTCTTCTGGTCTTGCGCTCCTGTTTTCGGAAGAATTCTGATTACACTCCAATATCTCTGTGCTCGTGATTGTTCTGGTCAAGTTATCTAGATATTGCTGATTTAGTTTGGGGAGGTTGTAGGATTCTAGAAATATAGCCATTTCTTCATGAATCACGAACTTGTTGGCATATAGGTACTCATAATGACTTCTCATAATCCTTCGTACTTCTGCAATGTCTGTCATAATCTCGCTTCTTTCATTTTCTATCCTTATTAGGGCTTTCTCTCATTTTTTATTCATGAGTCTAGCTAGAGTTCCAGCAATTTTGTTTATTTTTTCGAAGAACCAGTTCTTGGTTTCATTGATCTTTCGGATGACCCTTCGTATTCAATTTCATTTATAACTGCTCTAATTTTTCTGTTGTTTTCTTCCTTCTACTGAATTTTGGTTTTGATTGGTCTTCACTTTCCTGTCCCTTCAGGTATGTGGTTGGATATTCAATTTGGTCTGTCTCTTGGTTTTTCATGTGCACTCGCATGGCTATAATCTCCTCTCTACCTGCTTTTGCCGCACCCCACATGCTATGGTAGCTCATCTCTTCATACATTTGTTTACAGATAAGTCTTTTATTTTATCTTTAATCTTATCAGTGACCCACAAGTTGTTCAGAAGCTTTTGGTTGGATCTCCACACGGTTGTCATTCTTCCAGTTTTGTTCATCTGGCTCAATTCTGGTTTTACTCCATTGTGGTCTGAGAAGATTCCATAATTTCAGTTTTGCTAAATTTACTGAGACTTGTGTCGCAAAATATGGTCTATCCTTGAGAATGCTCCATGCACACTTGAGATGAATGCATATTCTCTTTTTGGGGGGTGGATCACTCTGTATATGTCTGTCAAGAGCATATGGCTTTTTAATTGTTTTATTTAAGGTTTCTATTCACTTGTTGATTTTCTGCCTGGATGACCTATTTATTGATATAAGTGAGGCATTGAAGTCCCTTACTACTATTATGTTACTGTCATTATCTCCCTTTAGCTGTCAGTGCTTGTCTTATATACAATTACTTCTTCTTAATGGAATACCCCCTTGATTGTAATGTAGTGTCATAGTGTCCTTCCTTTTCTTGTGTTACTCTCTTTAGATGGAAGTTCATCTTGTCTGATATTAATATTGCAGTTTGTGATTTCCTTTTAGCCCTCTTCCTTTGATGTATTTTGCCATAACCCTTGACTTTCAATCTAGGTTTTTTTCTTTGAATCTAATATGTGTTTCTTGTAGGCATAATGCCAATGGGTCCTGTTTTGATAGCCATCCGGTCACTCTGTGCCTTTCGATTGGCGAGTTCAGTCCATTCACATTTAGGATGATAATTGATATGTAGGACTCTAGTGCTGTCATTTGAGCCTTTGTTTTCTTTCTCTGTTGCTTCATTTGCCATTTGTTTATGCTCGCTATGTTTTCTGGATTTTGTTGTTGTTGTTGTTGATTCTTTCTGTATTGTCTTCTACACACTTATGTGTCTCTGCAAGATTAGGTTTTGTGGCTACCATGGAGTATCTCTAACTTTACTGTTGTATGATAGTGTTTCATGAGCTGACACCATGTCATGTGTATATGTCTATATAGACACTATGTTGTTGTTTTTTCCCTCTTCCGGCTCCTGTCTTCTGTTTTGTTTGTTTTCTTCTACTGGCCTTGTCTTTGTTTCCTGTTTTGTTCTACTTTTTATCAGTGTCCTCAGGGTTTTGAGACTCATTGTTTTTCTTTTCCTTTTTAGCACTCCTTTCAACATTTCTTAAAAGACAGGTTTGGTGATAGAAACATCCATTAACTTTTGTTTGTCATTGAAGACCTTTATTTCTCTGTCATATTTGAATAATCATTTTGCAAAATAGACTATTCTTGGCTGGTAGTTTTTTGTTTGTTTGTTTGTTTTTCAGCATTTTGAAAATGTTTTTGTGCACTCCTGGCCTGTAGTGTTTCACTTGAGAAGGCTGATGGTAGCCTGAATGGATGTCCCTTTGTAGGTTTTGTTTCTCTTTGCTCAAGCAGATTCGAGTAAGCTTTCTTCGTCATTAGATTTTCTTGGTTTTCTCTGATGTGTCTCAGAGTCGGTCCTTTTACATCTAGGATTTTTTGGTGTTCTCTCACCTTCTTGGACCTCCATGTTTATGTTTTGTGACAGATGTTGGAAGTTCTCTGCTGTCACTTCTTTAAATAAGATTTATGTTCCTTTCTGACTCATATCCTTTCAGGATACTTCTTATCATTATGTTAGTTCTTTTCATGACGCTTGGTATTTCTTGCAGAATCTCTTCACTTGTCTCAAACTTATCTCTTTCTTTTCTCCCATGAGTGTGATGTTGACTTAAATTTCTGAGTCTTGCTCCACTTTAAGATTGAGTCTATTGACGGAGCTTTTCACATCTGTCATCATTTCATTGACTATTTTTATCTCTAGCTTTTCTGCCAGGACTTTTCTTCACATCTTCAATCTCTTTGGTAAAATAATCCCTTTGATCTGTCACTTATTTTATAAAGTCTTCCAATTGCTCTTGTGTGGCTAATGCATCTCAGTCAGCTTTTTCATAATTATTATTTTTAGTTCTTTATCTGCTACATTGCTCCCACGTAATATCTGTGGGTCTCGTCTATGGGTCTCTTCTCTGGAGAGATCCGGGCATCTCCCTCTCTTTTTGCCATTTGGGTTTTGTTTTGGGGGATACAGATTTCTGCATGACATTCTTCTCTGCTTTATATTTAGCACTGTTACTTTGTTTTTCTTCTGATGTCTTCCCAGGCACTGACTGCAGTGCTGCCCCTACAGAGTCCTCAGTGGAGCTGTGGCCTCTTGGAGTTTGTCAGAATAGGTGCTGGGGCCTAGTTTGAGTCTTCTCACTGCTCCCTTTTTTTCGCCTGGTTGCTGGGGGAGTCTAAAGTCCCTGAGGCTCAGTTACAGTGTGGCTGGAGCAGTCCCTGGTTCACTGGGGCTGGTTCCCTGCACAGCAGGAGATCTCACCTGCTTAGGTGGGGGTGGGGTTTGGGAGAGGGAGGCTGCTCCCCTCTCTTCTCTTTCCCTCACTCGCCATGTTGCTGGTGCTGGATTGCAGAGGCATGGGGGGTTCCATGGTTTCCTGGGGCATCATCTGCCAGTGCCTGAGGCCTGAGAGTCTTGGAACAGGTTGATGTGTTCTCCCTATTCTTATAGGAGGTAGGGTGGTCCATGAGGTACCCCATCCCAGAAAATGCTGGCAAAGATCATGGCTCTGGTGGGGCCACTTTATTTTTTCTAATAAGCGTTTCTATACTATTATGCTACCTCCAAAAGATAAGAAAAAGAGAAAAAAGATGGCTACAAACGTAATACAATGTTTCACTCAGAAGATGGTGGGACTATTAAAATGCTAACCATTCATCGACTCTAGCACTGTGCCAGGCCACAGAGTTACAGAAGAGCACAAGGATAAAATGATTCCTGCATTTATTTAATACCCTCAGTCTTTCTCTAGGCTCAAGAGCACTGGTAATGAGGATTCTATTTTATCTTCTGACATTTGAAAGGAAAAATCTTGTCAAGTTTCTGCACTTCTCCGAGTATTATTTCTGAAGTTGCCCATTCCTAGGGCTCCTTCCTTCCAAAACACCTCCCCATGATGCTCTAATTCTTAAAATACGCCATTGATTACTATCTCTACCTGGTATCTTCATCTGGAGACTTTAAGTCCATCCTCCCTGTCCCTGGAGCTGTGGAGAAGTCTGATGAGTGAGGGGTATTCATAAAATTTCATATAGTCCAGACTTATGCCTTAAATTACCAGCTATTCCATGAGTTGTACTGTGTTTGACTTTAGAAATACGGTGTTCTGTGATTTGTCGCACCTGTAGGAATTCTCTTAGAAGGTGACTGTTAATTCTTGATATTTGCAGAGTGGAAGACAGGCTGGGCCAGGGGAAAGCTGGAGGCTTTTTTCTTAATAAATACTCATTCTACCATGGAGCTTTGTCAACTTTTCTGTCACAGAATGACACTGAAATGTCCTAACCTCTGCAATTATCTCAGGGTTCAAGATGGATAAGGCCTGTTTAACTACAATGAGGCAGGGGAAGCAGAAAGGTGCTGGGATGGTGAAGTATATCCATTTCTTATAATGAGGCAGATGTTTAAAGGAATTTCAGTCTCATACATGATATATGGATTTTAGAGGTATGCATAGCAGAGTGACAGGTCAGCCAGATTCCTGGCATTTGGATCCGAGATGCTGCTGGTGAATAGGTCACAGTGATAGAAAATAGGAGGAGGAAACAACACGAAGGAATTCAGGCATTAATTCATTCTGAAAATCATTATTGAGTACCGCTGTTCTCTAGGAACTGTTCCACAATTATACACAGCAATGAAAAGCATACATAAGTTACCTGCCCTCATGGATTTCATATTCTGTTGAGAGGAAGATAGACAATAAGCTAAAGAAATAAGTAAATTAAATAGTATGTCTGATGGTGATAAATGCTATAGAAAAAAAAAATTGGAATTGAGATGAGGAAAAACAGAGAAAGTTTCACTAAGAGGACCTATTCATAAAAACCGTGAAGGTGTAATCCTTGGAGCTATATAGGGAAAGACTATTCAAGAGGGAACAGCAAATGCAAAGGCATTTATAAATTTGGCCTTTTGATGACTTGCATAAAAAAGTAAAAGAAAAAAATCGATGTAGCTGCTGGAGTGAATAAAGAGAAAGAAGTTCAGAAAGGTAACAGATTATCATACATTTTGTAAGATTTCATAAACTATTTTAAAGACCTTGACGTCTACTGCGAGATGGAGAGCCAATTAGGAAGTTTTGGACAGAGAAAGGCATAAGTCTTGTCACTATATGGAAAATAGACTTAATAGAGGCAAAAAATGAGTCCAAGGAGACTACTTCAATAGTCTAGGAAAGAGAAGATGACAACTTAAGCCAGCATAGCAAAAATAGATGAGATGAGATGTGGTCAGATTATGGACCTATTTAAAAAGTTGAGTTTGCATTTCTTAATTACACCATTAGAATGTGGATATAAGCTGAAACCTGGGAGACAAATAAAGTTTTACAACATATATCTGATAAAGGACTTACTCACAAATCAGTAATAAAAAGACAAGCAGCCAGATTTTTCAAAAATGTTTTCAAAGATTTGAACAGACCTGAATAGCCACATAAAGAGGTGTTTGAGGTGTCTAGAAAAAGGCAACTCGAAATCACACTAAAATACCACTTCACATTCACTAGAATGTCTTGAAAAAAAATAGTAATCTCAAGTGCTGATGAGAACGGATGGGAAAACTGGAAACTTAATACATTGCTGATAAGAATGCAATATAGTACAGCAACTCAGGCAAATGGTATACCCATTTCTTACCAAGTTAAGAATATACTTATCACATCACTTAACAATAACACTCCTAGATATTTATTTAAGAGAGATGAGACATATGTCCTCCTAAAAACCTGCTTGAAGACACTTGTTTCAGCTTTATTCATAATCGCCCAAACTGGAAACAATCCAAATGTCTGCCAGTTGATGAATGAAGAAACTGTGGTGTATTCATACCAAGAAATGTTACTTAGCAATAAAAATCAGCAAATAGTTGATACACGTGGGGTTCGGGTCGCTCAAAGAATCAATGACAAAGTTAGGTGCGTGAGCAATCAGAGGCTTAATTAGAGGGTAAAGGAGTGGAGCCGACCAAGGGAGGTCCAGACCCCGTGGGTTCAGGGTCGCTCCACATACCAGACAGGTGCAGCAAGTAAGCAAGTTGGGGGTTCATTAGTGGGGAGCAGAGAGAGAGGATGGAGCCAGTCAAAGGAGGATAATACTCAGTTTGCCTTGCCTACAGCCTGAGTTCTTAAGGAAAAAACCCACATGGTGAGGAAAGGGGATGGAGAGAGGAGGTCTGCAGACCAGGTTTCAGTTCCTGATTGGGCAAGGTGACATTGTCCTCTGAAGTCATTGGTGGTCTTCTTCAACAGGTGTCATTCCTTTGTTTCTTAGTGGAGGGTCCGTCCTGGTCATGTACTACAGGTCTCACATGTCAGACTCGTCCATGGCCTTTCTTTATCAATCTGGAAGATCACATGCATTCCACTGGGTGGTGGCACCAGAGGCAATTCACTGTCCTGATAGCTGAACTTTAATCCCTGGTCTAAGACTTGCTCTTGTGGGAGTTCTGACAATACATATAACAACAGAGATGAATCTCAATAATATTGTGCCAGGTGAAAGAGCCACACCCCAAAGGTTATCTATTGCAAGTAAGATTTAATTTTTTCTGATATTCTAGAAAAAGCAAAATTGTAGGGACAGAAAACAGGAATGGTGGTTGCTAGGGACTGGCGGTCAAAGGAGAGGTTGATTTTAAAGGGGCCTCTAGGTTAAATTTAGAGTCAGATTTACCTATTTCTTTTCTTGATTGTACTGATAATTACATGACTGCATTTCTCAAGATTCGTGCAGTTATGCAATTAGAAGACTGAATTCGATTATTTGTAAACTATATCTCATTAAACTATCATAAAAATAGATTTGACAGGATTTGCTGATTCAATTAAAAGTGGGATACGCGAAAGAAGAATTCAACGTGCGTCCACGTTTTGGGGCCTGGATTTGGAGGGTTGCTACAATTTCTAAGATGTTAAAGGCTGTAAGAAAGAGGTTTGAAGGATGAAATTAGGAGTTTAATTTTGGATGTTACTTACCAAGATACTCTCGGACATTTAGGTAGATGTGATAAGAAGATAGTTGGACATACGGGTCTGGCATTCAGGGGAGAGTTTTTGGTTGAATGTATTGAAACAAGGCTGTAAACCACGAAGCCCTGGGGTCCCCGCTTTCTGGATAATCCTCTGGCAGTGAAACAGAAACCTTAGACCTGCCCAGTAAGACCTTGGCTGGAGGGGTTTCTGTGAATCTGCTGAGATCTAGGAAGAAGTTAAATGTCAAACAAAATAGCTTAAGATGTTTAGGGTGTGACCTCTACTTATGCAAACCGACCTCTGTTTTAGAATGTGATCTTTGCTTTTGTAAACCGCTTATGTACATATCCCGGGACACCCAGAGAAAGAAAAAAAAATCTAAGTTATATGCAGGCCGTTTGTTCCCATTGCATTGTACAAACCAGTTCTTTAAGGCTCATTCGTGTCCCGGTTTTTATAAATACCCTGCATCATCTGGGTTCAGGGCCCTATGATTTGAGTGCTTTACTCCACACAGTCGCCAGCTAATAAACTCCTCCTAATTCTCTTTAATGTCTCTCTGGTCTCGTTGGCTACTTTGCAACAGTATAGATTTGAGAAATAAAAAATCAATAGCATCTAGATACGGTTCCAAGATGGAGGACTGTCAAGGTCTCAGACTCCTTCCTTTCCACAGCACAACTAAGAAACTATCTATTTAGCTACGACAATCTTTGAAAAGAAACGGGACCAGCATTTCCACAGATATTGGGGACATACGCTTCCATGAAAGTTTGGCGAGACGGACCAGTCTCCATGCCACATCACTCTGCTTCAAGACACCAGTGAAAGGTTTTTTTCTGAGCTCCGCGAGGAAAGAAAGTCAATTAGACAAAAAGTCGAATAGCCAGGGCTTTATTGGGGTTTGCGCACCCGGGCGAGGTTCTCCGGTCCGTAGAACGAGGGCCGGGGAAGTCGCGTCCGAACAAAGGGAAGCGCGATCTTTAAGCAAAAGAATTTTGCGGGCTTCATACGTCGCGATCGGGGATTGGTCCTGTGATTCCAAGTGTGGTTTCGTCAGCTCCCTTTTTCCCGGGTATGGCCGCCATTTTGTCCTTCTGGGCCGCCATTTTGTCCTTCTGGGCCAGCCTAACAACCCGGCCACAGGAAGATTCTGGTAATACCAACACGACCCCAGAGTCAAAGGACTTTCTCCAATAGTGAGCACTCCTGAGCTGGTTTGAAGTTACTGAACCTAGGGTCTTCTTGCAGAATGGAAAGAGGACTAGCATCCCAGCACGCAGAGATACAGCTTCTGCAAGGATGTGGCAAGGGAGACTGCCATTACAGGAAAGCTTCTGGGGAGAAATGTGTGCTCTCTCTGCCATTAGCTCATTAGTACCTCACTGTCAGTCTTTTGCCACTGTGTTTCCCAGTGCAGAGCATCTGACCTTCCTGAACCATCCCACGATGCAGAACTGACAGCACTTTCACACTGCATGCCTGTGATGAGTAACCAGTGACAGATGGCATGGCCAAGCAGCACCCAAGCAGATAAAAGCTGGTTACTGGTAAGGAACATACCTATCTGCCCCTCTCATGGGGAAAACACCTGGAAGGGCGCTATCAAAAAAGCAGCTCCTGACAGCAGCGGCTATGGCAAAATATTCTCCTATCTGACAGGTACTTACTAAAATTCCACCCCCAGGTTCAAGGACATGGTTACCATTCAAAGCTAGGATTGCAGAATCTCTGGAGGACTGAAGGACATTCAGAAGGGAGTGTACTCCACTAAAAATAGCTCCTGGCATTCTGTGTTCTGTGAGCAGTGTTAGAACTGTGGCCTGCTTGCTGACTGAGGACCCACAACTCTTGGGTCTCTCTCTCTTTGGGTTTTATTGTTTATGAACAGCCAAAAGGCTCATCCAAGGATAGGTGGGAGTCAGCAGGTGTGGAGACCCATACAGGAGACAAAAGAAGACAAAAGGACCGAAAGGTGTCACTTTCCAACGAAGCATGAGAAATAGAGCATTTTGCAACCTGAAGCTGTTCAACCCCACCTCCTGCTTACCTAACTCAAGGACTCCATCCCCACCCTTCCCCACTAGTCTAACATACCAGCCCATGGACTCCCTACCCCTAAATCAACAGCTCATCCAGGTGGCCTAATCGGAATTCCACCTCTAGCCTGCTCCGTGCTAGTCAGAGACTAGCCCCTTAAAAGCTCCTCTTCGCAACTTCCCTAGGATTGCTGCTTTCTGTCTCTTCTCAGGAGGGAGCTTTCCCGGCCTGCTTGCACATGGGACAATAAAGTCGTGCATCAGAGTGTCTTGGTCTCTTTCACCGTGGGTCTATCAGTTTATACCTGTGATTCTGGGCTAATGTTCTTCATTCCCTGCTCCAATTCTAATCCAGTTAGGCTGCACTCACTCTCAGGTCTAAACACAGGGCTCATCCAAGAGCTTCAACAAATCTGACCACGTGGAGATCACACAATTAAAATAAGTCCAGTGTTTAAGGCCTAACTAGAGGTCTATGAAGTGCAATCTGATACCCTAACACAAGGTCCTTACATCAGGGAAGCCTAAAACATAGAAACGACCAAAGAATGCCAAACAGATAGAAGAGACAGAGAAATATACATGGAATGATGTATTCAAACAAAATCCCAGGAGAAAATTGAATGCAACAGACAAGCAAACTATCTGATAATGACTTTAAAGCAATAGTGATAATGATACAGAAATCAGGAAAACAATGGAGGAACAAAAAGGAGGAGTACAACAAAGAGAGAAGATATGAGGCAGCTCCAAAGAGAATTCATGGAGCTAAAGAACACAATAGAAGGACTCAAGAGCAAGCTGGAAAAAATCCTCCAATAGAATCAGTGCACTCAAGCAGGCAATGAAGAGAAAAGAGAATTAAAAGAAATGAAGACAACATAGGAGACCTATGGGAGAGGATCAAGAGCAACAACATTTGCATCATAGGTGCTCCAGAAGGAGAATAAAGAGAAAAGGGGACAGAACTGTATTTGAAGACATGATAGCTGAAAATTTCTCTAAACAGTGGAAGGAAGCAGAAATTCAGACCCAGGAGGTATAAAGTGTTCCAAACACAAGAAATTCAAGCAGACTTACACAAAGACACATCATTAAAATGTCAAAAGATAATAGATAGAAAATCCTAAAAGGCTCTAGAGAAAAAAAAGAGTTACACACAAACGAGCCCCAATAAGATTCTCAGTGGATTTCTCAGTTGGAACTTATAGGCCAGAATAGAATGGCTGAAACAAAAGGATCTCTAACCAAAGATACTCAGCCTTCCTAGATTATCACTTAGAATTGAAGGAATGATAAAGAGCTTCTCAGGTAAGGGAAAGGTAAAGGAATTCATCACCACAAAACAAACTTTACAAAAAAATACTAAAAGAAGTCCTATACAATGTAAAGAAGCCCCAGTTAAGAGCAGCAAGATGTCAAAATATAAAAAAGTGAGGAGAGTAAAAATGAGAATGATTAGAATGATCTCAAGACTAACTTGATTTTAAGTGAAAACAGGATATAAGTATAGAAACCTTAATGCAAATCCCAGGGTAACCTCAAAACATATCCCCAGCAAAAAACAAAGAATTAAAAAAAAGGGAAACCAATCACAGCATAACTGCTTTCAAATCACCTAAGAAAAGCAAGAGCAGAACAAAGGTATTTTCTGCAACAAACACTCCAAAAATAATTCACAAAATAGCAATAAAGAGCTACATATCAATAAAATCACCCTAAATACCAATGGGTTAAACTCACCAATCAAAAGGCATAATGTGCCAAATGAATTTCAAAACAGAACCCAACTTTCTGCTGCATTCAGAAGCACACCTTCTTTCAAAAAATAAACATAGGCTCAAAGTCAATGATTGGAAAACAATTCTACAGTCAAATGGTAACCAAAAGAAGAAAAGAAACCAAAAGCAGGGACGGCCATACTTACACTACATAAAATAGAATTTCAACTAAAAAAAAGGATAACAGCTGTGCCCTGGTGCCTAGTGGCTATGTCTGTTGCCTCCAGACAAGGCACAAACATCCCAAGGACCTGGGTTTCATGTCCTGGGGCCATAGTGAGCAAGCAAGATGAACAACTAAACAGCTTAAAATAAGGTGTTTCGTCTTCCTTCTCTTCCTGCCTGCCAACTTGCCAGCATTCTTCTCTGCACCTTTCCTTTTACAAAAATAAAATAAAATAAATAGAAAAGAGGATAGCAAAAGGCAGGGATGGACGTTATGTAATGATTAAGGGGTCAATTCAGCAAGAAGACATAACACTTATTAATATATATGCACCAAATGAAGAAGCATCAAAATACATAAAAGCAGAACCAAAGAGAGAAATTGACAGCAATGCGGTGGCACTAGGAGACTTCAGTACCACACTTATAGCACTGGACAGACCAAGCAGGCAGAAAATCAATAGGGAAACAGAAACTTGTGGCTAGACTCATTAAAAAAGAGAAAA
Organism: Solenodon paradoxus; assembly: GCA_004363575.1. Taxonomy (NCBI): domain Eukaryota; kingdom Metazoa; phylum Chordata; class Mammalia; order Eulipotyphla; family Solenodontidae; genus Solenodon; species Solenodon paradoxus. The sequence continues at coordinate 40,890 of RJWH01002991.1, forward strand.
TCCTCACAACTAGAATCAGAAATGAAAGGGGAGTAGTTATAACAGAAAACAACGTAAGCGACAACAATGACTCGTTTTGTGCTAATAAATAGGATAACCCCAGGGGCATGGACAGATTTTTTTAGAAACATACAGTGTCTTAGGAATGAATCAGGAAGAAACAGAAAACCTGAACAGAACTATCACAAACAAGGAAATTAAAGAGGTAATCAAAAGTTTCCCCCAAAATAAAAGCCAAGAACCAGATGGCTTTACTAGTGAGTTTTACCAAACTTTCAGAAAATAATTAATTTCTCAAACTCTTCCAAAAAAATTGAAGGACGCGGAAAGCCTCCAAACTCTTTGTAGGAGGCCAACAATACACTGATACCAAAAGCTGATAACGACGTCACCAAGAAAGAAAATCACAGACCAATGTATCTAATGAACATAGATGCAAGCGATTTCAACAAAGTATTAGTAAACAGAACTCAACGACACATCAAAAGGATCATGAACAAGTTGGATTCATCCCAGGGATGAAAGGATGGTTCGCCATATGTAAATGTGTTAATGTAATACGCCACATCAGTAAGAGCAAGGAGAAAACTCATGCAATCATATAATAGACGCAGAGACAGGTTTTTGACAAGATTTAACACCCATTGATGATAAATCTCTATGTAAAATGGAGATAGACGGTACATACTTCAACATAATAATGGCTGTATGTAATAAACATCATTCTCAATGGTGAAAATGTGAAAGCATTTCCTCTAAGATCAGGAGCAAGAGAAGGCTGTCCACGCTCGCTATTGCTATTTAACATTATTCTGGAGGTGTTAGCTAGAGCAATTAGGCAAGAGGAAGAAATATAAGAATCCAAATTGGAAAGGAGGAGATAAAGCAATCACTATTTGCAGATGGCATGATTATATATGCTGAAAACTACATCAAAAATTACTGGAATTAATCAATGAGTACAGTAAAGTGGCAAGCTACAAAATCAATGCACAAAAATCTCTTACATCTCTATACTCAAACTACAATAAAGAGAATGAAATCAAGAAAGCTATTCCTTTGATAATAAAAGCAAAAATAATTACATGTCTTGGAATAAACTTAACAAAGGAGGTGGAAGACCTCTGCAATGAAAGACTTTCTTAAAGGAAAGATAGATACATATAGATTGCAAGATATCCCGTGCTCATGGCTGGGAAGAATTAACATTGTTAAAAGGGTCATCTCACCTGAAGCAATAGAAAGGTTTAATGCAATCCCCATCAAAATCACACTGGCATATTTCATGGAAATACAACAAACATTTTAAATTTTGTATGGAAAAACAAAAGGTCGAAAATAGTCAAAGCAATTACGAGGCAAAGAAGAAAAAACAAAACAAAACTGAAGGTATCACACTCTCAGCTACTGTGTTATATACTACAAAGTGATAGTGAACAAATATCTATGCTCGTATGTTACTGGAATAAAAACAGAGACATAGATCCGTGGAACAGAACTGAATCACCAGAAATCGATTCACCCACACGTGTTCAGTTAATTTACGGCAAAGGAGTTAAGAGCAATAAATTATTTTGGGAAAACTGGTCAGTCAATACAAAAGAATGAAGCTAGATTGCTCTCTAACACCATACACAAAAATTATTTCAAAATGGATTTCAAGCCTTGGATGTAAGACTGGAAACCATAAAATGCTTGGAAGATAACATAGGCAAGACATTCTATGACATCACCCCAACTTGAGAAACAAGGGCAACAAATGGGACTGCATCAGACTTTACAAAGTCTCCTGTACAGTGCAAGAAACCATCACCTATACCAAAAGACAACATACTGACTAGGGGAAGGTATTTGCGTTTGATATAACTGACAAGGGCTTAGTATCCAAAATATACAAAGAACTCATAGAACTAAACAACAACAACAGCAATAAGAAAAAATCCAATCAAAAATGGGCACAGGAAGTGGATAGGTATTTCTCTAAAGAAGACATGCAGATGGCCAACAGACATATGCAAATATATTCTTCCTCACCTGCTATTAGGGAAATGCAAACCTAAACAATAATGAGATATCACCTTACACCTGTGATACTGGCTGTTATTCAAATGTCTGGAAACCACAGATGTTGGCAGGGATGCAGAGAAAAGGGAACAATTTTACACTGTTGGTGGGAGGTGCAAATTGATGCAACCTTTATGGAAAGCAGTGAAGGAGATTCCTCAAAAAACTGAAAATGGAAATCCCATATGATCTCAACATGCCACTTCTGGGTATTTACCCGAAAGACACAAAAATGCTAATTTGCAGAGATACAGGCATCTCCATATTTGTTGCAGCACTACTTACAATAGTGAAGAACTAGAAATTACCTAAGTGGCCCATTGCCAGATAAATGGATAAAGAAGATGTAGTATGTATGCACAATGGAATTCCGTTCAGTCCTTAGAAAAGGTGAAATCCTACCATTTTTAGCAACATGGATGGGACTTGAGAATAAAGTGAAAAAAGTCAGAAGAAGAAAGACAACTACTGAATGATCTCAATCGAATGTGGAATATATAAGTAAAGAACAGATATGAAAAACAACCCTTGGACATTAGCAATCGAACTGAGCTTCCAAGTAGGGAACCTGGAGCGGGGGTTGGGCAGGTTGTTGTGGGAACTGACCGACAATGGTGAAGAACTTTTGGCAATTTGGTGGTGAGCAAGGTGTGTTGTCAGGTATCTGAGGCATGAGGAAGTTGCGCATATTGGTTTTTATTTTTGGAATGCAAATTTACCTCAATAAATATTCAATTAATTTAATAAATAGTAATTAAAATACATAAATAGTATCTAAAACCAGGAGGCTTGATAGCATCATTAACAGAATATAGAGATGAGAAGAGTTCCAAGAAGGTGCCCTTGGATGCTCAAATATTTGCAGCTCAAGATAGTAAGAAAGAACTAGTCAAAAGGACTGGGGTGGAAATAAACAAACAAACATTAAATTAAGAGGAGAAACAAACATATCTTGTTTTCAAAGCTAAGTGAAGGAAGTATTCTAAGGGGGGTGTAGTAATGAACTGTGTCACATGATTGAGAGGTTGAGTAAGATGAGGTCTGAGATTCAAGAGTACCTAATTACCCATCACATGCCAGAGTAACAGGCAAGTCCAGGTACGCATGGTCTCTAAGATAATAACCGAAGAAAACTAGAAACCCAGTTTCTAGGACTCTTGCTTAGGAACGGGTGCCTTTATTCTTAGCCCCCCACCCCAGTGGCTTAAATTTCTTAAATATTGGTCTTATCACCTGGGTCCCTGCCCAGCGTCTGGGTTGGGGTCTTCTGACTCCAGGATAAGGTAGAAGAGTACCACAGTAATTGTACATGGCTCAGAATGAGACCTTTCCTTTTGTCCACCTGCCCTGATGCAAGATTGTATCTTGTGGCATTTGAAATTCTCTAGGCCTACATTTTTGGAAACCCCAAAGTGATAACAGTCAAGACATCTCACAGAGAGAAGATAAATGGGAGGGAAAAGTTCTCACAGTCCGGGCTTTCCCCTCTATAGGCTAAAAGTACCTTGAGGATAAGCATTTCAAATGGCTATTTTAAGTTTTTCCATTATCCCCTGGTGGGTTGAAAGAGTCAGGAGACCCTTCTGGGCATGCCGCAAGTCCTCAGATGGTTTCTTGTTATGGGATCAGTTGTGTTCCCCACAACCAAATTCATATGTAGCTAACCTCCAGTAACTCAGAATATGACTGCATTTGTATGTAGGGTCCATAAAGGAGAAATAAACTTAAAATTAGATCCTTAGCATGTACCCTAATCCGATATGACGGGTGCCCTCATGAGAAGAGAAAATTTGGACACAGGCATGCATAGAGAGAAGACAATGAGATGACACAGGGAGACGATAGCCATCTACAAGCCAAGGAGAGATGCCTAGAACAGATGCTCCCCTCACATCCCTCAGAAAAAAAACAACCTTTCTGACATCTCGATCTTGGATCTCTAGCTTCCAGAACTGTGAGACAATAAATATGTGTAAAGTCACCCAGTCTGTGGTACTTTTTATGGCAGCCCTAGCAAACTAATAAACATCTACATTCAGTCATACATAATATTTGGCTCCAACTCATAGCCTGAGCACTTAGCGTGAAGAGTGACAGCGATGAAATTTCTCTCCCAGAGCACTTGAAAGAAACCACGCACCTTGTCATACGTGTCAACAAATGGAATTTCCTGGATTAGTCTGCTCCAACCCAGCACCTGAGGAGTCTAAAAGAACCTTGGCCTCATAGCTGGTCGCAAGTTTCTCAAAACTCTAAATATAGTATCCCCTTTATCTGGTCAGTGCGAGAAAATCTTCCCTGATAGTTAAGAACTTCATGACCCCCTGCGCGATCACCTCATCAGGCATAGGCAAGGGACGTCAAGTTTTTTGAAACAAAAAAAAAAAAAAAAAAAAAAAAAAAAAAAAAAAAAAAAAAAAAAAAAAAAAAAAAAAAAAAAAAAAAAAAAAAAAAAAAAAAAAAAAAAAAAGTGCCCAGTTAGTTGATTAAAATGATAGAGGCCTAGAGGAAGAGAGAAGCTCAAAAAACTCCCCAAATTTGAAGGACACCAGTGAGAAGAAAGAAAAAGGTAGAGGCATTTAGATTTTAAAAGGACTCTCAGAGGTGGTCCACAGAAGGGAAAGGATGGACCAAAGTCAAATAGAGAATTAATAATAGAGTTAGGGCTAAAATATAACTCTCGACTGGTAGCCTCCATTGTCTTATTCACAGTAGGCACCATTTCCCCGTCTCAAAACAACTCTAACTTTGCTTTCCACTGGCGACAGTAATGAAACAATGTATATTAGGTGTTCACTCTTTGCCAGGGTCTTTGCTAAGAAGGATCTGCATTGTATTCTCTTAGTAACCTATGAAGGTAGGTAAAACTGATACTTTTTCAGTTGAGAAAAGTGAGGCTTAAGAAATTTGTCCAGTGACTTGTGGCTAAGAAGAGGTAGCACAAGGATTTTAACCTATAAAATCTTCTTCAAGTGCTGATCGGCTATGCTTCGATTGCATTCCACCGCGTAGGGAAACTCTTTACTTATCAGGAGCAACTAACCCATCTCAACACCCTGTCACAAAGCTTTGTTTAAATGGGAAAGTAAGATAGATGTACTTTCCCTATCCTTCTAACTACAAAAAAATATATATATATTTGACATTATATATTAAACAAGCTTAAGAAGATTCTGGAAAATGGAGTGAAGGAAAACTTGCTAGAGACCTTGGGACCTGAAAAACAACATAGTGGTAAGTTACCTGAGTTTTCTTTTTTCCTTGCTCTTATTATATCCCAGCCCAGAAACATCAATGGGTGCTGACCAAAAAAGCTTGCTGAAGAAGTGTTAACCCTGCTGTAATCATTTCACAATATGCACTAAATCAAATCATCACACTGCACGCATTCAACTTACACAACGTTTTCTGTCAGTTATATATCAATAAAGGTGGGGGAAATGAAAGCTTCCCAAAGTTTTTTCCATTCAAATAAACTACGTATATAGAAACAAACAAAACGTTAAGAAAAACCTGCTTTTTGCAGCCAAAGGACTAGGAAAATGTCCGGTTAATAAAGAAAGGCAAGACTCTTTCAGAAATAACCACTGCACTCCATGCAAACAGCACAGGGAAGGCAAAAAAAGCAGCAGGCCCGACTCGTAATCCTACCAACAAAGGTCCAACAGAGATTGTAGATTTCTACTTTTGCAAGACCGTAATGAGAGGAGAACAAACTTCCCTGCTAGGTGTCAGAGAAGGCTGAGTAATATGCCATGTGTTTTATTACTCCTCAGAAGCAATGAAGATCACTATACCGTGGTGTCAAGGCAGACCCACAAGGGGAGTCAGGATATCGATCCATACCTAGTGATAGCAAGGGAAACCTCCCCATCTTCAATGAGGTTGAGTTCAAAGGAAGTTGATTGGAGTCAGATCTTTGACCAGAAACAAGTCAGCAAAATAAAGTACCCTTCACACGCCAGCTAGAGTGATATAAGGATGTCCAACAATAACAATGATATGCTTTCTCCTTGAGTGTCAGGCAAAGTGCATAACCTAGAGTTATGCCCATACTTGGTATTAATGAGATAGGACCAGATTTCAACTACTGGAGCAGTGTCACAGGAGGCCTGCTAAATCACATTTAAATAAATCCCAGGGTCATAATATAATGTACAAAATATCCAAGCTGCAATAAAAAAATGCTTGCCATATAACCTGCGGTTGTTTTCTGGGTCTGTTGTAACAATGTACCACAAATTAGGTGACCTGCAAAAGAAAAATGTGTTGTCTCATTGTTATGGAAGTTAAGATGTCCAACATCAAGGTATTGGCTAGATTGATTCCTTGTGAAGGCTGTGTACGATAATTTCTAAAATTAATTTTTCACAAAGAAACATTGCATCATGCATTATTTAAGTTTAAGGTGTACATCATTGTAAATTAACATATGTATATAATACATTCAGTTTACCATTATGTGCCCAGTTCTTCCTTTACCATGTAATTCATGCCTGTCTTTCTCCTTTTGGCTTATCTCATTGAGCATAACTCCCTCTAGTTCCTCCCGTGTTATTCCAAATGGCAAGATTTCATCCGTTTTTGATAGTCGAGTTGTATTCCATTGTGTATATACAGAACATCTTTATCCATTCATTTGTCAATGAGCGGGTTGTTTCTGGCTCTTGTTTATTGAAAATAGTGCTTCAGTAAACATGGGGGTACACATATCTCTGAAAATTAATGCTGTGTTTTTAAGATAAATACCCAGAGGTGAGATAACCGGATTATATGAAATCTTTATTCTCAATTTTCTGATGAATCTCTATACCACTTTTCATAATGGTTGCACCAATTTACACGCCAAGCAACAATGTGTACATATTTATTTTCTCTGCTCCCTCGCCAACACTTGTTGCTTCAGGACTTTCAGACAATGGCCATTCTCATGGTTTGAGGTGCTAACCCAGCCTTGTTTTGATTTACATCTCCCTAATAACAAGAAAGGTGCAATATTTTTCCATGTGTCTGTTGCCCATATATATGTCTTCTTTGGACAAGTGTCTATAAGAGCTTCTGCTCATTTTAAATTGCATTTTTTTCTGTGGTTGAGTTTTAAGAATTAATTGTATATAAGGGATATTAACCCCTTATTGGATGTATGATGTGCAAATATCTTTTCCCATTCAGTAGAATGTCTTTTCGTATTGATAAAAGTTTTTAATTTCTGTGCAGCTTTTTAGTTTTACGTAGTCCAGTTTTTTTATTTTGTATTTTATTTCCTTTGACACAGGAGTCAAGTTCCCAAAGACATCTCTTAGGCCAATATTAAGGATTATTTTGCCTAGGTCTCTTCTATGCATTTTATTATTGATTCAGGTCTTGCCTCCAAGTCTGCAATACATTTAGAATCATGTGTGTGTGTGTGTGTGTGTGTGTGTGTGTGGTGTTAGGCAGTGCTCTAGCTTCAACCTTTTGCATATGGCTGTCTAGTCTTCCCAACAGCATTTAATGAAGGGACTCTCTTTGCCCCGTTGTGTTCTCTTGATCCTTTGCCATAAATTACTTGTCCATGAATGTGCTCATTTATTTCCGAGTTCTCAATTCTGTTTTATTGATCACTGTGCTTCTGTTCTAAAACTATGCTTATTACATTACTATTGCTTAGTAGTATAGTTTGAAGTCACAGAACTTCACATCTCCATTATTGTTCTTTTTTTTCCCCCTCAGGATTGTTTTTGCTACTCAGGGTTTTGTTAAATTCCGAATAATTTTCATGATTTTTTTCTTCTGTTTCTATGAAGAACATCCTTAGGATTGTATGGGAATTGCATTAAATCTGCATTTAGGTAATGTGGCCATTTTATAAAAACTTACTTACTAAGGTAACTTCGTAATATAAGCCCATATGTGTAGGTTGTCCACTTGTCAAATCTATGTGCACACCGTGCCCACCACCAAATTGCCAAAAGTCTTTCACCACTGTACATTGGAACCCACAACGACTTGCTCCCAACACCCACCCCTTTCCCCACTGGTAACCTCCATTCTATTGTCAATGCTCAAGGGTCCTTCTTTTATTTGTTTGTTTGTTTTTGCTTCTTTGCTGTGTTGTTCGTTTGTTTTTCAATTCCACATATGAGAGAGATCATTCAGTATTTGCGTTTGTCCTTCTGACTTATTTCACTTAGCATAATTCCCTCTAGTTCCATCCATGGTATCGCAAATGACAGGATTTCATATTTGTGTGTGTATACATGCTACATATATATACCTGTATGTATATATAAATTTATGTATACACCACATCTTCTTTATCCGTTCATCTGATAATGAGTGCTTAGGTAGTTTCCAATTCTTGACTATTGTAAATAATGTTGCAATAAACATAGGGGTGCATATATCTCTCTGATTTAGTGCTTTTGTGGGTTTTTTGGGGGTAAATACCCAGAAGTGGGATGATGAGATCCTGTGGGATTTCCTTTCTTAATTTCTTTTTAGGACTCTCCATACTGCTTTCCATAAAGGTTGCACCAACTTACATGACCACCCACCATGGAAATGGGTTCCATTTTCTGTACAACCTTGCCAACACTTGATGTTTACAGTCTTTTAGATAACAGCCATTCTCACAGGAGTGAGCTGATTTCTCATGTTTTGATTCGTATTTCCCTAATAACAAGCAAGGAAGAGCATTTTTTCATGCTTCAGTTAGCCGTCTGTATGTCTTATTTGGAGACACATTGATTTCAATTCTTCTGGGTAATATGTCCATTTTAGCAATGTTACTTTTTACAATCCATGAGCATGGAGCACCTTTCCATTTATTTGTGTCTTCTGTTTTCACAGGATTTCTTATAGTTTTCAGACTACAAGTCTTTCACTTCATTGGTTAAATTCATTCCAACTTTTTTATTTTTGATGCAATTGTAAATCATTGTTTTTCTGAGTTCTCTTTCTGCTGGTTCATTTTATGCATGTAACCATTTGCAACATATATTTGTATGTTGACTTCGTAGGCTGCCATTGTACAAAATTATTTACTATTTCTTGCAGCTTTTCACTGGAGTCTTTGAGGTCTTTTTATATACTGCAACATCATCTGTAAATAGTGATCTTTTCACTTCTTCCTTGCGAATATGGATAAATTTTATACCCTTTCTTACATAATTGCGCAGTCCAGTTCAACCAACAATTTAGTAAATATTGGTGGTCAGAGTGGACATCCTTGCCTTCTTCCTGATTTTAGAGGGAAAACTTTCAGTTTATTTTTTCCCACTGAGTAATATGTTGGCTGTGGGTACATCATATATAACCTTTATTATGTTGGGGTGCATTCCATCCAGACCCATTTAGAAGGGTCTTTAATATAAAATGGTGTCGACTCTTATCAAATGCCTTCCCTATGTCTACTGAGATGATCATATGATTTTTGTTCTTTCTTTTGTCAATATGTCATTTTCTTGATTATTTTGTTTTGAACCATCCTTGCATCCCTGAAATGATTCTCACTTGATGTGGGTTTTCCAGCATTTTGTGGAGAATTTTTCATCACTCTTCATCAGAGATATTGGTCTGAAATTTTCATTTTTGGTGATGCCCTTGTCTGGTTGGGGAATCAGAGTGCTGGCAGCATCGTGAAAGTGTTTGGAAACTTGCCTTCTTCAATATTTTGGAAAAGTTTGAGAAAGATTGGTATTAGTTCTTCTTTTGGAAAATATCTCAAATAGGGCTTTTGGTTGGGGGGAGATATTTGATCACTGTTTCAATTTCTGTGTTTGTGATCGGTCGGTTAAAGTTTTCTGTTTCTTCCTGATTTAGTCTTGAAAATTCGTATGTTTCTAAGAGTTTATTCACTTCTTCTAGACTATCCAATCAGTTATAATATAGGTATTCGTAATACTCTCATGCTCTTTTGTATTTCTGTATTATCTGTTTTAATTTCTTCTCTTTTATTTCAGGTTAGGTTCATGTTTTCTCACTCCTTTTAATGTGAGTCTGTCTAATAGTTTGTCTATTTTATCTTTTTAAAGAATCAGCTCTTGGCTTCATTGATTTTAATAGCCTTTTCTTAATCTCTTTTTTTGTTTATTTCTGCTGTGATTTTTATTATTTCTCTCCTACTCGCTTTTGGTTTAGTTTTTTTTCTTCTTCTTTTTCTAGTTATTTTAAGTGTAGGTTTGTGTTTCATATTTGTGATTTCTCATTTTCTTGTAGTCGGCCTGTATTGCTACACATTTCTCGCAGTACTGTATTAACTGTATCCCACAGGTACTGATAAGTTGTGTATTCATTTCCATTTGACTCGAGGTATTTTTTTCGATCTCTCACTTGGTTTCCTTATTGATCCAATAGTAGTGCAGTAGCATGTTGCTTATTCTTCACTGCATTTTGATTCCCCCCTCTTTATTTCTAGTTTCATGCCATTGCAATCCAAAAGGATTCTGGATATAAATTGGGACTCAGAATACCTAGTGTTCTCTTACTTCCCATGAGGGTCTTGCAGCCTGGCTGCTTATCTCTTCTTCTACAGACAGATGACTCTTTGGTTTTATTTCATATTTTTGGTCCTTGCAGCCTTCTGTAGTAAGGATCACTTGCTGAGTAAAGGTGGGTAGAAGATGGTAGCTCTGTGTGTGGGGAGGTGCATGTAGCGTTGGGTTTATAACAGTTGTAGACTGCATAGGGGGGGCAGCCCCTCATGTCGGTGGCAAAGGAGTTAATCCAAGTTTCTTGGATCTCAGACATTGGTCTCAGCAGATTGTCTGCTATGGTGTTGGTACTCTGCTAGATTGTGAGTCTAAGGGGTGGGAAATGGGAGTGAAATTCTCTCTTTTGTGGTTTTTGCTGGATTTTCAACCATTGAAAGGACTGGGATCCTGACTTCAACCTCTGTTTTTGAGCTTTATCCAAGCCAGGCTTGCGTGCAACCATACCGCCCTCACTCACCTCTCCCCCAGGACCTGAGGCTGGGTCTGTTACTTTCTCATCTCTGTCCTACCCAGTATGCCTGCAGATGCATCTGGGGCTGTCCCACCTCCTCATTCACAATTTCCACCCGCCTTTAGTCACACAGCTGCATGGAAGTTATTCAAGCTATCTTTTTAATGTAGTTCCTATTGCTTCCCGAGTTGCCGGGGGTACATTGGCCTCACCACAGTGCTTTGAGGATCCCCACCTCTGCTACATCTTCAGGGAGTGCCTAGCTCTTTCTCTTAGAGGCAAAGCTGGGTCCTCAGATGACATCTCATTTCCAGAATCTATGTCGGAAAATTTCTCTCACAGTTCCTACCAGTTTGCTGGGAATATCTGGCACCCCCTGTTTTGTAGACATATCACTCCAGCCTCAGCCTTTGTGATAAGACGACATTGTTTATTTCTGTGTGTCTGTATGCAAAATACTCCATTTTATAAGAAAATCTGTCACATTCAATTAATGGCCAACCCTGCCCTTGTGTTACGTTATCTTTACTAATTACACAGCAATTACCTTATTCAAAATAGGGATATATTCTGAGATATCAGGGGCTAGTATTTCAAATATGAAATTAACCCAAATCATGAACAACCAGAAAAAAATCTCAAAGAGAAGAAAAACAACAAAACAACAGCGGTCAATACTGGCATGTCACAGGTATTGAAGTTATTGGACAAGGGTTTTAAAGCAGCCATTATTAGAATGCATCAAACAATTGAAGCACACATGAAGCAAATAATAAAATAGAAAATCTCAACATAAACATTAAAAGTGTGTGTGTGCATGTATGTATACATACATATATATATGTATATATATATATATATATATATATATATAACAACATAAGGAAGAAACAAGTGAAAGTATAGAAACGAAAAAATACACTAGTGAAAAAAAATCTAAATACTCAATGGTTGGACTCAACAACAACATACTACAGGAAAGATCTATAGAACTTGAACATAAAACAATAAAAATCACCCATTGTGAACAACGGAAGTAAATTAGACTCATAGACAGCTAGAGTAGAGAAAGAATGAAGAAAACAGAAAGAAAGGAAGGAAAGGAGGGAGGAAGGAAGGGAAAGAAATAAAGAAGGAAAGAAAGAAAGAAAAGAGAGAAAGAAAGAAAGAGTGGGAAGATAACGAAAGAAAATACATTTATGTTAACAGAATTTCAGAAAGCGAGGAGAAAGAGGGTGCAAGAATTAAAAAGTAAAAAAATTATAATAGCCAAAAGTTTCTCAAGCTATGCAATGGACACAAAGTTACAGATTCAAGAAGCTAAGCAAACAAAATTAAGATAAACCCAAAGGAATTTTGCATAAGGACACTTAACAACCAACTTTCTGAAAGCAAAATAAATAGGCTTGTCCCCAGTACCAAGCAAGTAGGAGTGCCTCCTGTCCTTGGTTCCATCTGCTGTAAGGCATCACATAAGTAAAGGGGAAAACCTGCCCCCAGCAAGCAACAGGCATGAGAACCTTAAGGTTTCAGCCTAGTAACCAAGAAAGGTACAGGAAAACAAAATGATTTACTGACACCATCAGTGGTGATGAGTAGACAAAGGCTCCTGCCCTAATATCAGAGTAGCACTCAGGGACAGAAACTGCCAACCCCCACAACCACCCACAAAGCCACCACTGAAGAAGGAAAAAAAAAAGAGAAAAAGAAAACCAAAGTGCCAAATGCAGAGCAGAGAAACAAGCCACACCAAAATATAAATCCAGGAGCCCCAAAGAGAAAATTCTAATGACAGTGAATGAAACAACCAAAAAGATAGCATGCTTCAGAACAATAGTTATAAAAAAACAACAACTGAACAATCTGCAGGACGTGCAATTAACTGGACAAAGGGAAATCCAAAGCCTCAGAAAACAAATGACTGATCAAGAGGATTACATCTCAGAGGAACAAATCTTAGAAATTAAGCACATTAACACAGAGATGACCCTCATGGAAGAAGAGAAAGAAACAGTGGGAAGGAAAGACAAAGAAACCTTATGGGAAATATTACATACCATGAAAAGAACAAACTTAAGCATAATAGATATTCTAGAAGGAGAAGAGAGGGAGAAAGGAGCAAAGAAGCTATCTAAAGAAAGACAGATAAATTACCATACCTGTCACAAAAAGTAGCCGGGGAAGTCCGACACCCAAATTCCAAAATACAAAAAAAACTACACCAAATCTTATTATAGTAAAACTAGTAAAAGCCAACAATAGAGAAAAAAACACTCAATGCCACTAGAGAAAAGAGAAATGAAACCCACAAAGGTACACCCCTCAGGATAGCATCAGACTTCTCAGCAGAAACCCTACAGGACAACATAGTCAAAAAACTCAAAACCAAAAACTATCAGCCAAGAGTAGTCTACCCTGCAAAATCATCATTCAAATATAACAGAAAAATAAAGATGTTCAAAGTTGAACAAAATTAATGGATACTTGCATTAACACACATGCATTTGAGGAAATGTTAAAAGGAATTCTATAACGGTGAGCACAGATCCAAGGAAACACAGATCCCTGAGAATGAGGATGAAAAAATAGGATCAGAAAAAAAGCAGTCGGTGATAAACAAAAAAAATAAAAACAGTAAAGAGGGAAAGGAAAATGTAATTCCTGTAAGGGCATATAAGTATGATATGGCATCAGTTCATAATGAAGTTCAAGACAATCCACATGGTAGGCAGAAAACGGATCGTAAAGAGACACAGAGCTTGGGAAAAAAGAAGAAAAAGAGAGCATTTACACTGAAACCATCTGAAGGGAAAAGGAAACAAAAACAAATGGGAAAAGAAACAGCAGAGACAAAACAAAGAATCTAATGACAATAGTTAAGCCCTAATAGTAATGTTAATCCCAAATGTAAATGGATTGACCATGCCAATCAAAAAGCATAGAGTGGCAGGTTGAATTTAAAAAACAGGGCTCATAGATAATAGCATGCCTATAAAAAACTCATATCAGATCCAAAGATGCACCTAGATTAAAAATGAGGGACTATGGAAAAATATATCAAAGCAATAGGGATGAAAGGATGTCAGGAACTGCAATATTAATATCAGAAAACAATCAAACTTCCACCTGAAAAGGGTAGCAAAAGGAAAGGATGGACAGAAAACTGTGGTTAAGGATGTGATTCATCAAGAAGAAATAGCTATAGATAGATAGATAGGTATGTATTTCACACATATATCCAATGCCAGACCACCTAAGTATATAAAACAAAGACTGAAAGAGCAAAATTAAGATATTTACAGTAGCACAATAGTATTAGAGTTCATCGGTATTCCCCTTAGATCATGCAGGCAAAAAATTTAGAAATAAAGACCCTAAGCAAATAGATCAAATGGACCTAACAAACAAATGCAAAGCAGTCTACCTCGATAAAGCAGACATCATATTTTTCAAAGTGCACATGGAACATTCTCAAGGACAGACCATATCCTGAAACACAAAACAGTCTCAGTAATGTAATAAGACAGACATTATAGAAAGAAAATTCCCTGATGTGTGTGGGTGACGTGATAGTTGTGAAACTATAAATGAACAAAAAAGTAAACTGGAAGAAGCACTAAGATATGAAGATTAAGCAACATGCTTCTGAATAACTCTGGATCAATGAGGAAATTAAAGAGAAAATGAAAAATATTATCTGGAAACAAATAAAAGCAAAGAGAAAATGTACCAGAACATTTGGGATATAGCTAATGCAGTTCTGAGAGAAAAGTTTATAGAAATACAATTGCTCATCAGAAACAGAGGCGTGACAAATTAAATATGTAACCACAAGACAGAAGGACTTCAAAAAGAAAAGCAATTGAAACCCCAAATCAGTAAAAGAATGAAAATGGTAAAGAATTAGCGTTTAAATAAATGAAACCAAAAACAAAAGGACCATCCAAAAGATCAATGAAACCAAAATCTGTTTCTTTGAAAAAATAACCAAATTGATGGAAACTTAACCATAATCATGAAGAAAAACAAACAAAACCCTAATAAGAATAATAGCACGAATCATAAGTGATAGCGGTGAGACTCCAACATACATTGCAAAAAAAAAAAAAAAAAAAAAAAAAAAAAAAAAAAAAAAAAAAAAAAAAAAAAAAAAAAAAAAAAAAAAAAAAAAAAAAAAAAAAAAAAAAAAAAAACCAATAGAGTCATTAAGAGACTATTATGAGCGCCTATATGCCAACAAATCCATCAATCTTGACATGTACGGATTTCTAGATTTGTACAATGCCCCCAGACTGAACTAGGATAACAAAGATAACTTGGACAGACCAATTACAAGTACAAAAATTAAAGTGGTAATCAACGGTCTCACAAAAATCAAGACACCAGATGACTTCACGAGTGAATTCTAGCAAACGCTCAAAGAAGAGCAAATTCCCGTACTCCTTAAGCTTTTCCGCAAAGTTGATGAGCAGAGAAAAACTCCCAAATATTCCTATGGCATTAATATAAATGAGACAAGACAGAACCAAAAAGAAAGCTACAGACCAATATCACTGATGAATACAAATGCAAAAATTGCCACCAAATTTTGGAAAACTGACCTTAACACATTAAAAATTGCGCATCATAATCCTCTCAAGATCAAATCTTGTCCTCCATTATCGGCAGTCAGTGGTGATGGGACAGTAAGAACCCAATGCTATCAAAATCACTAATAGAAAGACAGAGAGACTGGACGGCTCCACAAAGAGAACACATCGATAGGATGTCTAGAAGAAATACACATCAGTTCCAAAGACAAAACTAGGGTGAAAACGAAGGGCTGTGGAAAATATGCTAAAGCAATGGGGATAAAAGGAAATTGGAAACTTCAACACTAATATCAGACAAGAGAAATGTCCACCTAAAACAAGTAACACGAGGCACGATGAACACTCACATTATGATAAAATGGTAATCCATCAAGAAGAAATAACTGTCATTTATATGAGGGGCCCAATGCAGGACCACCTAAATATATAAAACAAATACTGACAGACCTAACGGGAGATGTCGTCAGTAACACAATTAGAAAGGGACTTAAATAAATATCCCACTTACAAAAACAGAGAGATCAAACAGGCAGAAAAAATCTATCAATAAATAAGTACCTAAAATAAATGGATAGAACATTTGAACTTAAATGAGACATATAGAGAGTGCGTTACCCCAACAAAAAAGATTATGCCTTCTTTTCAAGACGACATGCCACATTGTCAAGGTTAGATGATATCCTGGATACAAAGCAAGTCTCAGTAAATTTAGCAAGATTGAAATTATAGAAAGCAGCATCTCTGCCCACACGGGTGTAGAACTGGAAGTGACCAGGTAAATCATTGCGGAAATACAAAAATCATAAGAGACCATGTTGAGCACCTAGATGCCAACAAATCTGTCAGTCTTGGCGAAATAGACGGATTTCCAGAATCCTACAACCAACCTAAACTGAAAGAGGAAGACACTGATAACTTGAACAGCGTAATTACAAAACCTGCGATTGAAACTGTAATAAAAAGTCTCCCAAAAAACAAGAGCCCATGACTAGATGACAGTGATTCTACCAAATATTCAAAGACGAGGTCACTCCCCATCTTTCTAAAACTCTTTCCTTAAAGTCGAAGATGAGGGAAAACGCCCATGTACATTCTATGAGGCTACAGTTACCCGAAATTAGAAAAGGACAGCACCAAAGAAGAAAAATTACACACCAGTATCATTATGAATATAGATGCAAGATTGCTCAACAAAATCTTGGCTAACCAAATTCAACTGTACATTAAATATTATACACCATGGCCAAGTTGGACTTATTCCCGGCAAGCAAGGATAATCTAGCATAATGCAAATCAATGTAGAACACCAAAATATGGAAATAAACCAATGCGATATACGAATAGACAAAAGGAAAAAATATATGATCATATAAAGAAACACAACTGAAGCATTTGACAAGATTCAATACACATTCGTGATTAAAGAATAAAGAAAGAAAAAGAACTTCCCAAATGGGAATAGAGAGTATAGACCTCAACATAATAAATATTGTATATGACAAACTTACAGCAAACATACTCATTGGCAAAAAAAAAACTAAAAGCCTTTCCCCTAAGATCTGGAATAAGATGAGGCTGCTCTCTCTCTCTCTCTCTCTCTCTCTCTCTCTCTCTCTCTCTCCCTCTCTCTCTCTCCCTCTCTCTCTCTCCCCTTTCTCTCTCACTGCTACTATTCAACATAGTGTGGAAATTCTTCCAGAAAAAAAGGGCAAAAAAGAACATTTATGGAATCCAAATCAGAAAAGAAGAAATAAAACTATCATTATTTGCAAATAACATTATGTTATACCTAGAAAATCCTGAAGACTCTATTAAAAAAAATACATTTTTAAAACAATAAAATAATAGAGCCAGTGGCAGGATATAGAATCAATACACAAATATCTATAACATTTCTTTGTGCAAACAATGAACTAGAGGATAAATAAATTAAGGAAGAAATTCCATTCACAATAACATCAACAAGGATAAAATATATGGCAAATAAATGTAACAAAGGAAGTAAAAGACCTCTGCTTGAAAGCTACAAGTCACTGACAAAAGAAATAGATGAAGACACAAAGAGATGCTCAGGGATTAGAGGAATTAACATAGCTAACATGGCCCAAAGCCAATTACAGATTTAATGCAATTCTCATCAAAATTCCAGGGACATTTTTCAAGGACTGAAGTTTGTATGGAACAACAGAAGGCCTCGGAGAGTCAAAGCTCTCCTCAGAAATATGGAGAAATATAGAGGAATCACAACCCTGACTTCAAACTATACCACAGAGTGATTGTTATCAAAACGATATGATATTGGAATAAAAAAGAAACATTCAGACCAGTGGAATAAAATCAACAGCCCAGAAAGAATAATATACCTTTATGGGGAAGTAATCTATGATAAAGGAGCCAGAGCATATAATGGAGGAAGAAATGTATTTAACAAATGGTGCTGCAGAAATTGGAGAGACATGTTCAAAAACATGAAACTAGAGTAACACCAAACACCAAAATTGACTCAAAATGGATCAAAGTCCTGGACATAACCTAAAACCATAAAATACATAGAAGGAAATGTAGGAAAGGTGCTCCTTGACATCAGTCACAAAGATGCCATAGGAGACATGACACCTAGGCACAAGAAACTAAGGCAAAAATAAACATAGGGGCACATCGAAGTAAAATGTTTCTGCACAGCGAAAGTAAGCACCACAAAACAAACAAACAAACAAAAAAGCAACACAGAATGGGAGATGATAGCTGCAAAACATACGTGAGACCAGAATTTAATCTTCAAAATATACAAAGAACTCACGCAACTTTAAAAACAATGAAGGAAACGACTCACTCATAAAATAGAAGCGCTGAATAGGCATGTTTTGAGAGAAGACGCAGAAAGCCTCCAGATCCATGAAAAATGCTCTCCATTATTCGCCAACAGACACCCAAAAAAAATTCCGCTATGATATATCACCTTATACCAGTGAAAATGGCCTATATCAAAAAGACTAGAACAAAATATGGATTGGAGAAGGCATGGGGGAAAAGGCAGCAAACTACATGGCTGGTGGGAATGCAAGTCGAATTCCCACCAACGGTTCCACTCATATATGGAATATAAAGAAACTAAGGAAATGAACAGACAAACCTCAACAAAATTCACAGCACTCAAGACTGTGGCTACCAGGGACGCGTGAGGAGGGATGGAAGGAAGGAGGATACAAGGTGGTAGTAAAGGGCACTAGAAATCTGGCGGTGGGTATGGTATGAAATACACACAGAAAGAGGTGCTATTTCAATATCCTAAAGTGCATATACGATTGTAAACAAAAGAAATAATAAAGCTATTAAAATAAGAGCAAATTAAAAAAAAAAAACAATAGACAGGAAGCCTTGGGATTAAGAATTGAAACCAATCTGGCAGCACACGCAGGGAGGGCAAATGATATCAAGATATGTAACTTGAAGGACTGAGGTGGCAAGGTGATGTCAACTCCCATGGGAGTAGGGTTGCTCTATAAAATTTAGGACACTCAGTTAGATTTCAATTTACAGTACATTTAAAAAAAATTAGCGTGTGTGATATATTGCGTGAGACACACTGAAAAGGTATTTGCTGTTTATCTGAAGATTGAAGTCGACTGGGTGTCCTGTACTTTATTTGCTAAATCTAACAATCCTTTGGGCTTGTAGCCCTGTTCTCAGAGGCTGACTTAGGAGATCATTGTAAAGCGGTCCTGGAGCAGTGCCCAATTCCTGAGATGGCACCAACTAAGTTAGGCCACTACAGTAAAGCCACTATTGAATCCTTGCCGTGCTTGGCACAAAGGAACTTGGGGTATTTAACTGCGGTGAAGGCACACCCGTTCCAACTTTGAGAATGTGAATAAATTTTAAAATCCACAAGACAGTGGGCTTGTTATCTTGCCAGTGGGCTCAGAAACTGGGGTGGATTGTGCCTTGGGCACAATTTTAAAAGGATAGGAAAAAACCCTCAGTAACCAAGATAAGCAATAATTTTTTTGATGATTGTAGATTTACATACAGTTGCAAAAAATAATGCAGAGAGATCCCGTGCACCTTTTACCTATTTTCCCCGATGGTAACCACTTATAAAACTGTAACACAAGATCACAAAGAGGATATTGTCAATGACACAGAACGTTTCTACCACTGCAAGGATCCCTCAAGTTGTCCTTTTATAGCTACACCCGCTTTCCTCTCACCACCATCCCTTCCCTTAACCCAGACAACCATTAATCTGTATCTGTTCCTCACAGGAGAGCATTTCTAAATCTTATCATTTCAGAAATGATACAATAATGGAATCATAGAGTATGTAGCCTCTGCGTATTAACTTTTAAAAAATCAGTATATTTAGGTTTATATTGCTGATTAGTATTCCGTTGTACCACAGCTTGTTTAAACATTCATGTGTTGATGAACAGCTGAGATTTTTCCGATTTTTGGCATATACAAGTAAAATTGTTATAAATATGCTTGAGTTTGGCACTCTTTCCTGGATAACTGATCAAGAGTGCAATTACCTGGTCATACGGTAGGTGCATCTCTCTCCCTCTCTCTCTCTCTCCTCTCTCTCTCTCTCTCTCTCTCTCTCTTCTCTCTCTCTCTCTCTCTCTCTCTCTCTCTCTCTCTCTCTCATTGCTTAATTTTTTCTTTTATTTACATTGCTATAGGCACTTAGGACATTGACTTCAAAAGAAACTTCCAAATTGTTTTCCAGCGTGACTATACCATTTTACACACTCACCAGCAATAGCTCAGTGATACCAGTGATCCCATTTCTCTGTATCATTGCCAGCATTTGGCATTGTCACCATTTTCTGCTGTAGCCTCTGTGATGCGTGTGTAACAATATCTCATTGTGGTTTTCATTTGTACTTCTCAAATAGCCAACGATTTTAAACATGTTTTCATGTATTTAATTGCCATCTGTGTATCCTCATCTGTGCAATGTCTCTCTTGGGGAAGGTCATCAAGAAGATGTGACCACCAAATTGACCTGGAGCTGAGCCCTGGCAATGGGAGGTTCCTCACTCCCTCCTATTGGGATGTGTATGAATATGCTTGCCCCTTGGAATGTGCTTTCATGCTGTCAGAAGCTGCTCCAAGGATATAGCCTGAGAAAATGTGTTGCAATGTATGATATGTTGTTGAGACTTTCTGGACTGCATGAGAGACTGACCAAGTCACCCTTGAGAAGCTTCCAAGGTTGTGAGCCAACAACAGTATCTTCTAATCTTTTGCCCATTTGCTGATGCTTTTGCTTGTTCTTTACTGTTGAAGTTCGAGGGTTCTTTTATATATACTAGATACTAGTCTTTCGTTGAATATGTGGTTTTCATGTTTTTCCTCACAGTGGCTAGCCTGCCACTTCATCTTCTTTCACAGAGCAAAAGTTTTAAATTTTCATAAAATCCAATTTTCCAATTTTTTCTTTTTATGGATTACGTTTTAGGTGTGAATCTGATCATTGTTTGCCTAGCCCTAGATGCAAAAGTGAGATCCGGGGGGCAGGGAGTTCCTAAAATTCTGATAGTTCTATATTTTATATTCAAATGAATTTTGAGTTAATTTCACATCAGGTGTGAGTCTTTGATGACGATGCCTTTCCAGGTGGGTTGAGGGAGAGGGGAAAGAGGGGGCTAATGGATAGCCACTTACTCCAGCATGATTTATTGAAAAGACCATTCTTCCTCCGTTAAGTTGCTTTTCCATGGTTGCCAAATATCAGAAAGGCTTATTTGTATGAGCCTTTTTCTAGGCTCTCAAATCTATTCCATTGACGCATGTATCTATCCCTCCACAATGTAATAAGTGTTGAAATAAGTTATGCGGACTCCTCCCATTTTCTTCTACTCTTTCAAAATTGATTGTAGCTATTCTAGTGCCTTTGCCTTTCCATATCAGCTTTAGAATGATCTTGTCTCTGGCAAAAATCTTTCTGAATTTTGTTATCAATTGCATTAAACGTACATATCAATTTGGGGAGAACTGACATTTTGGCCCAGTTCTGATCATTAGACTCTGCCTTGTTTCCTATGCCTTGGTTTATTCCCCAGGTCACCCAAGTCCTGCAAAACAAAGGCCTGCCTTTATCTCACTGGACAATTCATTTTCTTTCCTCAGCTGTTTCCATCTCAGAGACTAACTGAAGTCTACTGACTGTGATCCTCATCGCTGGGGTCACACCATCTTGGAGCCAGGTGCCTGCTTTGATCTTCCAAACATAAGACTCCATTGGAGCCCTCTTGCTCAGCATCTCCTATCTGATGGAAAATTCTGTTAACTCACATCAGACTCCAAACGACTCTATGGTATATGGATTGTTAGTTAATGTACCCAGCACAGCCTTCTACCTGGGACCTGAATCTTCAGCAAGAAATCACCTAATCCCAATGTGACTATGTGATAGCAAGGACATGGAGAGAATGCCTGGTCCTGAATTCTGGCCCCTTTCAGCCTGACTGGGCCATGCATTGTAAACAAGGCCACACCAGGACATGTCTTGAAAATATGACAGGCAAGTCTGGCAGTTTCGGAGATCTATAGACTAAAAAAACAACAACTAACTTAACAAAGTAAATGACAAGCGTGTTTGTTTTAACAGTGCTTGACTTTTTGTTGCATTTCCTTGGTTCTTGGCCAAGCCTACTTGCTCTGAGCCTTAGTTTGCCTATCTTCAAAATAAGGACAAGTAGGACAAAATTGCTGGTTTTCAAATTATTATTATTATTATTTTTTAAGAAATACAGCACTACATTGACAAACCTCTCAATGAAAACACCAAATATGAAAATGATACCAGTTGAGCTCTAGTTGAAGCCAGAATGTGAGTAGCTCCTCCTTCACTTTAAAATGTTAGGGCTCTTTCAAACCTACTTTGAAAAGTGGTCATCTAGCTGACTGCTGAGAAACCTTTCCAGAGCACTGATACTCACACCATTATGTAGTGTTAAATAAACTGAGTAAGTAAAAGGGTAAAAAAGAGAAATGTTGGGTCGGTCTTTAGACAAGGCACGTTGGTTTGGCGGGGCATGTGTTGTAGGAATCTGCCAGCCTCTGCCTGTCATAGGGAAATTGATTCAAGCTTTCCAAAGATGCCTGCAATGGGTCTAGCTTTGATCATAACTTTCTGAGGGAATCCCTTCCTCAGTCTCCCATGTAGAGTTCCTCAGTACTTTCTATGTGATCCCAGGGCATGCTATTCACTCCTCCTAATTATAAACAACTCATAATGTACTACTACTGTTCATTTACCAGTGCGTTTCCAATTAGGTTATGAGCATCCTGAAAGCAGAAACTGTTCTTATTTCTCTGGCCTTCAAGTCCCAGAGGACAGAATTCAAAGCAGAGAAGTCGTTCCATAAGCACGTGTTGAAGTGAAGCATTGGGTCAAGAAGAAATCACGTTTCACGTGCTTCGTTCCTTGGTTCCTTGAATTCTTTGCCCCCGCCCCCACCATCCCAAGAAATACAAACCATCCAAAAGCATTCCCTCAAAAGCTCAACTAATATATTTTAAAGGTGCAGGCAGGAATGCAGGAAGAGAGAGAATGCAGGCAGGAAGAGAGAGAAGAAAGAAACATTTATTTATTTGAAGTAGATATTTATCTTGGCTGTTCCCCGCAGCCTCCAGTTGTGAACCTGGGTCCTTGGGATGTATGTGCACTATGCGGGGCGGACTTAACCATTAGGTCACCAGGGCACACCAAGCTTAGGTAAATTTTACAAAGACAAAACTATTATAAGTAAATGTTAGAATAGTTTTCAACAGAGCTAGCATATTAATTTTAATCTAATTTAGGACACAGTTGTTGATGAGGGGCTCCAGGATTTGGCGGCGAAACGGTTAAAGAAAGAATTCTGGAGCATTAAAGTGAAGTTTTATAAGTTTATTAGAAAGAAAGCAAAAGCAGGAGATAGAGTTCTCCTGTGCAGGGAGGGCTGTGCTGATTGCTATGAGATTACTGACTCTATACCCTTTCTTTTGCCCTAGAAATAGCTATTGATAAGAAGGGAGCATTTTTAAACATCAAAGGCCAGGCCATCACTGCAGGTAGAGGGGCATTCTGAGAGATTTCTCAGTTTAGCTTTAAAAGCCTCTGCTGCCAAAAGGAATTCCATGCCCCTTTGTTGTTCCATCCTGTTGGCGGCTCTCCATCCTCCATGTCCA
Source organism: Solenodon paradoxus (assembly GCA_004363575.1). Taxonomy (NCBI): domain Eukaryota; kingdom Metazoa; phylum Chordata; class Mammalia; order Eulipotyphla; family Solenodontidae; genus Solenodon; species Solenodon paradoxus. The sequence goes on from RJWH01002991.1 coordinate 64,652, forward strand.
TCTGGTCCCATGTTGATTTTGAAATTTAAATGCTAAGATTGTAGATATTTGACATCCCATAATAATTCCCCCCAATAGTTGATATATATATATATATATGCACATATATACATATTATGTGCAGCATGCTATCTGTATAATTTATCTGACATTTGATTAATGTGAATAATTGATGATTCAATCAATGTGTATGGCAAATTTATGGCCATTTTACAGGATTAGGAAAATGATTTCCTTTTTTTTAAATTATGTCACAGGAGTAAATGTTTTGTATCATCAGTTTTATGACAAATTGGTGACCATATCGGTTGTGCACTTACTTGGTATTTCTATTCTTAAGCAGCTAGGCACAACCCTTACTTTCAATCCTAGGATTTAGAGGATAATGGGAACATTCCTGGGGGTGGAGATAGGCCGCCGATGGTGGAAAACAAGGAGGTGACAAGAGCATTTATTGCAGAATATCCATCTTAATCCTAATAGTAAATATTTCTGTAGTGCTTATTATGTCAGTAACTGGAGCCAATTTTAAGCCAATTCCAAATATTAACTCAAGTTAATTCTCATTGCAACCATAAAAGGATATGAGAAGACTGCAACTCAAAGAGGTCATTTGTCCATGAGTCAAACAGCTAAATATGTTGGATCCTGGACAGGAACCCAGGCAGCTTCACTGCAGGAAAGAAAGGGATATCTGGGGGCAGTCAAGCTGGGTAACAATATAGGGTCTACTCCAGGGAGTTTTGAAGGTTCTGGGAAAGAACATCTGCCTTCCCACTCATCTGTCAATCCATTCACTTGCTGATGCCTGAATGAATTCATTGAGATTCACTCCTTTGACTTATTGCAACCAACCCCTAAGTGAGGTAACACTGAGACTTGGGAGTCTTTTTTGCTTTGTTTTTCATTTTGCAGTCTGTTTTCATTTATGTTTTATGAGTTTCAGTTTTCATTGTACGGAATTCTCTCTTTATATAGTTGAATCTGTTCATGTTTTCTTTTGGGGCTGTTTGCCTGTCACCATGGCTTTAAAAGTTATCATCCCCTCTAAGCCTTTACTATAACTAAATTTGGTCTTGCACTGGACTCAGAGGAGACAATGGCTCAAACCTGCACAGTATATGCTGCACTATCCACTCTGAAATCTGTAAATGAAAACTCAAGCATAATTCAAGATCATTTACTTATCATTTTCGTACTTTACTCCTGTTTCTGTTGACTGAATTCTCTCCAAATCTGGGGACACAAAATGACCCTGAGAATTAGGGGAATGGAGAGGAGGACGAAAGGTAACAACAGGTACTGAATGCCGACTATATTTCAGCAACAGGCTAGTTCTTATTAACACCTTATCTATTTTTAGCTTAATCCTTAAACAGCTCTATCTGTAGGAGGAGAGACTTAACAGTAGTTCCAAGATGACCCAGCTAGAGAGAGATGTCAGAGGACTCTGGCAAAATTCAGAACTTCTAAAAGCCTTGCTCCATTTAAATCCTTGGTCCTCAGGATTTAAACTAGTAAGTTAGAAATGAGGACCCGAAGATCACTCAAAATAGATATGCGGTTTGGGTCATCTTCAAAGTGGTAAGAATTGAAGAAAGAGGGACAAGGTGCTGGCAGTTCCCTGTGTAAGAAAACAAAAGAAAAAAAAGAGATGTGATGTCAGTCTCTTGGGGGTTGCTTCTATTTTGAAGTCAGGAGAAAGAAAGGGAGCTAAAGAAGGAGAAATGCTCTCGGAGAATAAGGCGGTAGGGCTAGTGCTGTGGCTTGAAATTAAAGGGAAGGAACCCCATTTCAGTATGGCGTCACCCTGGGAACATGGTTCTGACCATCTCACTGGACAGCAACATAGACAGAACCCAGCAGTCAGCTTGCTGCTTTGCCACCACAGATGCCAGTGAGAACTAGAACAGGATGTAGCAAAAACGAAACACAGAAATGAAAGCATTTGGTGAACAGCAAACGTATTCACACATAGGTGAACACATGTCTTGGAAACTCCTTCTGACCATTACCAGCTTATGTGTTTCAGAGGAGGGTAAATACCTAAGGTGTCAAAAATGTTAAAAATATAATTACTTATCCAGCTCTTTTGTCTACCCAGCAATCCTAAAAGATGTCCGGTTACAGTGTCATAGAATCCCAAAATTACTGAGCTAGAATATTAGACCAATTGGTCCAATTGCTTCATATGAGAAATGTGGGAACAGAATCCCAGAGAAGGAAACACACCCACACAAGATCACATACGGAGTTAACTGCAAAGCTGGACAGAGGACCCAGGTCTCATAACTCCTTCTCATCTCATTTGAGTGAATCTGAGTGAATGTGAAATGAATGAGAGAAGGAGCGGTGGCAAATGTCCCCAGTAATTGTCTGAATTTTTTAAAATACATCTGGTTAAAACAAACAAACAAAAAAAGACTCACAGAATGCCAGCATGAGAACAGGCCCTAAAGTTCATCATCTAGTGTGATGTTATTTTATAAATGAGGAAACAGACCCTGAGGGGGCTTGGCTAGTTAGTGGTGCAGCCAGTCTCTCAACAGAGTTGACCTGCTTCCTTAGACTTCCGCTTCATGGAAGCTGATCTGTACAGATTTATAAAAACTTGCCTACATTATTTAAGAAATGCAGATCTTCCTCAGCTTCTGATGGGGTTATGTGCTGATAAAGTCATCATAAGTTGAAAATGCATTAAATGCACCTAACCCACCAAATATCATCGCTTAACCTACCCTACCTTAACCACATGCAGAACACATGCATTAGCCTATACTTGGGCAAAATCATCTAATACAAAGTCCAATTTATAACAAAGTGCTGAATAGCCCATGTTATTTATTGAATACTATACTTAAAGTGAAAAAATGGTCTATGGAGTATCAGATGTTTACTTTCATGATTCTGTGGCTGAATGAGAGCCATGGCTCTCTGCTGCTGCTCAGCATCATCAGTGAGTATCTTACCACATACTGCGAGCCCAGGAAAAATGAAACTTCAAAATCTGAAGTATGATTTCTACTGAATGCATATCACTTTTGTACCATTGTTAAGTTTAAAAAAAAAATCCTGACTCAAGCCATCATTAAGTCAAGTTCCTTCTGTTAATACTAGAAAAGCAGTTGTTCACATGATTTCTTGCCTCTCCTGGTCAGAATGCAAGTGCTGTGGGAACACGCACATAAGGAGACAGGTCAAAGAAAAGAGAGAAAGAGTGCATTCTTTAGAACAGGATAAATAAGAAAGGATATGGACAGAAGGGTTAAATGATACATTTTCTGGGGCTTCGGGAATGGATGACAAAGAGAATAAATAAGAGCAGGGCCTAAGTTGACATCTTGTTGGGCTTAAGAATGGGACCGTTAAGCATGTGTCCTCTGCTAGATATTTTCATTTAGGTTCCAGAGGACATTCGTTAGAGCATTCCACCTATCATTTTACAGATGAGTAGGCTGAGGACTAGTAGGAGAACGGGCTTTGCCAAGGATATACAGGGAGGCTGTGCCAAAGTTGGGATTTGCATCCAAGGTCTTGCAAGGACTCAGAAGTCAGTGTGACTTCTGTCTCGAGTTCTGGAGGAAACTGGTGAAAGCTTACTATGCAAATTCAATAGATGTACACTAGGTCATTTTTATAACAAGGTTTTTCACAATAGGGTTTACGGAAGTGGAGCGGGTCTCCCCTACTCTGCCAAGTCTTCTTTAGACCCTACACTTTACAAAGGGAGCATGTAGATCGGTGATATGGGTAGGTGAGAAGTGGGAGAGGCGTTCAGTGACACAAAGTCATTAAATAGCAAAAATCTCAGCTGAAATAGTACCGGAATATATCGAACACAGGTGCAAATTATCTGCTAATCACCAACAATTGACATTTGCAAGAGGAATCATGGGCAAGTCTTCGGTTATTCTCCCCCGGCTCCCGCCGGCTCCAACCGCTCCGCACCGCCCCCCTGCCCCGCCACACACACACACACACACGCACACACGCACACACGCACACACGCACACACGCACGCACACACACACACACATTATAAGAATTATTAGGCCAGGTTATTTGCAGGGATAGAGGACATGAAAGTTTTTGGAAGAAACTGAGATTACCTATCTTTGCCCCTAACTCACTGTTTGATCCCAATGAAGATCATTTCCCATCTACAGTTTTTCCCACGTGCCAATTATGGGGGCTCTTCTAACTCAAGATCCTAGGGTTCTCCTCCAGTCTTTCCTGTTTCAGTGAATGGCACTACACTATTCCCCAGAGCCACTATATGCTCCCTCTCTCCCTCTGTACTTCTTCATCCCATTTGTGAACTAATCATGTCAGTTCTGCCTCCCATAATGTTTCCAATCAGTCTCATTTTCTTTGTATCTGCTGTTAAATGGTATCTTCGATCCAAACCACCACCATCTATTTCCTGGATAATGGCAATAGTCTTCTGGCTGATTTTCCTGCTTTCAGTCTTGCCCCAGTACAGTCTATTTTCCTCACAGCAGTCCGAATGAACTTTAAAAACGAGGTCATGTCAATCTCTTCTACTTGACACCCTCACTGACGGGCTATAACATAAAATAACACAAAATAATAACATAAAACCAAACTCCTCACCATGCTTTAAAAGATACTGTTTGTCTCCGCCTACCTCCTCAATCTACCACTGTGCCCTTGAATCAGCCAGAGTTTTGCCTGCTTTCGTTCATAGGCCGGGCATTTTTCTGCCTCAGACCATTGTTCACCACAGGTTGCTCCCTCTGCCTGAAATACTCTTTTTCCAGATCATTGCACAGCTGATTCCTTCTCAGATCTCTATTCTAATGTCAATTCTAAAGAGAATCCTTCCCTGGATATCCTACCTAAAATAGTCTATTCCATTACCCATTTTCAGTTTGTTCACATTTTTATCTCACCTAAAGTAACCATGTTTATTTGTTATGTTTTGGGTTTTTTCCCCTCCTTTGTGATTACAGTCTGGCTCCTCCCACAAGGGTGTAAACTTCATGAGGACAGGGATCTCAGGGACAACGGAACATAGCGGTTGAGAGCACGGCTTCTGAAGCCAGACTATCTAAGTTCAAATTCCAGTTCTTTCACCTATCAGCTGAGTGACTTATTTCTCTGTGCCTCAGCTTCCTCTTCTGTAAAACTGAGATGATAATAGCAATATCTCATAGGGTCATTGCAAGGCTTAAACTAAATATATGCCAAGCACGATATCCCAAGTCTCTTGAAGAGTATTTGCCATGTAGTAGGTGCCCAAGACATATTTGATGGCTGCTTATATGAATAGAATCCTTGATGTCTCCTGCTCCTTCCTGCCTTCGCTTCCTTCCTAGTTTCCTCTAAAGACTTTTCCTTCTGGAAGCTGTTTCTTGATTGTTCCTTTGCCTTGGTCCCAGGACTAAATTGGTTCTCCTTGTCATGCATGTACACAGAACCCAGACTTCTTCCAATCCCTAATTGCTGAGGATAGCTAGATATTTATGTGTGTGATCTTTGTAATAACTGATCTTTCCAGTTAAACTGCAAGCTTGGTGAGGGCAGGACCTATGTCTGTCTTACCTACCATGGGACCCTGGCTGCCTAGCATAGTCTGACATAATATGTACACTATACATATTTCTTGGTTGAAAGACCCAAAAACCTCGGCTCGCTTTCCCCTTAGAAATATGACTTGGAAACAACTTAGTAATTTGCAGCACTCTTTGAAAGGCAGTTCAGAATGAAAGCTGTGGTAGCATCTTTGTTTCCTGTCTTTTTTTCCGGTCATTACTGAAGCACAGGAAAAGATATGTGAATTCAAACATTCTGATCTCCACTTTTAACATCTTTATCTACTCTGTAAAAGTATCATGTCAACAAGAAACTCGCTGGCTTCCCCTTTGTTAATTCCTTACTATTTAATAGCATTCATCCCAACATACCCTGCCTTCCTTGCCTGTTTCTTAGCAATAAGGACAATGTTGATACAGATAGGGCTAAGGTATTTGTATTCCCACTACCCCAAGTCAGGTAGTTTTTCTAAAAAAAAAATAATAATAATGTGCTACGACTCACTGCAAGCACAACTCTTAAATATTCTCTCATTCATTAAACGAAATAGTCTCATTCATTCAAGTTCTGACCAATTGAGAGCTATTGAACACTTACTTGGCTTGAAGGTATTACTTTGAGTACTGCTGCGGGAGAAGGGGCGGAAAACTATGGTTTTCTTCTATTCTTCTTTCATTGTCTGCAACTTTTAAGTTCCTCTTATTGCCAGCTTGGTCTCTGACCTGCTCCACAAGGAGCAGGTCAGAAACCTATCAATAAAGAGATAAAGAAGCCAAGAAAAACCCATGAAAGCTATGACTTATAAGACCCTTTCCTTAATTAGATAACTTGCTACATAGAGCATAAACCTTCCAAACTCTAGGTCCTCCCAAGTTCCCTTCTGCTAGATTAACTGCTATCTTCCTTTAACAAATCCATGTGTTGGGAGCATGGGGCATACTTGGCCCTCTGCGGTCTCCCTCTGTTAGAGTGTTTGATCTGGTTGAAGTAACAGAGACATTGGGATTCCGTGGGGCGGGAGGCAACAACAGCTTGATATAGGCTATGTGGCTGCTATGAGACTAGCACAAGTTCCTGAGTCAAGAATCCTGTTTCTGTGTCAGACAGGCTGGGTGACCTTGGGTAAGTCCTTTGCCTCCCTTGACTTGTTTCTTCATCTGTGAAATTGGATTTTGTGGAGGTTTAAACAGTAAGATGCCTGCCAAGTCACTTTGAAAATTAAACTGTAAAGCTATTGACCCAATTAATTCAAATAGATACAAAGCCACATTGAGAGACCCATACCAGGCATGGGGACATAGTATGAGGTTAAGATTCTAAGAGGAATGGCAGAAGAAGAGAAAGGTTTTAATTTTAAAACCACAAAAAGCCATTCCTAACGGGATTCCCACACGTTCCCCATAGACACCCGCCATTTCTCCTCAAACTAGAGTTAACTGACATTGTACAACAATTTCTGTCTGTTACAAATATATACATCCAAGACTTCATTTTACTTTTGTATTCCACAGTTGTTTAATACACATTCTCTTCCTTAATTTGCAAGCAACTTGGTCCAAACTGAGCCCACTCTCTAGCTTTGCAACTTACATTGTGGCCTTGTTCAAGTCAACTTTTCCTATCTGAGTCAGTTTTCTTCCTTCTACAAGGGGACGAATCTACTTAACCCCTTCACAGTGACATGAGGAGTACCTCAGCACACTAACTGGTACCTGCACGGCACTTACAAGAACTTGTTTTCCTCCTCCTCCTCTTAAAGGACAGGGATGGGGTCAATTCCTGCCCTGGACTCTGTTGTTCAAGCACACCTTTAGTCTTTGTGACCGGCCAACTCAGTAGTCTTCCAATGCCTGCTTCTGGCACTATAATATAGGAATCTTCCAGGCCATCAGGAAATCGGTAGGCTAGACACCAGGGATGTGAAAACTATTATGCCTGAGATCCAAAGAAGAGAGAAGGGCTCCAATTCCTTCCCTGGGAGAACTCTGGGAACCAGTGGGGACATCTAGAATGTCCTCAGATTCATGTTCTACTAGCTTTTCTCAGCTCCTTAAAAATACAAAGTGCCATATTCAGCATCGTCTGGAGATGATCCCACTGAGCACGTAAAAAAGCCTCTGAGGTGAGGTTAAACTAGGTCCATTTTTCAGACAAGGAATACTGAGGCCCAGAAAAAGAAGGGGCAAGTTCAATCAGAGAGAGCACTGATTCACCTTCAGGTGCTTGCCAAAGTCCTCCTTTTGTCCAGAGTTCAGCTTTCTAGGCCTGTCCGAGCTCTGAGTAACTAACTACCTCTTACCTGTTCTCATCTCCTCTAAATCATTTCCCACTTTGCCTCTAGTCACCTCCCTCAGACACCCCTCAAACCTTATCACTCCCGTGCTTTGAAACATAAAAATAACTTCGCATTATTTGGCGCACAGTAAGCACTTAATAAATGTGGATCGGATGAATGTGTCCAAACTCCTAAGCGTGACATGCAAGGTTTTTTACAATCTGACTTAGCTAACCTACCTTTCTAGATACATCCCCTACTTCTCTTTCCCACCTCGGCAGCCCGTATATGAACCTTATGCTCCAGACACCTTGGTCCACTTGTCCTTTCCCGTCTATGTGTTGTGACCTTTCCAGGGAAGTCCATCCTCCCCAACGAGCTGGCAAATTCCCAGTCATCTTTCGAGACCTACTTACATCTTCTCTGCTCATGTAATATCACATGCATTCCTGCACTGTGACAGCGCACTGCTTGTGAATAGTGGGTAAACTTTCAGTCTCTCCTGTTCCACGGAGGCAAGGGTTTGCTTTTATTTATCTTTGCTTCACTCAGCGTCTCTCTCAGTACCTCCTTCATCGACGGGCAAAGTCTGAATTCAGTAACTGTAGAACCGAAGGAGGGCTCAGGCCCCTCCTACTATCCTCCCGCCCTCCCTCCCGCCTCTTCTCCACCTCCACCTCATCTTCATCTGAATGCCAAAGTCTTTAGTCCGCAGGCAGCTGCCAGAACGCTCTGCATCTCTATGGCAAATTCCCTTGCGGAGTGTCACTCCCAGCCCCTAGGTGTCCATAAATTAGCGACTTGTAACCCTTTGGGGCTGGGTAGGCTTGAGGGCCACCCCTCCCCCCACCCCGCCCCGTCACCCCCGGGGTTGAGTTATGCGTCCCATCTCTTCCGTTGCCTTCTGGAGTATGTTTCCCCATTTTTTTCGCGAATGGGCCAGGTGAATATCACCACTGCTTTGCACTCCTTATAACCTCTGACACAACTATCTGTGACAAACTGATTTAAAATGCAGCTGCAAGAAGAGAAACAAGCATGTCTTGCTTGGCCTTCTGGGAGTTGTAGTCCAGCGGGCCTCCAGGCTGCCTGGCTGGCCCCGGAGCTGCGAACTACAGCTCCCAGGCCTTCTTGGAGTTGCTACCGCACAGGCTCAGAGCCCCCTGCCTCAGAGGAGGTGGGTACTTTGTCTGTTGTATCCGTGGGCTTCTGTGTTTTTTGCATTACGCCGGACCTGAAATTGAGAGTGAAGAGCATGGCAGATGAACAAGAAATCATGTGCAAACTGGAAAGCATTAAAGAGATTAGGTAAGATTACAGCACCCTCTAGGCCCCTCTCGCCCCATCCCTCGCTGCAGGAGAGGCCTCTGCTAAATTACCTATTGAAAAGTAGCTATTGTCGGACTGCTTGAGGAGGGGCGGTGGGAAAGGGCCCATTCACTAAAGAATCCCAGGCTGAGAGGGAGGCAGGGGGAAGGGTTAGAACTGAGACCAGTAGGGAAAGAGAGACAGCGAAACAGTGAGACTGACTGAGACCGCTTGCCAGATTGTGGCCGAGAAAGCCAGATGGAGATAAACGGGGGCAGGGGGCGGGGGCGTTGGTGCCAAGACAGCTTTATTCTTGGGACGGAATTTTGGACCCACTAATTTGTTAAGTATCGTTGCCTCCTAGGTGCACTTGGCTCTTTGCAATTTAGGAGTTTTGTTTTATTTCAGCCTCTGGTTCAACCTCTGAACATGGAGCGCAAGCAAACCTTTAGAGTCTTAAGTGTTGTGGCGGGCAGCAGTTGCCAAGGGCTGCAGGACGCGCAGGCGCGTGCGTGCGTGCGTGCGTGCGTGCGTGCCAGCGAGCGAGCCCGGGAGCCTGGGAGCCTGGGAGCCTGCAATTGGGCTCTGTGTTGTTTCGGGAGGGTTTCCCTGAGCCCACGGTGAGATTGCTACCCTGCTCTGCTCTCCAGAGGCCAAGAGTGGAGGCAAAGGGCAGGCCAGGAAAGTGCAGAGTTGCCCAAGACCCCATCCCCTTCTCTTTGGGAGAAGCTTTGGCAAGGCTACGATGTTGCCCTTGGTCAGAACGCAATAGCACTTGGCAAGTGGACTGCCTAGGCAAATACCAGGCTTTCCTTTACCTGCCCTCCTCTGCCAGAGTACCCTGCTTCGGCTTGCCCCCATATTCTGAAGGAGGACTGGGTTAGGCTATCTCCCTTTATTGTTTTCCTGGAACCTGGAGAAAAAGGCAAGGGGGCGGGGTATCAAGTGTGTCCCTTTAAGAAATAAGCCTTTGCCATAGAAATTTAACCCTTTTAGTGAATGCCTTCGTAAGACTCACCCATGGTGTTGGTGGGGAAACACCTAGGCTACTTTTAACCTTTGGAGGGGTTGCTTCTCTGCTTCTGAAAGCCTGGGTTTGGGGGGTGGGGGGAGAAAGATAACTATTGTCTGTTGAACTCTTGGTGTGCTAAGCCCTTTGACTTACTTTTGTTCATTTCAGCAAGAGTCCTAAGAGCTTCCTACATCCCCTTTACAAATTGGAAAATGGAAGCTGAGAACATTTAAGTAACTTTTCCAGAGTCAAAACAACTCGAAAACGCCAGGTTTTTGACGGAAACCCAGTCAATCTACATGCAGAGATTCTAGTCTTCCCTCTCTATCCCATGGAGGGTCTGGGAAAGGGTGGTTATGGTGTAATTTTTTTCCTTCAAAAGCATCGGGAGGTAGTGAGATACCCTGGTTCAGGAAAAGGCACCCCTAAACTGCAAAAGGATCATTTGAAAGATCTACAGAAAAAAAGGTTTAAGAGATACAAAATGTCCAAACTTAATTTAAAAAATTCGCTTGCTATACCGAATATCAACTTGAATGACAGCAAGGTAACATACACCAGCACTGGTAGGACACACATGGTAGAATTATGTAACTGGCCTTTTTAAAAATAATTTTATTAAAGAACATTGATTGTATCATAGCATTATATATGTTTAAAGTGTACATCACTGTAAAGCAACATCTATGTATAATACTTTACGTTTACCACCAGCAGACCAGTGCTACTATTGGTTCCTTGAATAATTACTCTTCCTAATGAACATCTGGAGTAGCAGTTATTATCCCCATTTTACCTATAAGGATACTGAGGCTCAGAGAGGTGAGGTAACCTATCCATTGTCACACAGCTAGGAGAAGTAAGAATATATCCTTTTACATGGCGTATGTATTTCAACAAATGTTGACAAACTGACTAATCATTATTCACAGCTTTCCAAATGCTCTAATCCTAAATCCCTAAAAGTTACAAGAAGAACAGCTCTTTCCATTAAAAAAGTACTGTTAGGTCTAAGCCGAAGGAACAGTGATAATGGCAATAGCACCTAAACACCTGATTTAGTCAAGGTGAGAGCCAGAAATATACATATTTGTACTCAGTGCTCATGCATGCCGATGGTAGAATTTGAAATGGACAGCACTCTCAGCAATATAGTCTCCTACCACCAACCAATTCCCCATTCCCGGCTCTGGCCCCATGCCTGGTCCTGTCTTTGCTCCCAGTCCCAACCACACTAAAACACTGATCCAAACCTCAGTCCCCAAATGCCGCACTGGTCTCTTGCCCAGCTGTTCTTTGGGTTTTCAAGTGGTGATGAAGGAGCACATAGATATATGGAAAAGGGAAGAGAAGAATGGAACAAAAGAAAGGAGGTCGCAAATAAGGAAGGATAGGAGAAGACATGAAACAGAAAGTGAGTGCAGCCACCATTAGATGACCCCAAGCCCTTCACCAGCTGCACTCACTTTCTGTTTCATGTCTTCTCCCATACTAACTAGTCTTCCCTTAACATATACATGCCATCCATACACACATTGTACATGCCCATGCCCCGAGGCACATGTACCCATACGCAGGAGCTTTCCTCATTTAAGAAAGGAAAAGATTATTTGGAAGTAGATATTGTATTGTTAAGTAGACGCTCTTAAGTGTACGCTTTTGTCCTGGGTGTATTTATTCCTTTCTCTGCACATTCCTCTCTCTGCACATTCTCCTTGATGACCTCATACACGCCCATGGCTTCAAATGTTAACTCCAAATCCTCAGTTTTTTCCCCTTATCTTCCATCCAAGCTTCAGCCCTATACCTCCTATAGCCAACTTTGCTCGTCCACCTGGCGATTCCACAGGTATAGCTCAGGTTGGCCAACTCATAAGACTTTGTCTCTCCACCCGTCAGGCTAACTTCTCCCTCTGAACTTCTGGTTTATGTCATGATTCTCTGCACAGTTACTTCAGGCTAGCCTGGATATCAATGTTGATTCCCCCTTTTTATAACTCATCTCTGATCACTTAGTAAGTCCTACTGTTTGTGCCTTCAGCAAGCATGTGGCTCAAATCCATGCCCCACTCTCCACCTGCACACTCACTTCCACATTTTAGGCTTTCATCATGACTCACCTGCATATTTGTAATGTTGTCTCCATTTCCACCTATAGAATTACTTACCTGTCTTCATTCCCTTCTCTATCTTCAATGCCATCCAAACTGCTAGGAGAACTACCTTTCCAAAGAACTGGTTTTATGATGTTATTGCTGACAGCTTCACTATCTTCCCATTGCCTGTAGCAGTATTTTTTAAAACATAGGTAATAACCACTTGTGAACTATGAAATTAATTAGTTATTAGTAGCTTTTGAAAAAAATTTAAAAATAAGATAGGAATTATCATCATACATTGCCTAAGAAATGATAGGTGTTCTTTCAGGAAACTTTTTATTTTGGCTTTCTGTATTTGTATGTGTGCACTGGGCCACAATGTGAAATTCATTGCTCGTTGTAAACCATCTTTTTACTGAATGCCTATTTGTCTATATTTGTTTCCATGACATTGATGCCCCCCTCCCCCACAAGTCTGGCACAGAGACCCGGCAGTCTGATCTGCTACTACTCATTTACCCTATCCTTTAACCACCCAGAAGTTTCTCGCTGTTTCATACACTTCTGCCCCTCCAGGACTTAGCCAGTGCTCTTCTCTCGTTCTGAATGCTCTTCCCTACTCAATTCTTCTGTAAAGCCTACTCATTCTTCAGAAAGAGCCAGAACAAATACCACCTATTTTCCAAAACCATCTCAGGTTCCCCAGTCCTAATGAATCACTTTCCGTTTGGGTTACCACAGGGAGATTTAGTATAGGAATAAGTTATTCTGTTTCATGACAGAGTTTTTGATTGAGATGTGTCTCTTTCCTCCTTCCTACCTGCCCTCCCTTACAACTTCTCTCCACAAAATTCCTGTGGAATTTTAGCAGGCTCCTCTTTCACCTGGTTTTAGAACTGACAGCTAGGATCTCTTGATGTGGCTATGGGCAAATCAATGCAAACAAAGCTGCTATGGAAAGAGAGAATGAAAGGACTTTACATTTGGTAGTAAGCTATAAGAAAATCTTCAATGTGAGCTGTCCTAAGAAACCTGCTTTTCTGGCAGTAGCTGCTTTCCCAGATGAGAAAATAAATATTAAAAGGAAAAGCACCTATTACTTTTGCAGTGCTCCCACCAGACTAGAGTAGGCAGGAAAGACTGGCTCATTTCCCTTCATTCAGTGAAACTTACCAAGCACCTGTTCTGGGCCATAAACAGAATTGGGATATTCTGTGGGAACCAGTGAGGTAAATAGAATCAAGGTAAATAGCTCTGATCTGTCCCCTGACTGCCAGACTCACATGTCCGGCTTCTCACTTAACCAGACCCAGGGGATAATGTATCTGGCATTAAACAGGCTCCAAAAGAATTCTCAATCCCACCGTAACAGCCGCCCCACCCCCTCCAACAGTCTCCTCTCCTAGGCTTCCCCTAAAGTAGTAAATGCTCCACCATCCCCAAATCTGGAATCATTCTTTATTCCTCCCTCTCTGAACCCCTGCATCTGAAACATTCACACAGTGGTTATCAAACTTGAGTGTGTGTTAGGCTCCACCTAGAGGGCCATTGAAACTTAGTTTGCTGGGTCCCATCTCCAGATTCTCTGATGCAATAGATCAGGGGGTGGGACCTAAGAAAGTGCCTTTGTAACAAATTCCCAGGAAATGTTGCTGCTAGACCAGGGACCACACATGGTTAATTAGCAAGATCTGGGAGGTTATACCTATGTAATAATATATACTGGATCTGTTCATTTCTCACCATTTCCTTAGCTTATCGACAAATCTGAGCAGGTTTCCATTCATCTCCACAAGCCAGTGTCTTCACTTGATCTTCTGTCTCCAAATTCTATAGGTCCCAGATGTCCTATCCTGCTTATTAAATGAGTGTTTGTGGCTAAGTCACCTCTGAAGCTGGGTGACAGATGAGTCTGCTAAGTTTGTCACTTCCTCTCCTCCTCTCCACTCTTAACTCTCCACGTTAGCCAGCAAGGAGCCATTGTAAAATAGCTATCCAGTTGAGATTTTCTTATCTTGACCCAGGAGAGGCTATGTTCTAGGGAGTTCAGGAATCATCATTCAACAGTTACGTAAGACTGGAACCCCAGTGGTTGTGAGTAACGCACAGGTCTTTAAGGACTTGGAGGATGTTTCCTCACTTACAAGAGCAAGCATTCTACCGATTCCATTTCATGGAGTCATCCAACAATTTTCTGCAAGGCCACAGTGATTTCTACTTCTCAGGTAGACTTTTTAAGTTTCCAAGAGGTCCCATGATGTGTGCTATTTTGACCTGAAAATTGTGATTAGTCAGGACAAGAAATCACCCCACTGGTTTGTCTTCTATGGTTTGAAATACATCCTAGGATGAAAGTTCCTTCGTGTGGTGCAAAGGTGATTTGGCTCAGCACACTTATTTCTTCACCTCTGGATTTTTGATATGGGGCCAGTCACTGTACTTCTCTCAGCCTCATATTTTTCATCTCTAAAACTGAAGCCAAATATACCTATTCATATGGTTAAGATGAGGACTAAATTACATAGCATATAAAGTGCCTAGCACAATTGCTGGAACGTAGTAGTCGCATGGACGCACAGACAACACACTCGTGCATGTGTCCTCTATTTTTTTTCTGAAAAGCCTATCCTAACACCAGATTCTTTTCAGTTCCTAGAAGTTATACATTCAGTAAATGTTAACTAAATGAGTATAAGTGCTACCGTTTGGCAGTGTGTTTCTTTCTCTGAGGCTGAAATTACAAACATTGCCCTGGAAATACCACCTATTTGCATTTATTGTTGTCACTTCAAATATAATTGTTGATTCTTGCTTATGGTCAAAGCAGTGTGACAGGTGATGTTGAGTTTATAGAGAGAAATATGTTATAGTACCACCTCTCGTTTAAGTCTGTACAGTTAGAGAACCTAGATGCCCACAGTTTCAGGTTTTTGGGCTAATTCCTTTCCCTTCTTGGACATTTTTTTCTTCAGTTCTGAAATTAAGAGGACATAATTGATTGGTTCTGAGGAGTCCTGAAAGTTTCAGGGTGATGTATTAAGTAAGGACCACTCTGGTAGATGCATACAGGGTTGCATTTGAATGGAGTATAATAACTCTGATGTTTTCACCTCTACTTCAGCCATAGCAACTATAATTTTTATTTATTTTCTATATTGGATCACAATTAATTATTTTATTTGAAGGAAGGAGTCTCTCATTAATCACAAACAGGACCCAAAAGACTTCGGAGTAAATGGTACTTGCTTAATACAATTTTCTGTGTGCTTGATTGACAGAAAATATAAAGAGCAGTATGGTATGTGTGTAGGTCTTGTTCATCAGACTGTGACTGGCATGATGCACACTCTATACATTTGAGAAAGGAAGGACAAAGTTATTCTATTTCATCTTAGCTCAAACTACCCTATTGCTAGACAGCATGGAAGTCCGAGCATTGGACACTATGTGTGTAGAGCATAGTAAAGGCAATCAGCCAGAAAAAGGGTAACATGTCTTTTTGTCACCATGAACCCCCTTCCCATTTCTTCTGGTTACCATTTGAACCAACTCCATTTAAAATCTATTTCCTCTACACAAGTCTTTTGAGAAGTCATATTATTCTGAGAAAATAGGAGGGAGGGAGGAGTAGAAACTTCTTAGTGTCTGGTTTCAGACAGTGTTATATGCTGATATTTATTTAACGGTACAGTAAGAAGCCTTTGGAGGATATATATTTTAACAGCTTTATTAAGTTGCACTTTGCATACTCTAGAAATCTTTTTAAGTGTGCAATTCAGTGATGCTTATGAAATTTATCAAGTCATGCAAGTCTCATCACAATGTAATTTTAGAACATTTGCATCATCCCAAATTTGTCAGTTGATCTCTGTTCCCTACGACATTCCCAGGGTTTGCCTCTTCAGGACATTTCATATAAGTGGTTCATATAATATGTGGTCTTCTGGATTTTGTCATTGCAGCATATATCAGTATTTTTTTTTTCCTTTTTATTGAAAAAAATTAGTCCATTGTATGGATATATCACATTTTGCTTTCATCCATGAGTTCATTAACATTTGTATTGTATACACCTACTGACTCATAGATAATGCTACCCTGAACATTTGTATAAAAGTTTTTAAGTAGAAATATGTTTTTGTTTCTCCTGGTTAGAGTCCTAAAAGTGAAATTTTGGGTCATATGATAAGCATGTGTATAATTTATTTTTAGGATTTTGTAAAACTCTTTCCCAAGTGGTTGTGGCAATTTCCACCCCCAGAAACACTATGTGAAGGTTCCTCTTTTTCTTACATCCTCAACACCACCTGCTATTGGGTGTCAAGAAAGGACATTATAGCCATCCTAGGGATGTAGAGTGGTAGTTCGTTGTAGTTCACTATAGGTTTGACTATATAGTTTGACTAATCCTGGTACACACCTTCTTCATGGGTTTACTTACCACACATATATCTTTTTTGTTCAAGTGTCTATTCAACCATTTTACCAATTTTTCAGTAGTGTTGATTATTTGCTTATTGTGAAATTTGAGTGTTCTTTATATATTTAGGATACAAGTCCTTCATCAGATATTTTTTGCTTTGCGAAGCTGTTCTCCCAGTCTGGGTCTTGTCATTTCATTCTCCTAATAGTGTCTTTTGAATTCATAATATTTTAATGTTGATGAAGTTCATCAGTATTTTCTTTTATGGGTTGTGATTTATATATCTTATAAAAAATCTTTACCTCAGCCAATATCACAAAGATTTTCTGTAATGTTTTTTTTCTAAAAAATTTAAAATTGTTAGGTTTTATATGTAGGCTTATGATTCATTTTCACTTACTTTTTGTGCATTATTCAAAATATAGGTTTGAAAGGTGTTTCATTATTATATTTCATGTAGATCTCCTGTTGTTTCTAGTGAAAAGGTCATCTTTTCTCCAGAGCATTGCCTTTGGATCTTAGTCAAAAAGTGTTTGTCCATATACCTGTGAGTTTATTTCTGGATTCTACTTAGATCCTAGGTCTAGTTGTGTATCTGTATGCCATTGCTTCACTGTTTTTTTAACTGCAGCTTTATAATAATTCTTGAAATTAGGCAATGTTAGTTCTCCCACATTGTTGTTTCTTGCAAAGTTGTTTTGACTATTCTAGGCCATTTGTATTTCTATGTGAATTATAGATTCCACATCAGTTTAGACCAAAATGTTGCTGAGATTTTGATAGCATTGCATTGGTTATATAGACCAATTTATTGGATTTAACCAGTGTCTCAAATAATGTACTTTTTTTGTTACAGGATTCAAGCCAAGATTCTACCCTGCATTTAGTCACCTTTCTTTAGGATAGTGTTAGCATGATGTATCTGATCCTATCCTTTGCCTTGTTTCTTTATGTTTAAAGGGGGATTTTATAAGCAATGCGTAGTTTGGTCTTTTATTATTATTACTGAGTTTGTTGTTGCTATTATTATCGTTCCAATTTGACAATCTGCTTTTTAATTGGGTGTGTTTAAGCCATTTAAATGTAATGTGCTTGTTGACACATTGTGCTTAAATCTGCCTTGTTATTTTAATAACATTTTCTTTTGTTGTCTTTTCTCTCTCTTCCTGCCTTCATTTAGATTAAGTAATTTTAGGCTTCCATTTGTTGGTTGTTTTTTTTTTACTTATTAACTGCTATTCTATTTTGTTATTTGTTGCAATAAAGTCTATAACATGCATCTTAACTTGTCAGTATCCTCATCAACTGATCTCATAGTACTGCAGATGAACAAAATTATTTCAACATTATAGTTTTATTTCTCCTCCTCTGGATACTGTTATTACATGATGCACTTTTATTTATTTAGGAAAGGTACAGGCAGGAATGAAGGCAGGAGACAGGCAGGGAGAGAGAGGAGGGATAAGCATTGTATTTTTATTTAGTTGTTCACACTGTTCATTTCCTCCTGCAACTGGGACTTGAACCCAGGGGTATGTGTCCTATGCTCATTTAAAGGAAATCGACTGAACTACTACACCACCAGGCACACCATTTGATGTATTTCTTGGTTTAAACTGTTGATTACTTTTATGTAATTTAAATAATGAGTCATTATATTTTTTATGTTTGGTGTTCTGTATTTCTCTACTATCGTTTTCTTCATTCTTGAAGGATATCCTCTAACATATATTGTAGGTGGGATTTGGTGATGGTGTAGCATTCCAGTTTTTTGTCTAAAAAGTTTATTTCATTTTTTTTGAAAGTTTTTTTCACTATGTTAAGAATTCTATATTGGCAGAGTTTTCTCTTCTTAGTGCTTAAAGAATGATGTACCACTATCATCTTACTCCTGTCATTCATTGTTCCTCTGTATATAATGTGCCTTTTTCCCTCCGGCTATTATAATTGTTTCTTTAACACTGTTTTTGAGCAATTTGATTGTGAAATAACTAAATTTAGCTTACTTTGCAAACTGAGAAATTTTCCTACCTTGGCTTTTTGGCACATTGTGTATTCTGATCATTATTCCATGTAATTCTTTTGGGAAGTTCTTTTAGACATTAGCATGGACAATCTTTGGGTTCACCTAAGATTTTCCATCAGTGTCAGATGGCTGACATTACTTACCTGATATACAATATTTGAACATTGCTTCATATAATTTGTCTTATGTTTTTTGTTTGCTTGTTTTACCTTTTTCAGTCATTTGGGTTTTTTTTGTTTAAAATGTTCTTTCTCTCATCTTCCATTATTGAAATCTGGCCTTTTTAAGACTTTATTAGAGTCTCTTCCTGCTATCTTTTATGTTTTGTCTTTCTGTCTTCCCTAGTCAGAATAAATTAATTTTCCCCTGAGGTCTCACAACTATCGTTTGAATGTTAACATATTTTACCCAGTTGGTTATTCAAATATCTTCCTGTCTCCATGCCAACTCCCTAATTTGTGTGTACATGCACACACACACACGCTTGCACACATAAACATATATGCACACACTTACACATGGGTATATTCACTTATTTGAAATGTTTTTCGTGTTTTTAAAATTGTTTTGCATAATTGTGGTCCCAGTTTTTATCTACGTGGTTCTCATAATGATCTTCCATTGAGAGAGCCTAGGAGCCAGGACTAGGGTTTGCTGATCTTCCAGGGTACATAAGGAAGAATTACTCAATAAGCCCCTGGTTGAAAAAATATTTTAGGGATAGTAATGGTGAGACCCTCATAGAATGTTTATGTCATTGGAGGAAGATGAAAAGAAAGATGTGAAAGCATTTAGTGGAAGGCGGAAGCATCAAGTCAAGCTTCCAGTTGCATCTCTTCTTATTCCTTCCATTTTGTCCCCACATAATCCACCAACCCCACCTCTTCCTCTGCTTCTTAACATTTCTCCTTTCCCTCCACCCCGTCTATAGATCTAAGATGACTCTTCTTGGAACCTGAGGTAGATCAAAGCCCAAAATGGACCTGGAGAAAATACAAATAACTAACAGATATAAGAAAAGATGACCATATTTGAATGGAATACAATCAAGAACACAGAAATAAAACCACATATATATGAGCATTTTTCTACAACAAAGGAATCATTAGCAAACAATGGAGGAAGGAAGTTCTCTTCAACAAATGGTGAGAAAACTGGACAGGTACCTCAACACAATTCTGACAAAACTGAATTCAACAACACATTGAAAATAATAGACATCATAATCACATGGGATTTATTCCAGGAATGCAAGGATGGTTCCACATACACAAATAAGTCAATGTAATATACCACATTAATAAAAGAAAAATAAAAAAACACATGATCATATTAATAGATGGCAAAAAAGCATTTGACAATATTTAACACTCATTTATGATAAAATACCTTGTTGACATAGGAATAGAAGACACATAACATAATCAAAACGTATATGACAAACCCAAAGCCAACATCGCAGTGGTAAAGAATTGAAAGCCTTTTGCCAAAGATCTGGAATAAGACACAGTTGCCCACTCTCACCACTACTGTTCAGCATAGTTTTGGGAGTCTTGGCTAGAGTAATAATAAGGCAAGAAAATTATATTAAAGGAATCAAAATTGCAAAAAAAGAAATAAAAATATCATTTTCAGATGACATAATATACATAGAAACCCCAAAAGACTTCAACATATGCCAGAAGCAATTCAGTATAGCCATGTGGCAGGATATAAAATCATACACACAAAAAAATCAGTAACAGTCTGATATGCAAACTAAGAACTAGAGAAAAAAGAAATTTAAGAATGAAATCCCATTCACGTTAGCATCAAAAATTATAAAATACCTGGAAATAAGCTTAACAAAAATAGTGAAAGACCTCTACAATGAAAAATATAAGACTTTAACAGAAATAGAAGACACAAAGAAATGGACAAACATTCCAAGCTCATCAATTTGAAGAATTATCATAATTAATGGCCATGCTACCCAAATCAATATACATATTTAATGCAATTCCTATTAAAATTCCAGGGGTATTTTACAAAGAAACAATAATCAGGTTTGTATAGAACCAAAAAAGACCTCAAATAACCAAAGCTATCCTTAGGAAAAAGAATAATGGAAGAATCAAACTTCCTGTCTTCAAACTATACTGCAGAGCAGTCATCATCAGGATAGTATGGTATTGGAACAAAAACAGATAAATCACTGTAATAAAGTTGAGAGCTCAGAAATAAAGCTACACCTAGTTGGACAGTTAATCTACGAAAAAGAAGTCAAGTACATACAACATAATAGTGTGGGGAAAACTAGACAGATAACTGCAAATAAATGAAACTAGATTACTCATTAGTTCCATACACAAGAGTGAACTTAAAATTTATTGACGACTTGGATGTATATACCTGCAACTATAGCATGCTTAGAGGAAAATGTAGGAAAAATGCTCCATGACATTGACCTCAAAGATGTCTTTAGTGAATGGATAACTAGAGCAAAGGAAAATAAAGATAAAACTGTTGGAACTGCCTCAAATAAAGCTTTTGTACACCGAAAGAAGTCACCACTAAAAGAAAAATGCATATGTCAGACAACAGCTTAATCTTTAGAATGTATAAAGAGTTCATATACAGCAAAACAAATGACACTCAAAAAATGGGCTGCAGAACTGAATAGACACCTATCTAAAGAAGAAACACAGTTGACCTACAAACATATAGAATGTTCTGTATCATTCATCATTTGAGAAATGTGAATAAAAATCACAATGATACATATCACATCGCACCAGTGAAAATAATCTCTATCACAAAGACTGGAAACAACTGTTGAGATTTGGTGGGAATGTACATTAATGCCACTTCTTTGGAAAAGCATTGTGGCATTTTCTCAAAAATCTATAGAAGGATCTACCAATAGATTCATCAGGCCCACTTCTTAGGCATATACCCAGAAAATACAAAAATCAGAATATGGAAGTAAACTAAATGCCTATTAATAGATGTCTGTCTATAGTAACTGTCGTATATACACTTGATGCAATTATCTACAGCTTTTAAAAAAGACTAAATTGTGCATTTTGCAGCAACCTGGATGAAACTGGTCATGATCATGCTGAGTGAAAAAAAAAAAACAAAAATTAGTATGGGATGATTTTGCTCATATATGGACTATAAAGAAGCAAAAGAATCGAACAGACAAGTCTCATTAAAGCTCACAGGATGCAAGATTGGCTACCAGGGAGGTGGGAAAGAGAAGGGAAGGAAGGAGGGAACAAGGTGATTGTAAATGTCACTAGAACTCTGGTGGTGGTTGTGGTGTGAAATACTGACTGAAGTGCAAATTCAATATTATAAAATTTCTATAGCAATGTGTACATAAATAATGTAACAATTTTTAAAAAGAAAAGGTGGTCCTATTTACAGAAAACAGGTTAATTGGAATAAATAGGATGTTTTGGAATAGTTCTAAACAGCACAATGCCTTGATCACAGTGCATGAACAAATATACCTTTGTTCAATTTACATTTTTAATAATGAAGCAGTAATTTTCTGAATACATCTCAGGGAATGATTAATATTTTAGATTTTTTGAAAATACCAACTTTATAGTATTACACCTTAGTTTGATACTTAAAAGCAACAAAGTACAGAAGTACAAGACCACAAATATTTATTGCAATCACTATTTTTAGCCTCCAAAGTTTGTCACACAGTAAAACTTTACTGTAATCGTTGAAAGGGGTTAAGAAATTGGGCATCAGGGATTATGGAGTCCAGTCTCAACTTTTTCACTAATTTCTTCAGTAATCTTGAATAAATCATTTACCTCTTTGAGCCTAATTTCTCCCATCTATAAAAGAAAGCCATGATGCAGCCCAGTGCCTCGGGTGCTAAACTGATAAATGGGGCATAAACCATGTAAATCCCAATAACTTGGGTTCTCCGCTTGGGGCCAGGAAACGAGCAAAAATAAATAAAATAAAAGTGCTTCCTCCTCTTCTCTAAAAATAACCTCCTCATTCCCTTCTATTTTAATTTATTAAGCATGATAAAGTCATGAGGCTACTGCCACATGTAGCAGGGCAAAACTGGTAAGATTATACAGGTAAGTGTGATTGAGAGTAGTATGGAACAGTTACAGATAGAGTTGGAGTTTGTGGTCACCACTGTAGTTATCATCATCACTTGATTGGTGGTTTAATGTAATAGTAAATAGCACATACCTGGGCCAAGATGGTATAGGCTCAATTTTTTGCTCTGCATTCTACCAGCTGTGTGACTTTGGGCAGTCTGCACAATTTATTTAAGCCTCAGTTTCCCTATCAAGTGAGCATAACAGTAACAATACCTCTCGAAAGTGTTAGCTATACTTGGCAAGTGATTGAATATTGGGGTAAGGAGACCAGTGGAAACTTATAAACTGAATTTTTGTGTTTTCTCCACAAGTTCATATGTTGAAACCTGATCCCCAATGTCTTGGTATTTGGAGGTGGGGCCTTTGGGAAGTCATTAAGTCATGAATGGGAAGCCCTCATGAATGGGAATAGAATCCTTATAGAAGAGGCCTTGGAGAGCTTCCCTTCCCCTTCTGCCATGTGACAACACATTGAGAAAGTAGCCATCTATGAACCAGTAAGTCTTCACCAGGTAATGAACCTTCCAGTGCTGTTATCAGCCTCCAGAACTATGAAAATATTCTGTATATTTGTTCATCATCCACCCAGTCTATACTATACTTTATAGCAATCTGATTTCAGTAAGACAGGATAGAATCTAGGTACAAATACTGAAGGACACTAGAACATGTTCAGAAAGAAAGGAATACATTGCAGAGTGGATTCAAACCTAGGATCCAGGATAAACTTTTGAAGAAGATGATCTTTGTCTTTGGGTCTCTAAAATCTAATCACTCATATGAGACCCTAAGAATAGATGACACAGCTTTTCACTATCAATCAAATATGTCCTTAAATAGTATCAGATTCCTCTGGAGGGTGTTTGTCACCAGAAGAATTCTAAAGAAACTCCATGACTAATGGCTGTGCAACATCATGGAAAAGTACTGACTTATTAACCAACTGTGTAGTCTTATACAAATCCCTTAATCTGTCTAAGTTTCAGTTTCCACACGTGAAGTGGAACTTTTTTTGACTAGTATATAATGTGTGCAAAGTACCTAGCCAAGAGCCTGATACACAGTAAACATGTCATTCATGCTAACTTTTGTTCTTTGGCAAGAATGTAGAAGAAATTCATATATAGTGAGGTTTAAGAGAAGAGTGATTATATCTAGCTGGGAACTGGGAAGTTAATTTGATTTTCTTACCTAAAGATTCTTTGATTCTAGCATCTAAAGCTGCAAGACTGGGAAACGGAAAATTGTCAAATTTGGATCTTAGGAGGGAAATACATGCCTTTTTGCTAATATGTAACCATCAATAAAGTTCTAATCAGACATTTTACCCTGTCAGATTGAAAAATAGATTCTGAGAAACTTCTATGCCTCGTATGCTGCCAATCCTAAATTCTTCAGCTGAAGGCTTTTGCTAGCCCAGCAAAAAACGTGTCACTGGACTTAGCTTAAGGCTCCAGGGGTGCCAGCAGAAACTCTTTCTGTTTCCAGGAATTTTGATCTAGTAACAACATCAATGCATTTTCCTTTTAAGAGTCAGCATGGAGATGGCCAAAGAGTGATTCCCATGAGACCTCATGATTTTTTTATTTCCACTATGTCCAGTACTCTGGTGTAGACATTAAGGGAATACTTGTAAGTAGGTCTCTCCCTCCACTCCTAACTGATTTACTATAAGGCAAAAAGTACACCAAATAGACATTGAGTACTAACTTTGTGCCAAGCTCTGTAGTAGGCTCTAGGATTATAGAGGTCAACCAACTACTATTTGCAATTTACAGGGTCAGAAAAAATCTCTCCATTATCTCTTCTGATAAAGATCTCTTCCATTCACTTACTCCTCACCATGATCCAGTCACACTCATCTGTTTCTCTAAAAGTCCAACCCCTTTCTCATCTTAAGACCTTTTTTACTAGCTTTTCTTTCTTCCTAAAATGCTCTTCTGCTTCTTGGCATATATACTCAATGGAATTTTATGCAGCTCTTACAAATTGTTCCCTTTGCAACAACTTGGATGAAGGGGATCATGTTAAGCAAAATAAGTCAGAAATAGAAAATAAAGAACTACAGGGTGGTTTCACTTCTCTGGGATATAAAGCAGCAAAACAAAAAGACAAAAATCACAGGATGCAAAACTGGCTATTAAGGAGGTGAGAGGGGGTAGGGAAGTAAAGAGGGAACAAGGTAGACTAGAAAAAAGGACAACGTAACTGGTGGTGAGTGTGATGTGATAAATAGACTGCTGTGAGAATTCAATATAAAATGCATATATCAATGTAAGCAAATATGATAAAAGTATAGTTTTTTTAAAAAACAATTACTTGGTTGAAATAAATGACAGTTGTCTGGCAATACCCACTTATCCATCACCATGACCTTGAAGACTACTTAAGGATACTCAATAAAACTATTTGGAGATTCTCAGAGCAACATAAAAGCCACTGCCCCAAGGAAGCATCCAAAATGATGGCTATTCAACTGCCAACATGACTTTTTCACTAAGCTCATTGCATGGAATGTACAACTGTTCATTTCAACTATTTATTGAGTAACTGCTATTTACCAGACTATCTTGAATGCTCTATCTGCTTTATATAATACTCATCAAAACTACATAAATAAATAGCATTATTATTTCTATTGTACAAATGAAGAAATTAAGACTTGTCATGTCTCCTTCAAGCTCACATAGTAATCCTTGGAATTGCTATGAGACCTAGTAAGTCAGTATTTTTTTCAAATGGCAGGTTATAACTTACTATACTCCTCTGTTCTAAGTTGTCATTTAAAGCTGTTGTTCCCCTATTAATTTTCTACATGGTGGTTCTGTCCCTGTCCATTGTTTTAAGCAGGCTGTTGAAGTCTCCTACTGTTAACTGTATTGCTGTCAATATCTCTCTTTAGTTCTGTTAATAATTACTTTATATATTGTGATATTCCTTTATTTGCTACATATATATATATATATATATATATAAAGACTTACAGTCTTCTTGATTAATTGACCCCTTACCATTACATAATTCCTGTCTCTATCTTTTGTTATCTTCTTTTTGTTGGAAGTCTATTTTATCTGATATAATTATCCCTGTTTTTTTATAAAATACCATTTGACTGGAGAATTGTCTTCCAACCCTGTGCTTGTCTTTCAAATGTAGGTGAGTTTCCTGTATGCAGCAGAAAATTGAGTTTTGCTTTCTAATACATTTTTGATTGGTGAGTTAAATTCATTAACAGGGTGGTTATAGATATATAACTGTTGATGGCCTTTTTGTTACGTGCTTTATGGGTGTTGTTACAGACAGGACCTTTGTTCTTCCCTTTCTACTCTTAGGTGCTTTGAAAGTGTTTATGGTATAATTGACTTCCCTTTCTATTTTTTCTTTGTTTTTCTATAAATTTGAGTTTTGAGGTTACCCTAAGGTTTACATAAAAGTTTTTATGCTCATAACCTGTTTTGACTTGAAAGTGAATTGATCTTAATCTCATTCCAAGTCTCATTCTAAGAGTTCACACTTTTACTCTCCTCTTCTCCACTTTTTTTTTTTTTTTTTGAACAAAGAACTTCTTCCTATTTGGCCAATTCAGTTGGTCTATGTATAATAAAGTAGGCATCAGGACAGGATCCTTGTGTTTAAGGGACATTTGAATATCCTTTGGGTTGTTTTCACCTTAGAAATTTGGTTCCTAGGCAGTAATTTTTGTTACAGGGATCCGAAGATCATTAAGGGAAGTCTTTGGTGATATATACTCAGGTCAGAATGCCTGTAATTGCTGTGTCTGCAAGAAAGTTTCACATTCCTTTAAAGCAACATCCTTATTAGGTGGCTAGGATAGTAAGTGCTTTACTGGCTTTTTAATTTTTGAGGTGTGTGTTGGTTTTATTATCTACAAGAAGTCTACATTCTAAAAGTAAAGTAAAGCAAGGTTGAAAGCAAGGTATTCAAAAATATAAAGTATGTTTAAAATTGTTTGGCTATAGTCAATATATTTAAGGCTAAAACAAGAAGTAAAATTATGTAATTAAACAGTTAACGATTGCATTAATTAGAATCAGTTTAGTTCCTGGGTCAGTAGAAGGTGTAAAATTGATAATGATTGATAATAGAACTCTGTTGGTGATTATGGTATGATACACACATTGATTAGGTTGTGAATCTATTTTCTTGAAACTTATAAAGTATTCTAAATTAATGATACACTAATAAAAATAAAATGAGTTTAAAAGTGTAAAAAAAGATTGTATTGGAGATAATTCCATATCTAAGTATCTATGTGCAGGAGCTAAAAGAAAACATCTCAAGTCTCCCAGAATTGGTCTTTTGTAGACACTCCACTCTGACACAAAGAAGTCAAGGACAATGGAGGGTAACTGGACAGGAAAAGGAGTTCTAACCCTTTATCCCTTCTCTTAATCAAATAGCCATCTTCCACTCCCTAGGTTTCCATGCTTCTCCTAATTCAGAAGTGATTTTTTATTCCCTAAAAGAATGTAGTTTGGGAAAGTCTTAATCCAGAAGTCAATCTGTAAATAGTCCGCTCTATCTAAAAATGTATCCCATTGCCTTGTGGTAACCCCTTCCTCTTTCCCCTCACATCTCAGGTTTCCTTTCCTATGCCTCAGCACAGGATATAAATCTTTGGTCTGCCCCAAATACCTCAGAAATCACTACCATGTAAATTTTACAGACATGTTATTAAATTTGGCTCTTTATCTTGCTAATTTCACCTAATGTTAATTTGTTCCTTAGTCTAAACTGTGAAGGATCTCAGAGATATAGGAAAGCTTTTCCTTTGACTCTTACATTTGGTAAGCATAACCATGTCTATGGAGATCCACATGCCCTCAGTTAACCTTTAACTCCATATACCAAGGTGATAAGTTATGAAAAAGCCTACTCTGGATAGCTTAGATGTGACCTATCTGAAGAAATTTGGGAAGACTGATACTGTACCATCATGATAACTGATTCTATTTTTAAATTGTTCCATTTATGTCTATTTTCAAACCATTTACATTTACATCATGAAAAAGAAAAGCAATTAGATGAAATTAAACCCAATGTGCATTTATAGTAGTATGGAATGTCAACAAAAATAATGGCTATAAAGCTCTGAGATACTGTGAAGGCTTGAAATTAATAATATATACCTATGAATGCCATAGGTGTCCCACGCTGTGTCTATAAGTTATTGAAGGACAGAAAACAAGATGACTTATCTGGCATGTGACCCTACTATATAACTTAACCCTAAAGTCTGTAAAGGATAAGCTTTTGGAAAGAAATAATAACACTGATGTTTTGAAAATTTTCTCAAACAGATTAACATGCTTATCTTTAAACAAGAATGTTATAAGTTAACCAAATCTCTCCCTTGACTATTTTCTTTGATATAGAATGATTCTTTATAAAACTTGACTATACACACTTTTTAAAATTAAAGCCAGATCTCTAAAAGATGGGGACACAACCATGAAAGTTATTTCCCCAGGTTTAAACTTTTAAATTAACTCTTTATTAAATTTGACTTTTCTAAGCAGAGACGCTTTATTTCAATCAACACAGGAAAGAGAAAGAGCACACAGACTCTGCAACCAGAATGTTTGAGTTCAAATGTCAGCATAGTTATATGCTAGTATTTTGACTGTAGGTAAATTACTTAACATCCAAGACTTAGTTCTTTCATCAATAAAATGGAGCTATTAATACCTAGGTATAGTCATTATAAGTATAATAGGAATTCCAGCTGTGTTCAGTCTAGAAATCAGATGGAACAGAAATACCAACAGGATGGACACTTCATCTCGAAAGGAGCCTATGTGTATATGTGGAGAAAATGGGGGCAATTCTCCCTTATCTTCTTGGTTCTTCTAGATTGTCAAATAATCAAATTGACATTAGACAAATTGACAAAAGAAGAAACCAAAAATAATAAGAACGTGTACCTCATGCATACAAGAGAGAAATCCAGTAAACTTAAGTAACTCACCAAAATGGCTTAAGTAGATGGTTGGATAAAGAAGCTGTGATATTCAATGCAGCTATTAAAGAAATAAAATTATCCCTTTTGCAGCAACCTTAATAGAATCCGAGGTGTTTACACTAAGCTAAATAAGGAAGAAATAAAGAGAAGTATAGAATGCTTCTACTCGTGTGTAGACTACTTTTTAAAAAATGAACAGACAAATCACAGGAAAATTTACAGGATGCAAAACTGGTGGAGGGAGGGGTGGGAACAATGGAAGAAAAGTGCTAATAAGAGTAGTAAAGGGCACTGGAACTCTGCTGGTAGGTGTGGTGTGAAACATACAGACTGAGGTGCAAATTCAATATTCTAAAAAGCATATATCAATGTGAAATGATAAAACAATTTAAAATAAAAATTAATGATAATAAAATAAAATGAATAACATTAGCTAAAGACGAAGGGTGATGTGGAGGGTAAGTTATGGTATGTTACCAGGAAAGGCACAGTAAACAAAGGTATAACTCTTAGGCAGATTTAATTCATAGTCTTCTTTATGATAAGTTAAAGAGATGCCGTCTTCCAGGTGATATGAGGGAGACACTTTGCAAAGGAAGATTTTTCTTTATACATGTAAATGTATTACAAAGGGACAACTGATCCAGCTTTCAAAGTTCCCCCTATGAAATAATCTGTATTCCAAAGAAACATATTTTGGGGATGGTAGATTTTATTACTCTACATTTTTGAGACCAAGGAACTCTGAGGAAATAGTTACCCTAAAAGAGGGTCAAGAATAATGGCTCAGTGTTTGGTGGAGGAATTTTCAGTACAGAATAGGATCTGCCACTCACAGTTTTCCAGTTTCTGAGAATTCATTCCAAAGTTCAAGGAAAAGAGCTCAGAGATTTTGCTAAATATGCCTATGCTACATTGAACCAATGACAGTATACTTTTCCTCATAAAACAGACCAGGTGGCCCAAGAATCAAGCAAAAAAAAGGAGGCATCATACCAGGAAGCCAGAGGAAAACATGGGGTGCAATGACTGATATGATGTGGTAACTGAAAATAATATATTACCAGAATACATGCAATTTCCATCTTTGCATCTTAATTACCTGGAGCTGGACACCATCCTAAAAGATGGAGAATGGCAGGTCAGGGTAGAGCAATGGCATAAGTAGATAAGTGAATTTTCACGGATAGTGGTAGCTAGAAACAATGCCAGGAGATTTGTTTTCACACAACTATATTCCAATTTTTTTAATGTATGGAAGTGATAAAGATGACCTCTGTAGGGACATTGTCTTCTCTGGTGTTCAGGGATGAGTGCTTATTTTCCATCATACCTCTGTAAACTCCAGTGGGTCTTAGAGAAAATTCTGAGCATATGCTTTTCATGCAAATACTAGCAGGTTATTGGTGGTATACAGTGGGATGACACTATTGAGGTAGAATGCAGAACAGCTGCTAGTTACGCTCACAGATTCAACAATGGTGAGATAAGTAGACTGAGCTTATAATCAGTGAAAAATGTAAAAACTGAGGTTCTCATTAGGTTCTGACTATTCCTGGGTTGCACTTGACATTCTAGAATGATAGAGATGGAGAGGGAGTACATTTTCCATTTTATTATCACAGTCCAATCCTGCTAAAACTCTAGGAGGACACTCAAGTCTGTTACAAAGTTCATGTGATTGTGCCCAGTAGTATTTCCATTGAAAGTCAGATGGTGGATCTCTTTGGGAGACTATACTGTACTTGAGTTTTGATATATGATTTCTAAGAGTTCCAACTCTGCAACTTGCTGAATTACCTTGAGCAAGGAACTTAACATGCTTCAGATTTTAAGACAGATAAAAATAGTACATTTTTTTTCTCTTTTGTAAGGGTTAGATGTGAGCATTATGTGAAACACATAAATCTATATTAAATTCTTAAGAAAGGGAAGCTGTTATGTTGAGTTTTTTTAATCCATCTTTATCCTAATACAAGTGTCAGAGGGGAATATATTAGAAGGAATCAAGCCAAATGCAAAGTTCTAGCCAGACATATTTTTTTGTTTAGTTTACTTTTCTATATTGTTTGGATTCTTGAAATCACACCTCAGTCTGTATTTCACAACACACTCAAGATGCCTCCTTCCTTCCCTTCCCTCTGCCACCATCCTAGTAGCCACAGTCTTTTATCCTATTCATTGTCTTTTTGCAATCGGTTTTGTTTCTTTATATTCCATTTAAGTGAAAACATCCTGTATTTCTCTTATTTTTTCTAGCTTATTACACCTAACCTGCACTTTACTGGACTTACTTTATCACATACCTAACCTTTCATTCATCCACCAATCTAAATTTTGATGCATTTCAAGATAAGTTGCAGATATCAGTTCTCCTGTAGGCATTTTTGTAATTTAATGGAGTTCAGACCCAAATTTGAAGGCACTTGACTTCTACCAGCCTCAATTTTCTCATCTCTAAGTTCATGACAGAGTGTTGCTAGGAAGACTTAATCATCAAACATTCAAATATTTTCTATGTACATATTACAAATGTTATTTTATTTAATCCTCATAACATCCGATGAGTAAATTATATTACCCCATTATACAAGAAGCTAATGTGCTCACTGAAGTTCAGTTAGCAAATGTAACTGCTGAGAGTTCAGTTCAGACTCCCTGACTTTAGTATTCATGCCTCTTTGTTATTATAGTATGCTGCATCCCATATATGATACAGTATTTGAAAGCACTTAACATAATACCTGCTAAATCATGGGCATCCAGTAAATATAGGCCCTCTCCTTTTTTGTTTTTATATTTGTCACTGCAATCCCACTTGGCAGATACTATCTCTAGTTTAAAGATGAAGAAACAAACTGAAGATTGCAAGGTCTGATTACTTGCTCAAGAATGCACTTCTGAAAAATAGATGTGGGATTTGAACCAAGGAACAACTGGGTTCTGGGTCAATATCACTCCCTGTACTATGCAGTACAGAAACCATTTAAGTACACTTGAGCCTTGACCACCTATGGAGAATTCTTACTTAGAGATAATATTTCCTTTCCAGTGACAAGCAGGAAAGAATATGATGGAAATAGAGGATTCTGCTTACTACACAGGAGGGGCCTGTGTCTTTTGCAATCTTTAAACAAACTCAATGGTTGATGACAACAAAGCCTGTCTCAGGAAAGGATTCATGACTCAACTATCAGCTTTCCCTTTATGGGAGGCCCTTTTACATGCTTGGAGTTCTATGAAAACTTCTCCTTTCTCCTTCCCTACTCCTCTTCCTACTCCTCCTCCTCATCTCTGGCTTTTCAGGAAGTTAGTCATAGTCCTCTTCTTCATAGCTGTCTTTTACTGAATGCTTATCAACTGCTGTTCTAGAAATTTCACATTATTAGCTTATTTAATCCTAATAGCAGTATTATGAGGAGAGGATACCTAATATTCCTACTCCTATTATGAGAAAATGGAGGCCCAGAAAGGTTAAGTGAATAACCTACCTAAGTCTTGCATTAACAGCTTTCTGGAAATCTACCTTGGGAAATGTTGATCATTGCAAAAAATGAGTTGCTAAGGGAAAACTGAAGGTATGGACTTTAAGAGCAGAATCGCTATAACTGCCTGGCCTTCCCCTGAACTCCTGATCATACTATGACATGGATTAAAACACAGATGAGCTCCTATTCCCAATATCAGCAATTTCTGGCACAAAGCATGTGTATAATTTATTCCCACTATGTCAACCATGTATATAGGTATGCAACTGGGTTATTCCCAGGCTTAAAAGTCTGGGGTTTAGTATTGGCTTTGCTCTTTACTTGCTATATGACCTTAGAGAAGTCAGTTTCTCTCTCTGAGTCTCATCTTTAGTTATATGTGGATGATAATGCATACTCTAATAGTACAGAGTTAATTATTAGTAAGCATCAAATGAGACTATTGAAGTTGCTTTATGTAAAGTACATAATTGATTTCACAACTTCCCTTACTCTCCTCCTCTTCCTCTTTCATCTCCCTTGCCTTATTCTTTCACTTTATTTCTTATTTTCCCTTAACCAGGACTCACACTTAACGTAGCACTGCGTTTAGGCAGAAAGAACACAGGTTTTAGAGGTAGAAAGACCTGGATGACTCTAGATTTGCCCCTTCCTAATTGTTTGTTAGCAATTATTTTACCCTTGCCACCTATAAAAATGAAAAATACCTCCCATCTCTGACATGCAAGTAGTCCCTATCAAGAGGTTGAGTCTCTTTTCCCCAAAAGGGGAAAAGTATCTGATACTCAGCAATTACTTCAATGAACACGTTTATTTAAAAGGATTTGTACAGACATAACACTCTTATTTTCAAAGAGCAGAGTAACCTTTTATATTATGAACATAGACAATGTGGCAAATTAAAACTACAGTTAAAGAAAGATATCTCCTCTACCCAGACAAAGATTAAAACCTGGAGCTAAAACTTTTTTAGTCAGCTGGCCACCATCTCCGTCCCTTAAGTCTGAGAGTGACTACACTATGATCTGGCTTTGGTGGAGAGGGCTTTTGGGGTTGGGGGGGGGGGCTGGTGTCTTTTTATTTTGAGAGGGGAGATCACCTAAATAATCCACAGGAAAGGAGGTAGCCAGAAGCTGACTTGAGCTGAAACTGTCTTACAGAATAGGGCAGACCCAAGATAGGAAGGGATAAATGGAATGGTAGTTCCATCTACCTCCAAGTGTAAAGTGATTGGCATCGACATGAATGTCAACTGACTCCTCTGACCCTTAAGATATACCACTGACTAAGTGCCAGAGTAATGATTTTGAACAAAAAGCAACACCATTGTCAGCCAGTGGCTCCTCTCAGCCTAAGGGAGCTCCTACAACTCCTTCAGTAATGTAGGCAGAATTACTGGAGTGGGTCTAGTTCCCTGATTTAACTGTGGGTACGTTTTACTATTTTTAAAAACTATAATTATGGGGGGAAGGCTCACAGATCTCAGGATCCCCGGACACACAGGTTAGTGTCTGAGATCTTTAGAATACCTGAGACTGGCAATAGAGTTGAATGCTATAATAGCAGCCAGGTTTCCCAAATGAATATGGAAGGGAAGGCTTGTCCTAGCTACCCCTGGGCCTTGAGGATGAGATGAGGGTAGTGCTGGGGGAGATATATGCACCAAACCTATTGGAAAGTTCAGCCAGAAGACTACTGTCTTTTCAGAGTCTGAGGTAAAAGTAAAGGGAGGGAGCACACTGGAGCTTTCACCTGAAGTAAAATATGGGCCTCTCCCAGCTTTAGGCCACAGGCCTCAGCATAAAAGACAGAGAATCTATCTGAGCCTTGGCTGTTCTCTCAGCTCCAAACAAGGGCAGGGGTGGAAATGTGAGTGGGAGAGAAGGGATCAACAGACATACCGCTGCACCTGAACCATTCTTCTTAAACCAGAAACCGCAAGAACAGAAAGATATATGAACAAAATGAAAAAAGGATTGTGCTTTCATTACATTAAATAGGAGACTTGGTAGAAGTGGACAAAGGTTGTTTCACATCAGGACATCTATCACGCTTGTTAAGGGAAGAGGTTATGAGCAGCAGAGCTCCCTTCCTTCATTCATCCTGCTTCCGTTTTGGCTTTTTGGGGTTCCGAGACCGACTCTTGGCTTTGCACAGAGGACATATAGGTGCATTCCGGTGAATTTGCTGATGACATGACAAACAGGCCTAGTGGGTGACAAAGGACAAAGAATGTTAGTGGTCAGATTCTTCTAGGCCATGACTTAACCTCTAAATCCCAGGAGTTCAAAAGCAATTGTGATTTCCCAACAAGAAGGAGCAGTAATCAGTAGAGAGATCAGTGCTGGACATAAGGGATGTAAGGATATAAGGGAGTGAGGGTCAAAGAAGGTAAATAGTCAAAACTTAGAAATAAGGCAGAATGAAATTGCATATCCATTTAGCATTATACTGGAACATGTTCTAACAGGCCCACTCAGGAATTATTTAATTTTTTAGGACAAGTTTCAGTAAATTTCTTCTTCAGACGAAAAGATAGTAAATATTTCAGACTTTTCAGATCACATGGTCTTAGTTGCAATGAGTACACTCTCAGTTTTACATGGAAGAAGTTACAGATAATATATAAACAAGCAGGCATGACACCAATAAAATTTTATTTACAAAGACAAGGAGCAGGTCAGACTTTGCTTTTGGGCTCGAGTTTGCTGACCTCTTGACCTGTGAGTTCTAGTTTACTCTAAGACATAGTTCCTTTATTTGACTATTGATCAGGGCATAGACTCTGTGACTTATGCTGATGTGTTACAAACAATTTTTGCCCTAATAGAGATACAGATATTTTCTGTTTAGAAGAAAAGATAGTCACAAAGGTTAGTTTTGTTGCCCTGTAGGATATTAACCAGTTCTATATTTAAGTCTGCAAGCTTATTTCAACATTACTTTCCTTTTCTGACTATATAATTATCTGTTCCTCAAAGGTTTTTAGAACAATCTTTATAATTCTTCTGGGTCACTCTTTAATGATACTCTTTAATGATATGTGTGAGTCATGTTTCTAACTTCTTGAAAATTATACTTTGGCAGAATCTGCCAATCTCTTTGCATTTTAAACCCTCTGGGAATAGGAGTCAACAAAACCAGCAGGTTCACTATAGCACAGAACCTACATACCACCCCTTCTTCTCTGTCCCAAGCAAAGGTTATTTTCAGAAAGCCCCAAATAAGTAAGGCCAAAGCCCCAGATCCATGGGGTGGCTTGAGAATACCTTGATTCCTCCAGAGGCCCTACCCAACTCACTCACCTTCATAGGTGGGGGTTGCTGCCTGAAGGTGGCTGTCTGCCTAGTGTCCTGCTTCCTAGCCACTTGTAGTTGTTGGGCGGCAGCAGCTGCAGCGGCCAGGGACTCAGGAATGGGAGGCTCCTGAGGCTCCGTCTGCCACTCTGCTTTCTGCTTCTCAAAGTAACTTTGGAGATGAGAGACATTAGCTACATCATTCTGAAAGCAAACCATGCCCCTCTTAAGGATTCCATGCTATAAAAACAAGGGGGTTAGGATGTCGCTCACTATAAAAAGTTTCTGAACATTCCCCAGTACAAGGTTCTTCTCTTTGGTACCAGGTCCACTGTCTGGAAGAATAATCTTCCTATTCCTTGACTCTGACAAACCCAGAAGATCAAGAAATCCTGTGCTAGTCTTCAAGGGACATCCAACTATTTTCCATCCCATGTTCCTTTTTGGTATTACTATTAATTGTCCTCAGATCTCTGCTGACATATCTCTAAGAAGAGGAAGTTCACCACTTCCATAGGCAACCTGTTCTACCTTAATGAAGTGTGCTTACTTCTAGCAGTGTTTACCTCTAAGCTCTCTATAAAGTAAGTGTGGTTCTTATATCTGGGTCTTAAGATGAAGTTCCAGGTTAGCCCTTAGAGAACATGAAAGCTCAACCTTCTGTGTTTTCAAAGATTTCTGGACATCTAGATCTTGACTTGGGAAGTGACTTCTTAACAGTCATTGATGCAATCTTGTATTGTCAAAATGTCACAGAGAATTTTAAATCACCTAGTTATTCTAGTTTAGTCACCTTTCTTTGGGCATAACAGCTCAGCATAAAGACTTGTGGAATGTCATGCAATGAATCAACCACTGACAGGTCTCAAGCTAAGATGGGGCACCCTGATTTTCAGACTGGGCTTCTTGTGTGTATATATGCCTGTGTGACAGGTGGCAAGCAGCTTACTCCAACGAGAGTTTCTCCTCCTCTTCACATAGGTCAGGGAGCCTCTGCAGGCCCAACGTCATGCGCAGGGCATCTACATGTTCCTTCAGTGGCTTATACTCATCATGGAGCCGCCGAGTAGATTCCAGCAGTTTGTTCAGGTCATTCTCAGACTGTTTGATGGTGTTTTCCATCTGCAACACAGAGTGGGGTAAGCCCAGAGAGACGATCCCAAGATACTCTGTGAGGCTATACAACTGAGTAGATAACACAGTCAAGAGCCAGACCGATCTATGTTATACATTCTATATGAATGTTGTCAAGGCTCAATTTCTTCAATTGTATAATAGTGATAATAACAGTGCCTCCCTCATATAATCTTTGTGAAGTTTCAATGATTCAATTCATATATAAAGCTTTTAATACAGACTAATACAGACTCAACAAATGATAATTATTATTCAAATATATAGCATTTTAGAGCTGGAATGGCCCCTAGAGCTCATTTCGTTTATAACATCACCATTTTACAGATCAGAGAATGACACCAAGAGAGGAAACTTCCTTAGAAAAATATATCTTAGAGGGAGGCAAAGCTTAGATATGTCTCAGAGCTGCTGTCTCCCAGGCCACTGGCCTTTCTCCTTGATCAGTTGTTCTAAAAATGTGGTCAATAGATAAGCAGTATCAGCATCACCTGTAAACTCATAAAGAATGCACATTTTCAGGCACCATCCTATATATACAGAATCAGAAACTTTTGAGTGGAGTCCAACAATCTAATAGGACCTCCAGGTTACTCTGATGCATGCTGAAGTTTGAGATCCATTGGCCTAGAATCTTAGCTCCTCTGTGGCTAATATCTTATTCATTTCATTAGTTCTGCATCCTTCGTTAGAGGGCAAAAGAACTGTTAAGTCTTCATGAGACCCTGAAATCCTATGATCTGTGGTACAGAAACGTTCAAAAATATCACTATATAAATCACATTCGTATTTCCTTTAAGATTCTAGACTTGGTAATGTCAAAAAATAAGTACTAGCACAGAAATGAGTTTCCCCAAAATAGAAACTTCATTGCTTCAAATGTAATAAAAAATACTTCTCGTTGTACTAGGCTTTAAGGTTTAGAAAGAACCTTACAGGTCAACACCTTTAAGCTACCTCCTGGTGAAGGAATCACAAATTCTGTAGCTCACACATGTGATCATTCAGCTTCTGCTTGAATAATTCTAAAAAGTAGAAAAATTTTCACCTTAGCAGGCATTTCATTCCTCATGCTCTAAGAATCTCTAAAGGAAAAACTCTAATGAGGGAGCCCTGTTTTGGTAGGGGTGGGCAGGCAGAATAATTAAAAGGTTTGACGCCCTTTAAGTTAGACCCCAGAGGCAGCTGCCTTCTCTTCTTTACCAAGACTAGCTCTCAATTCCCAGAACCACAAAATGAGAACACATGAGAGCTAAAAGAAAACTGGTTACTGAATCCTTCTCATAGTACAAAGAGAGAAAATCAGGGCCAGAGAGAAGGTATTTGTACAGTGATATACTGGACAGTGACAGAACTCAGCTGGATCTCAGAACTCCCGATTCTTTCACTCTACCACAGTCTAATGACTTCCCCAAGTTAGCCACAGCTACATCACAAGGAGAGGCCATAGTACTCACAACTTCATATTTCACAAAGGGCCCAGAGGTAGGATTCAAGCAGTCAGCCACGTACCACATTGATATCAGCGTGGATCAGTCGGAGTTCCTCCACATGGGCCATCTTCTCCTGTAGTAGGAGATCCATCTCCTGTTTGTATTCCTTCAGGTGTCTCTCCTCTGACTCAAGGGCTTCAAACTCAGCCTTCAAACGTGCCTTAATCTTCTCCATCTGTAGGGTCTTATTCCTAAATTGTCCAAAATGCAAGAAATAGACCAACTCATGTTGAAGGAAAGAAAATGGGAATGGGGTAGATTTAGGCCCTGATTCATGGCTACCTTTTAAAGCCAGATTTCTAAGCATCCTTCTCTCCAGGCAGATTAAACCTGAAGCCATCCAAAGCTAATAGATTGTTTCTTCTAAAATGAAAGTTCAGTGAGTCTCAAGTAGAGATATTTTGTTTCCTTACAGGGTATTTGCAAAAGTGAGACAGGTTTTAGCTACTGGATTGATTCAAGGACTAACATTACTGGCATTTAGTGGACATGGGCCAGAGATGCTAAGTAGCTTTAAAATGCACAGTAAGGTCCCAACCACAAAGAAATCCGACCCAAGATGCCAACCATGACCTCTTGAGAAACTAGAGCAGTACTGTCCAGTACATTTTCTACAATGACAGAAATAGTCTGTATCTTTATCTTCTAACAGTAGCCACTAAGCACATATAGCTATCGAGAATTTGAAATGTAACTAGCACAATTTGAAGAACTAAATTTAGAATGGCATATAATTTAATTAATCAAACTTTAAATGTAAACAGCCATATGTAGTTTATGACTCTTACATTGGAACAACACAACTCTAAGGTCCACTCATCAGTTCCAGAAGAAGAGAAAATCAGTGGCTCAATTCTCTTCCCTGTTAAATCCAAACTGCATACCCCCCATGGGGTATCAATAATGCCACATCTGGGAATTTATTCTAAGGAAATAAGGGAATCAAAAAGTTAAATACAGGGGTGTGCTTTCTGGGCTACAGGCAAACTGGAATGTTTGGCAGACATTAAAAGAAATAATGAAGACTCATGACATGGAAAATGAAGTTAAGATATTCAATGAAAAGAATACAAAGATTTCAATTTGAAATTATTCATGCATGTGACTAAACAAGAAAAAGAATTGGCAAGGGTACAGTTGAAAGCATCTTTAAGACCATTTGAAATGAAAGAGCCACAGAACTTTGAAAGAAGGACCAATTAGGCCACATTGTTGTCCTCCCACTGATACTACTATCTGGTTCTCGGATCCTGCCTAGCCGTTACTTACTACTCAAATTTGGCATCTCCTTTCTTCTGCCTCAGTAGTTGGCTGTCACCTCTGCCCTAGTTCATTCCAGGGATACTCCTACTCCACACTCTGGCCTCTGACCTCAGTCTGTTTGTCTTCAGTCTCGCCTTTCTCATTATTTTCTATGGCTCTTCCCTCAAATGATGGTCCTTAATGGTATAGAACCATGGAAAGAATTGTTAGGTGAGTAAGAAAATGGAAAATATTTTTCTTCTCTATGCAAAAATGGCTTCATGTAATTATATTGTTTTTAACCTTAGAAAAACTTTGAAAGATGGGTATTATCTCATTTGTGAAAAATGAAATTGAGGTTCAGAATGATAAATTGTCCATGACCACAATATTAGTAAATAAAAGGTTGGGATTTGAACCCAGGGCTCTCTAACACTACCCACTGCTTGAGGGGTTTACCAAGACTAAAGAGAAAATACCATGAGTTCTTGGTATACTTGCTTTCAGTGTCTTGCAGAGGAATGATACTGGCTTGTATTAATTATTTAGAACCTCACCTATCTAGTCTTCTATTCATATTCTCTTTTAGATGACATGCAGAGCAATGTGAACTTCATCTATCCCTACCCTGATTTACAGATGGAAAAACTGACATTCAGATAACTATGTATCCACATCTATCTACTCAGGTGTGTATGTGTGTGTGTGTGTGTGTGTGTGTGTATGTGTATGTACAGATCGAGAGATTTATGATAATTGTTGATATTGATATGTCTTACCATAAGTCATACAGCCAGTTGGTGGCAGCTTGAGGACTAGAATCTATTTTGAGCCATATTGTGAAAGGAACGTGGTCTAGACAATCAGACCTGGATATAAATCCTGGTTCTATCCCTGACTATTTGCTCTTGGACCATAATAACAACTATATTTATAATGTATATGTATGAAGCACCTATTATGTACCAATTACAGAGTGTAAATATATATTTTTTCAACAAATATTTATGGAATATCTATCATGTGCCAGGCAATGTGCTAACTGTAAGGGATAGAGCAGACAATAGGTAATCTGTGGACAAGAAGCTTCGTATAATGAGGAAAGTAAGACCTGAATACACGGCTAAATATAACACTGTGATGAGTGACAGAATGAAATTGAAGGATACAACAAAAGGAGCTAATATAGACTATGGGTAATCATCGAGTCAAGGAGAGCGTCTCTGAGAACCTGAGGACTGGATATTGAAGCTAAGACCTGAAAAATGAGTGGACAGTAGCTGTTGAGTACAAGTAGACAGAGAGAAGGAAGAATAGTCCAGGCAGAGAGAACAGCAAAATCAGTGGTCTAGAGCAGAAAAGAATATGGCACATTAGAGGAACTAAACGAAGTTCAGTATGGCTGCAGCATCTATTAATAGACAGTGGGGACCTAAGATGAAACTAGGGGGGTTCACCAAAACACAGTATGGATATAGTGATAAAGAAGGAGTTAGGACTTTTATATTCAGGGGAAAGGGAAATTGTTACAATTATAAGCAACAAGATAGTGAAATAATCTGATTGTATCATTTCACTTCTACCAGATATTGCTTCCTAATAACACAGAAATAATAATAGCATATACTTTAAAAGTTACATGGTGAGAATTTAATGAGATAAGAGATGCAAAGTATCCAAAAAGAGTGTAACACATGGTGAACGGTCAACAAATGATAGTACTATACTCTCACTACTCTGCCCAATTATTCTTCTATGGTTATTTTCTTCACCACAGTGGTAAGAAATTTGTTATAAAGAACACAGAGTAAGTTATGTATGTGCATGTGACTACTACGTTCCTGCAATTGTGCTAGGCACTTTATATGCTATGTAATTTAGTCCTCATCTTAACCATATGAATAGGTATATTTGGCTTCAGTTTTAGAGATGAAAAATATGAGGCTGAGAGAAGTACAGTGACTGGCCCCATATCAAAAATCCAGAGGTGAAGAAATAAGTGTGCTGAGCCAAATCACCTTTGCACCACACGAAGGAACTTTCATCCTAGGATGTATTTCAAACCATAGAAGACAAACCAGTGGGGTGATTTCTTGTCCTGACTAATCACAATTTTCAGGTCAAAATAGCACACATCATGGGACCTCTTGGAAACTTAAAAAGTCTACCTGAGAAGTAGAAATCACTGTGGCCTTGCAGAAAATTGTTGGATGACTCCATGAAATGGAATCGGTAGAATGCTTGCTCTTGTAAGTGAGGAAACATCCTCCAAGTCCTTAAAGACCTGTGCGTTACTCACAACCACTGGGGTTCCAGTCTTACGTAACTGTTGAATGATGATTCCTGAACTCCCTAGAACATAGCCTCTCCTGGGTCAAGATAAGAAAATCTCAACTGGATAGCTATTTTACAATGGCTCCTTGCTGGCTAACGTGGAGAGTTAAGAGTGGAGAGGAGGAGAGGAAGTGACAAACTTAGCAGACTCATCTGTCACCCAGCTTCAGAGGTGACTTAGCCACAAACACTCATTTAATAAGCAGGATAGGACATCTGGGACCTATAGAATTTGGAGACAGAAGATCAAGTGAAGACACTGGCTTGTGGAGATGAATGGAAACCTGCTCAGATTTGTCGATAAGCTAAGGAAATGGTGAGAAATGAACAGATCCAGTATATATTATTACATAGGTATAACCTCCCAGATCTTGCTAATTAACCATGTGTGGTCCCTGGTCTAGCAGCAACATTTCCTGGGAATTTGTTACAAAGGCACTTTCTTAGGTCCCACCCCCTGATCTATTGCATCAGAGAATCTGGAGATGGGACCCAGCAAACTAAGTTTCAATGGCCCTCTAGGTGGAGCCTAACACACACTCAAGTTTGATAACCACTGTGTGAATGTTTCAGATGCAGGGGTTCAGAGAGGGAGGAATAAAGAATGATTCCAGATTTGGGGATGGTGGAGCATTTACTACTTTAGGGGAAGCCTAGGAGAGGAGACTGTTGGAGGGGGTGGGGCGGCTGTTACGGTGGGATTGAGAATTCTTTTGGAGCCTGTTTAATGCCAGATACATTATCCCCTGGGTCTGGTTAAGTGAGAAGCCGGACATGTGAGTCTGGCAGTCAGGGGACAGATCAGAGCTATTTACCTTGATTCTATTTACCTCACTGGTTCCCACAGAATATCCCAATTCTGTTTATGGCCCAGAACAGGTGCTTGGTAAGTTTCACTGAATGAAGGGAAATGAGCCAGTCTTTCCTGCCTACTCTAGTCTGGTGGGAGCACTGCAAAAGTAATAGGTGCTTTTCCTTTTAATATTTATTTTCTCATCTGGGAAAGCAGCTACTGCCAGAAAAGCAGGTTTCTTAGGACAGCTCACATTGAAGATTTTCTTATAGCTTACTACCAAATGTAAAGTCCTTTCATTCTCTCTTTCCATAGCAGCTTTGTTTGCATTGATTTGCCCATAGCCACATCAAGAGATCCTAGCTGTCAGTTCTAAAACCAGGTGAAAGAGGAGCCTGCTAAAATTCCACAGGAATTTTGTGGAGAGAAGTTGTAAGGGAGGGCAGGTAGGAAGGAGGAAAGAGACACATCTCAATCAAAAACTCTGTCATGAAACAGAATAACTTATTCCTATACTAAATCTCCCTGTGGTAACCCAAACGGAAAGTGATTCATTAGGACTGGGGAACCTGAGATGGTTTTGGAAAATAGGTGGTATTTGTTCTGGCTCTTTCTGAAGAATGAGTAGGCTTTACAGAAGAATTGAGTAGGGAAGAGCATTCAGAACGAGAGAAGAGCACTGGCTAAGTCCTGGAGGGGCAGAAGTGTATGAAACAGCGAGAAACTTCTGGGTGGTTAAAGGATAGGGTAAATGAGTAGTAGCAGATCAGACTGCCGGGTCTCTGTGCCAGACTTGTGGGGGAGGGGGGCATCAATGTCATGGAAACAAATATAGACAAATAGGCATTCAGTAAAAAGATGGTTTACAACGAGCAATGAATTTCACATTGTGGCCCAGTGCACACATACAAATACAGAAAGCCAAAATAAAAAGTTTCCTGAAAGAACACCTATCATTTCTTAGGCAATGTATGATGATAATTCCTATCTTATTTTTAAATTTTTTTCAAAAGCTACTAATAACTAATTAATTTCATAGTTCACAAGTGGTTATTACCTATGTTTTAAAAAATACTGCTACAGGCAATGGGAAGATAGTGAAGCTGTCAGCAATAACATCATAAAACCAGTTCTTTGGAAAGGTAGTTCTCCTAGCAGTTTGGATGGCATTGAAGATAGAGAAGGGAATGAAGACAGGTAAGTAATTCTATAGGTGGAAATGGAGACAACATTACAAATATGCAGGTGAGTCATGATGAAAGCCTAAAATGTGGAAGTGAGTGTGCAGGTGGAGAGTGGGGCATGGATTTGAGCCACATGCTTGCTGAAGGCACAAACAGTAGGACTTACTAAGTGATCAGAGATGAGTTATAAAAAGGGGGAATCAACATTGATA
Organism: Solenodon paradoxus; assembly: GCA_004363575.1. NCBI lineage: Eukaryota > Metazoa > Chordata > Mammalia > Eulipotyphla > Solenodontidae > Solenodon > Solenodon paradoxus. The sequence goes on from RJWH01002991.1 coordinate 108,634, forward strand.
TCCAGGCTAGCCTGAAGTAACTGTGCAGAGAATCATGACATAAACCAGAAGTTCAGAGGGAGAAGTTAGCCTGACGGGTGGAGAGACAAAGTCTTATGAGTTGGCCAACCTGAGCTATACCTGTGGAATCGCCAGGTGGACGAGCAAAGTTGGCTATAGGAGGTATAGGGCTGAAGCTTGGATGGAAGATAAGGGGAAAAAACTGAGGATTTGGAGTTAACATTTGAAGCCATGGGCGTGTATGAGGTCATCAAGGAGAATGTGCAGAGAGAGGAATGTGCAGAGAAAGGAATAAATACACCCAGGACAAAAGCGTACACTTAAGAGCGTCTACTTAACAATACAATATCTACTTCCAAATAATCTTTTCCTTTCTTAAATGAGGAAAGCTCCTGCGTATGGGTACATGTGCCTCGGGGCATGGGCATGTACAATGTGTGTATGGATGGCATGTATATGTTAAGGGAAGACTAGTTAGTATGGGAGAAGACATGAAACAGAAAGTGAGTGCAGCTGGTGAAGGGCTTGGGGTCATCTAATGGTGGCTGCACTCACTTTCTGTTTCATGTCTTCTCCTATCCTTCCTTATTTGCGACCTCCTTTCTTTTGTTCCATTCTTCTCTTCCCTTTTCCATATATCTATGTGCTCCTTCATCACCACTTGAAAACCCAAAGAACAGCTGGGCAAGAGACCAGTGCGGCATTTGGGGACTGAGGTTTGGATCAGTGTTTTAGTGTGGTTGGGACTGGGAGCAAAGACAGGACCAGGCATGGGGCCAGAGCCGGGAATGGGGAATTGGTTGGTGGTAGGAGACTATATTGCTGAGAGTGCTGTCCATTTCAAATTCTACCATCGGCATGCATGAGCACTGAGTACAAATATGTATATTTCTGGCTCTCACCTTGACTAAATCAGGTGTTTAGGTGCTATTGCCATTATCACTGTTCCTTCGGCTTAGACCTAACAGTACTTTTTTAATGGAAAGAGCTGTTCTTCTTGTAACTTTTAGGGATTTAGGATTAGAGCATTTGGAAAGCTGTGAATAATGATTAGTCAGTTTGTCAACATTTGTTGAAATACATACGCCATGTAAAAGGATATATTCTTACTTCTCCTAGCTGTGTGACAATGGATAGGTTACCTCACCTCTCTGAGCCTCAGTATCCTTATAGGTAAAATGGGGATAATAACTGCTACTCCAGATGTTCATTAGGAAGAGTAATTATTCAAGGAACCAATAGTAGCACTGGTCTGCTGGTGGTAAACGTAAAGTATTATACATAGATGTTGCTTTACAGTGATGTACACTTTAAACATATATAATGCTATGATACAATCAATGTTCTTTAATAAAATTATTTTTAAAAAGGCCAGTTACATAATTCTACCATGTGTGTCCTACCAGTGCTGGTGTATGTTACCTTGCTGTCATTCAAGTTGATATTCGGTATAGCAAGCGAATTTTTTAAATTAAGTTTGGACATTTTGTATCTCTTAAACCTTTTTTTCTGTAGATCTTTCAAATGATCCTTTTGCAGTTTAGGGGTGCCTTTTCCTGAACCAGGGTATCTCACTACCTCCCGATGCTTTTGAAGGAAAAAAATTACACCATAACCACCCTTTCCCAGACCCTCCATGGGATAGAGAGGGAAGACTAGAATCTCTGCATGTAGATTGACTGGGTTTCCGTCAAAAACCTGGCGTTTTCGAGTTGTTTTGACTCTGGAAAAGTTACTTAAATGTTCTCAGCTTCCATTTTCCAATTTGTAAAGGGGATGTAGGAAGCTCTTAGGACTCTTGCTGAAATGAACAAAAGTAAGTCAAAGGGCTTAGCACACCAAGAGTTCAACAGACAATAGTTATCTTTCTCCCCCCACCCCCCAAACCCAGGCTTTCAGAAGCAGAGAAGCAACCCCTCCAAAGGTTAAAAGTAGCCTAGGTGTTTCCCCACCAACACCATGGGTGAGTCTTACGAAGGCATTCACTAAAAGGGTTAAATTTCTATGGCAAAGGCTTATTTCTTAAAGGGACACACTTGATACCCCGCCCCCTTGCCTTTTTCTCCAGGTTCCAGGAAAACAATAAAGGGAGATAGCCTAACCCAGTCCTCCTTCAGAATATGGGGGCAAGCCGAAGCAGGGTACTCTGGCAGAGGAGGGCAGGTAAAGGAAAGCCTGGTATTTGCCTAGGCAGTCCACTTGCCAAGTGCTATTGCGTTCTGACCAAGGGCAACATCGTAGCCTTGCCAAAGCTTCTCCCAAAGAGAAGGGGATGGGGTCTTGGGCAACTCTGCACTTTCCTGGCCTGCCCTTTGCCTCCACTCTTGGCCTCTGGAGAGCAGAGCAGGGTAGCAATCTCACCGTGGGCTCAGGGAAACCCTCCCGAAACAACACAGAGCCCAATTGCAGGCTCCCAGGCTCCCAGGCTCCCGGGCTCGCTCGCTGGCACGCACGCACGCACGCACGCACGCACGCGCCTGCGCGTCCTGCAGCCCTTGGCAACTGCTGCCCGCCACAACACTTAAGACTCTAAAGGTTTGCTTGCGCTCCATGTTCAGAGGTTGAACCAGAGGCTGAAATAAAACAAAACTCCTAAATTGCAAAGAGCCAAGTGCACCTAGGAGGCAACGATACTTAACAAATTAGTGGGTCCAAAATTCCGTCCCAAGAATAAAGCTGTCTTGGCACCAACGCCCCCGCCCCCTGCCCCCGTTTATCTCCATCTGGCTTTCTCGGCCACAATCTGGCAAGCGGTCTCAGTCAGTCTCACTGTTTCGCTGTCTCTCTTTCCCTACTGGTCTCAGTTCTAACCCTTCCCCCTGCCTCCCTCTCAGCCTGGGATTCTTTAGTGAATGGGCCCTTTCCCACCGCCCCTCCTCAAGCAGTCCGACAATAGCTACTTTTCAATAGGTAATTTAGCAGAGGCCTCTCCTGCAGCGAGGGATGGGGCGAGAGGGGCCTAGAGGGTGCTGTAATCTTACCTAATCTCTTTAATGCTTTCCAGTTTGCACATGATTTCTTGTTCATCTGCCATGCTCTTCACTCTCAATTTCAGGTCCGGCGTAATGCAAAAAACACAGAAGCCCACGGATACAACAGACAAAGTACCCACCTCCTCTGAGGCAGGGGGCTCTGAGCCTGTGCGGTAGCAACTCCAAGAAGGCCTGGGAGCTGTAGTTCGCAGCTCCGGGGCCAGCCAGGCAGCCTGGAGGCCCGCTGGACTACAACTCCCAGAAGGCCAAGCAAGACATGCTTGTTTCTCTTCTTGCAGCTGCATTTTAAATCAGTTTGTCACAGATAGTTGTGTCAGAGGTTATAAGGAGTGCAAAGCAGTGGTGATATTCACCTGGCCCATTCGCGAAAAAAATGGGGAAACATACTCCAGAAGGCAACGGAAGAGATGGGACGCATAACTCAACCCCGGGGGTGACGGGGCGGGGTGGGGGGAGGGGTGGCCCTCAAGCCTACCCAGCCCCAAAGGGTTACAAGTCGCTAATTTATGGACACCTAGGGGCTGGGAGTGACACTCCGCAAGGGAATTTGCCATAGAGATGCAGAGCGTTCTGGCAGCTGCCTGCGGACTAAAGACTTTGGCATTCAGATGAAGATGAGGTGGAGGTGGAGAAGAGGCGGGAGGGAGGGCGGGAGGATAGTAGGAGGGGCCTGAGCCCTCCTTCGGTTCTACAGTTACTGAATTCAGACTTTGCCCGTCGATGAAGGAGGTACTGAGAGAGACGCTGAGTGAAGCAAAGATAAATAAAAGCAAACCCTTGCCTCCGTGGAACAGGAGAGACTGAAAGTTTACCCACTATTCACAAGCAGTGCGCTGTCACAGTGCAGGAATGCATGTGATATTACATGAGCAGAGAAGATGTAAGTAGGTCTCGAAAGATGACTGGGAATTTGCCAGCTCGTTGGGGAGGATGGACTTCCCTGGAAAGGTCACAACACATAGACGGGAAAGGACAAGTGGACCAAGGTGTCTGGAGCATAAGGTTCATATACGGGCTGCCGAGGTGGGAAAGAGAAGTAGGGGATGTATCTAGAAAGGTAGGTTAGCTAAGTCAGATTGTAAAAAACCTTGCATGTCACGCTTAGGAGTTTGGACACATTCATCCGATCCACATTTATTAAGTGCTTACTGTGCGCCAAATAATGCGAAGTTATTTTTATGTTTCAAAGCACGGGAGTGATAAGGTTTGAGGGGTGTCTGAGGGAGGTGACTAGAGGCAAAGTGGGAAATGATTTAGAGGAGATGAGAACAGGTAAGAGGTAGTTAGTTACTCAGAGCTCGGACAGGCCTAGAAAGCTGAACTCTGGACAAAAGGAGGACTTTGGCAAGCACCTGAAGGTGAATCAGTGCTCTCTCTGATTGAACTTGCCCCTTCTTTTTCTGGGCCTCAGTATTCCTTGTCTGAAAAATGGACCTAGTTTAACCTCACCTCAGAGGCTTTTTTACGTGCTCAGTGGGATCATCTCCAGACGATGCTGAATATGGCACTTTGTATTTTTAAGGAGCTGAGAAAAGCTAGTAGAACATGAATCTGAGGACATTCTAGATGTCCCCACTGGTTCCCAGAGTTCTCCCAGGGAAGGAATTGGAGCCCTTCTCTCTTCTTTGGATCTCAGGCATAATAGTTTTCACATCCCTGGTGTCTAGCCTACCGATTTCCTGATGGCCTGGAAGATTCCTATATTATAGTGCCAGAAGCAGGCATTGGAAGACTACTGAGTTGGCCGGTCACAAAGACTAAAGGTGTGCTTGAACAACAGAGTCCAGGGCAGGAATTGACCCCATCCCTGTCCTTTAAGAGGAGGAGGAGGAAAACAAGTTCTTGTAAGTGCCGTGCAGGTACCAGTTAGTGTGCTGAGGTACTCCTCATGTCACTGTGAAGGGGTTAAGTAGATTCGTCCCCTTGTAGAAGGAAGAAAACTGACTCAGATAGGAAAAGTTGACTTGAACAAGGCCACAATGTAAGTTGCAAAGCTAGAGAGTGGGCTCAGTTTGGACCAAGTTGCTTGCAAATTAAGGAAGAGAATGTGTATTAAACAACTGTGGAATACAAAAGTAAAATGAAGTCTTGGATGTATATATTTGTAACAGACAGAAATTGTTGTACAATGTCAGTTAACTCTAGTTTGAGGAGAAATGGCGGGTGTCTATGGGGAACGTGTGGGAATCCCGTTAGGAATGGCTTTTTGTGGTTTTAAAATTAAAACCTTTCTCTTCTTCTGCCATTCCTCTTAGAATCTTAACCTCATACTATGTCCCCATGCCTGGTATGGGTCTCTCAATGTGGCTTTGTATCTATTTGAATTAATTGGGTCAATAGCTTTACAGTTTAATTTTCAAAGTGACTTGGCAGGCATCTTACTGTTTAAACCTCCACAAAATCCAATTTCACAGATGAAGAAACAAGTCAAGGGAGGCAAAGGACTTACCCAAGGTCACCCAGCCTGTCTGACACAGAAACAGGATTCTTGACTCAGGAACTTGTGCTAGTCTCATAGCAGCCACATAGCCTATATCAAGCTGTTGTTGCCTCCCGCCCCACGGAATCCCAATGTCTCTGTTACTTCAACCAGATCAAACACTCTAACAGAGGGAGACCGCAGAGGGCCAAGTATGCCCCATGCTCCCAACACATGGATTTGTTAAAGGAAGATAGCAGTTAATCTAGCAGAAGGGAACTTGGGAGGACCTAGAGTTTGGAAGGTTTATGCTCTATGTAGCAAGTTATCTAATTAAGGAAAGGGTCTTATAAGTCATAGCTTTCATGGGTTTTTCTTGGCTTCTTTATCTCTTTATTGATAGGTTTCTGACCTGCTCCTTGTGGAGCAGGTCAGAGACCAAGCTGGCAATAAGAGGAACTTAAAAGTTGCAGACAATGAAAGAAGAATAGAAGAAAACCATAGTTTTCCGCCCCTTCTCCCGCAGCAGTACTCAAAGTAATACCTTCAAGCCAAGTAAGTGTTCAATAGCTCTCAATTGGTCAGAACTTGAATGAATGAGACTATTTCGTTTAATGAATGAGAGAATATTTAAGAGTTGTGCTTGCAGTGAGTCGTAGCACATTATTATTATTTTTTTTTTAGAAAAACTACCTGACTTGGGGTAGTGGGAATACAAATACCTTAGCCCTATCTGTATCAACATTGTCCTTATTGCTAAGAAACAGGCAAGGAAGGCAGGGTATGTTGGGATGAATGCTATTAAATAGTAAGGAATTAACAAAGGGGAAGCCAGCGAGTTTCTTGTTGACATGATACTTTTACAGAGTAGATAAAGATGTTAAAAGTGGAGATCAGAATGTTTGAATTCACATATCTTTTCCTGTGCTTCAGTAATGACCGGAAAAAAAGACAGGAAACAAAGATGCTACCACAGCTTTCATTCTGAACTGCCTTTCAAAGAGTGCTGCAAATTACTAAGTTGTTTCCAAGTCATATTTCTAAGGGGAAAGCGAGCCGAGGTTTTTGGGTCTTTCAACCAAGAAATATGTATAGTGTACATATTATGTCAGACTATGCTAGGCAGCCAGGGTCCCATGGTAGGTAAGACAGACATAGGTCCTGCCCTCACCAAGCTTGCAGTTTAACTGGAAAGATCAGTTATTACAAAGATCACACACATAAATATCTAGCTATCCTCAGCAATTAGGGATTGGAAGAAGTCTGGGTTCTGTGTACATGCATGACAAGGAGAACCAATTTAGTCCTGGGACCAAGGCAAAGGAACAATCAAGAAACAGCTTCCAGAAGGAAAAGTCTTTAGAGGAAACTAGGAAGGAAGCGAAGGCAGGAAGGAGCAGGAGACATCAAGGATTCTATTCATATAAGCAGCCATCAAATATGTCTTGGGCACCTACTACATGGCAAATACTCTTCAAGAGACTTGGGATATCGTGCTTGGCATATATTTAGTTTAAGCCTTGCAATGACCCTATGAGATATTGCTATTATCATCTCAGTTTTACAGAAGAGGAAGCTGAGGCACAGAGAAATAAGTCACTCAGCTGATAGGTGAAAGAACTGGAATTTGAACTTAGATAGTCTGGCTTCAGAAGCCGTGCTCTCAACCGCTATGTTCCGTTGTCCCTGAGATCCCTGTCCTCATGAAGTTTACACCCTTGTGGGAGGAGCCAGACTGTAATCACAAAGGAGGGGAAAAAACCCAAAACATAACAAATAAACATGGTTACTTTAGGTGAGATAAAAATGTGAACAAACTGAAAATGGGTAATGGAATAGACTATTTTAGGTAGGATATCCAGGGAAGGATTCTCTTTAGAATTGACATTAGAATAGAGATCTGAGAAGGAATCAGCTGTGCAATGATCTGGAAAAAGAGTATTTCAGGCAGAGGGAGCAACCTGTGGTGAACAATGGTCTGAGGCAGAAAAATGCCCGGCCTATGAACGAAAGCAGGCAAAACTCTGGCTGATTCAAGGGCACAGTGGTAGATTGAGGAGGTAGGCGGAGACAAACAGTATCTTTTAAAGCATGGTGAGGAGTTTGGTTTTATGTTATTATTTTGTGTTATTTTATGTTATAGCCCGTCAGTGAGGGTGTCAAGTAGAAGAGATTGACATGACCTCGTTTTTAAAGTTCATTCGGACTGCTGTGAGGAAAATAGACTGTACTGGGGCAAGACTGAAAGCAGGAAAATCAGCCAGAAGACTATTGCCATTATCCAGGAAATAGATGGTGGTGGTTTGGATCGAAGATACCATTTAACAGCAGATACAAAGAAAATGAGACTGATTGGAAACATTATGGGAGGCAGAACTGACATGATTAGTTCACAAATGGGATGAAGAAGTACAGAGGGAGAGAGGGAGCATATAGTGGCTCTGGGGAATAGTGTAGTGCCATTCACTGAAACAGGAAAGACTGGAGGAGAACCCTAGGATCTTGAGTTAGAAGAGCCCCCATAATTGGCACGTGGGAAAAACTGTAGATGGGAAATGATCTTCATTGGGATCAAACAGTGAGTTAGGGGCAAAGATAGGTAATCTCAGTTTCTTCCAAAAACTTTCATGTCCTCTATCCCTGCAAATAACCTGGCCTAATAATTCTTATAATGTGTGTGTGTGTGTGCGTGCGTGTGTGCGTGTGTGCGTGTGTGCGTGTGTGCGTGTGTGTGTGTGTGTGTGGCGGGGCAGGGGGGCGGTGCGGAGCGGTTGGAGCCGGCGGGAGCCGGGGGAGAATAACCGAAGACTTGCCCATGATTCCTCTTGCAAATGTCAATTGTTGGTGATTAGCAGATAATTTGCACCTGTGTTCGATATATTCCGGTACTATTTCAGCTGAGATTTTTGCTATTTAATGACTTTGTGTCACTGAACGCCTCTCCCACTTCTCACCTACCCATATCACCGATCTACATGCTCCCTTTGTAAAGTGTAGGGTCTAAAGAAGACTTGGCAGAGTAGGGGAGACCCGCTCCACTTCCGTAAACCCTATTGTGAAAAACCTTGTTATAAAAATGACCTAGTGTACATCTATTGAATTTGCATAGTAAGCTTTCACCAGTTTCCTCCAGAACTCGAGACAGAAGTCACACTGACTTCTGAGTCCTTGCAAGACCTTGGATGCAAATCCCAACTTTGGCACAGCCTCCCTGTATATCCTTGGCAAAGCCCGTTCTCCTACTAGTCCTCAGCCTACTCATCTGTAAAATGATAGGTGGAATGCTCTAACGAATGTCCTCTGGAACCTAAATGAAAATATCTAGCAGAGGACACATGCTTAACGGTCCCATTCTTAAGCCCAACAAGATGTCAACTTAGGCCCTGCTCTTATTTATTCTCTTTGTCATCCATTCCCGAAGCCCCAGAAAATGTATCATTTAACCCTTCTGTCCATATCCTTTCTTATTTATCCTGTTCTAAAGAATGCACTCTTTCTCTCTTTTCTTTGACCTGTCTCCTTATGTGCGTGTTCCCACAGCACTTGCATTCTGACCAGGAGAGGCAAGAAATCATGTGAACAACTGCTTTTCTAGTATTAACAGAAGGAACTTGACTTAATGATGGCTTGAGTCAGGATTTTTTTTTTAAACTTAACAATGGTACAAAAGTGATATGCATTCAGTAGAAATCATACTTCAGATTTTGAAGTTTCATTTTTCCTGGGCTCGCAGTATGTGGTAAGATACTCACTGATGATGCTGAGCAGCAGCAGAGAGCCATGGCTCTCATTCAGCCACAGAATCATGAAAGTAAACATCTGATACTCCATAGACCATTTTTTCACTTTAAGTATAGTATTCAATAAATAACATGGGCTATTCAGCACTTTGTTATAAATTGGACTTTGTATTAGATGATTTTGCCCAAGTATAGGCTAATGCATGTGTTCTGCATGTGGTTAAGGTAGGGTAGGTTAAGCGATGATATTTGGTGGGTTAGGTGCATTTAATGCATTTTCAACTTATGATGACTTTATCAGCACATAACCCCATCAGAAGCTGAGGAAGATCTGCATTTCTTAAATAATGTAGGCAAGGTTTTATAAATCTGTACAGATCAGCTTCCATGAAGCGGAAGTCTAAGGAAGCAGGTCAACTCTGTTGAGAGACTGGCTGCACCACTAACTAGCCAAGCCCCCTCAGGGTCTGTTTCCTCATTTATAAAATAACATCACACTAGATGATGAACTTTAGGGCCTGTTCTCATGCTGGCATTCTGTGAGTCTTTTTTTGTTTGTTTGTTTTAACCAGATGTATTTTAAAAAATTCAGACAATTACTGGGGACATTTGCCACCGCTCCTTCTCTCATTCATTTCACATTCACTCAGATTCACTCAAATGAGATGAGAAGGAGTTATGAGACCTGGGTCCTCTGTCCAGCTTTGCAGTTAACTCCGTATGTGATCTTGTGTGGGTGTGTTTCCTTCTCTGGGATTCTGTTCCCACATTTCTCATATGAAGCAATTGGACCAATTGGTCTAATATTCTAGCTCAGTAATTTTGGGATTCTATGACACTGTAACCGGACATCTTTTAGGATTGCTGGGTAGACAAAAGAGCTGGATAAGTAATTATATTTTTAACATTTTTGACACCTTAGGTATTTACCCTCCTCTGAAACACATAAGCTGGTAATGGTCAGAAGGAGTTTCCAAGACATGTGTTCACCTATGTGTGAATACGTTTGCTGTTCACCAAATGCTTTCATTTCTGTGTTTCGTTTTTGCTACATCCTGTTCTAGTTCTCACTGGCATCTGTGGTGGCAAAGCAGCAAGCTGACTGCTGGGTTCTGTCTATGTTGCTGTCCAGTGAGATGGTCAGAACCATGTTCCCAGGGTGACGCCATACTGAAATGGGGTTCCTTCCCTTTAATTTCAAGCCACAGCACTAGCCCTACCGCCTTATTCTCCGAGAGCATTTCTCCTTCTTTAGCTCCCTTTCTTTCTCCTGACTTCAAAATAGAAGCAACCCCCAAGAGACTGACATCACATCTCTTTTTTTTCTTTTGTTTTCTTACACAGGGAACTGCCAGCACCTTGTCCCTCTTTCTTCAATTCTTACCACTTTGAAGATGACCCAAACCGCATATCTATTTTGAGTGATCTTCGGGTCCTCATTTCTAACTTACTAGTTTAAATCCTGAGGACCAAGGATTTAAATGGAGCAAGGCTTTTAGAAGTTCTGAATTTTGCCAGAGTCCTCTGACATCTCTCTCTAGCTGGGTCATCTTGGAACTACTGTTAAGTCTCTCCTCCTACAGATAGAGCTGTTTAAGGATTAAGCTAAAAATAGATAAGGTGTTAATAAGAACTAGCCTGTTGCTGAAATATAGTCGGCATTCAGTACCTGTTGTTACCTTTCGTCCTCCTCTCCATTCCCCTAATTCTCAGGGTCATTTTGTGTCCCCAGATTTGGAGAGAATTCAGTCAACAGAAACAGGAGTAAAGTACGAAAATGATAAGTAAATGATCTTGAATTATGCTTGAGTTTTCATTTACAGATTTCAGAGTGGATAGTGCAGCATATACTGTGCAGGTTTGAGCCATTGTCTCCTCTGAGTCCAGTGCAAGACCAAATTTAGTTATAGTAAAGGCTTAGAGGGGATGATAACTTTTAAAGCCATGGTGACAGGCAAACAGCCCCAAAAGAAAACATGAACAGATTCAACTATATAAAGAGAGAATTCCGTACAATGAAAACTGAAACTCATAAAACATAAATGAAAACAGACTGCAAAATGAAAAACAAAGCAAAAAAGACTCCCAAGTCTCAGTGTTACCTCACTTAGGGGTTGGTTGCAATAAGTCAAAGGAGTGAATCTCAATGAATTCATTCAGGCATCAGCAAGTGAATGGATTGACAGATGAGTGGGAAGGCAGATGTTCTTTCCCAGAACCTTCAAAACTCCCTGGAGTAGACCCTATATTGTTACCCAGCTTGACTGCCCCCAGATATCCCTTTCTTTCCTGCAGTGAAGCTGCCTGGGTTCCTGTCCAGGATCCAACATATTTAGCTGTTTGACTCATGGACAAATGACCTCTTTGAGTTGCAGTCTTCTCATATCCTTTTATGGTTGCAATGAGAATTAACTTGAGTTAATATTTGGAATTGGCTTAAAATTGGCTCCAGTTACTGACATAATAAGCACTACAGAAATATTTACTATTAGGATTAAGATGGATATTCTGCAATAAATGCTCTTGTCACCTCCTTGTTTTCCACCATCGGCGGCCTATCTCCACCCCCAGGAATGTTCCCATTATCCTCTAAATCCTAGGATTGAAAGTAAGGGTTGTGCCTAGCTGCTTAAGAATAGAAATACCAAGTAAGTGCACAACCGATATGGTCACCAATTTGTCATAAAACTGATGATACAAAACATTTACTCCTGTGACATAATTTAAAAAAAAGGAAATCATTTTCCTAATCCTGTAAAATGGCCATAAATTTGCCATACACATTGATTGAATCATCAATTATTCACATTAATCAAATGTCAGATAAATTATACAGATAGCATGCTGCACATAATATGTATATATGTGCATATATATATATATATATCAACTATTGGGGGGAATTATTATGGGATGTCAAATATCTACAATCTTAGCATTTAAATTTCAAAATCAACATGGGACCAGATGGACATGGAGGATGGAGAGCCGCCAACAGGATGGAACAACAAAGGGGCATGGAATTCCTTTTGGCAGCAGAGGCTTTTAAAGCTAAACTGAGAAATCTCTCAGAATGCCCCTCTACCTGCAGTGATGGCCTGGCCTTTGATGTTTAAAAATGCTCCCTTCTTATCAATAGCTATTTCTAGGGCAAAAGAAAGGGTATAGAGTCAGTAATCTCATAGCAATCAGCACAGCCCTCCCTGCACAGGAGAACTCTATCTCCTGCTTTTGCTTTCTTTCTAATAAACTTATAAAACTTCACTTTAATGCTCCAGAATTCTTTCTTTAACCGTTTCGCCGCCAAATCCTGGAGCCCCTCATCAACAACTGTGTCCTAAATTAGATTAAAATTAATATGCTAGCTCTGTTGAAAACTATTCTAACATTTACTTATAATAGTTTTGTCTTTGTAAAATTTACCTAAGCTTGGTGTGCCCTGGTGACCTAATGGTTAAGTCCGCCCCGCATAGTGCACATACATCCCAAGGACCCAGGTTCACAACTGGAGGCTGCGGGGAACAGCCAAGATAAATATCTACTTCAAATAAATAAATGTTTCTTTCTTCTCTCTCTTCCTGCCTGCATTCTCTCTCTTCCTGCATTCCTGCCTGCACCTTTAAAATATATTAGTTGAGCTTTTGAGGGAATGCTTTTGGATGGTTTGTATTTCTTGGGATGGTGGGGGCGGGGGCAAAGAATTCAAGGAACCAAGGAACGAAGCACGTGAAACGTGATTTCTTCTTGACCCAATGCTTCACTTCAACACGTGCTTATGGAACGACTTCTCTGCTTTGAATTCTGTCCTCTGGGACTTGAAGGCCAGAGAAATAAGAACAGTTTCTGCTTTCAGGATGCTCATAACCTAATTGGAAACGCACTGGTAAATGAACAGTAGTAGTACATTATGAGTTGTTTATAATTAGGAGGAGTGAATAGCATGCCCTGGGATCACATAGAAAGTACTGAGGAACTCTACATGGGAGACTGAGGAAGGGATTCCCTCAGAAAGTTATGATCAAAGCTAGACCCATTGCAGGCATCTTTGGAAAGCTTGAATCAATTTCCCTATGACAGGCAGAGGCTGGCAGATTCCTACAACACATGCCCCGCCAAACCAACGTGCCTTGTCTAAAGACCGACCCAACATTTCTCTTTTTTACCCTTTTACTTACTCAGTTTATTTAACACTACATAATGGTGTGAGTATCAGTGCTCTGGAAAGGTTTCTCAGCAGTCAGCTAGATGACCACTTTTCAAAGTAGGTTTGAAAGAGCCCTAACATTTTAAAGTGAAGGAGGAGCTACTCACATTCTGGCTTCAACTAGAGCTCAACTGGTATCATTTTCATATTTGGTGTTTTCATTGAGAGGTTTGTCAATGTAGTGCTGTATTTCTTAAAAAATAATAATAATAATAATTTGAAAACCAGCAATTTTGTCCTACTTGTCCTTATTTTGAAGATAGGCAAACTAAGGCTCAGAGCAAGTAGGCTTGGCCAAGAACCAAGGAAATGCAACAAAAAGTCAAGCACTGTTAAAACAAACACGCTTGTCATTTACTTTGTTAAGTTAGTTGTTGTTTTTTTAGTCTATAGATCTCCGAAACTGCCAGACTTGCCTGTCATATTTTCAAGACATGTCCTGGTGTGGCCTTGTTTACAATGCATGGCCCAGTCAGGCTGAAAGGGGCCAGAATTCAGGACCAGGCATTCTCTCCATGTCCTTGCTATCACATAGTCACATTGGGATTAGGTGATTTCTTGCTGAAGATTCAGGTCCCAGGTAGAAGGCTGTGCTGGGTACATTAACTAACAATCCATATACCATAGAGTCGTTTGGAGTCTGATGTGAGTTAACAGAATTTTCCATCAGATAGGAGATGCTGAGCAAGAGGGCTCCAATGGAGTCTTATGTTTGGAAGATCAAAGCAGGCACCTGGCTCCAAGATGGTGTGACCCCAGCGATGAGGATCACAGTCAGTAGACTTCAGTTAGTCTCTGAGATGGAAACAGCTGAGGAAAGAAAATGAATTGTCCAGTGAGATAAAGGCAGGCCTTTGTTTTGCAGGACTTGGGTGACCTGGGGAATAAACCAAGGCATAGGAAACAAGGCAGAGTCTAATGATCAGAACTGGGCCAAAATGTCAGTTCTCCCCAAATTGATATGTACGTTTAATGCAATTGATAACAAAATTCAGAAAGATTTTTGCCAGAGACAAGATCATTCTAAAGCTGATATGGAAAGGCAAAGGCACTAGAATAGCTACAATCAATTTTGAAAGAGTAGAAGAAAATGGGAGGAGTCCGCATAACTTATTTCAACACTTATTACATTGTGGAGGGATAGATACATGCGTCAATGGAATAGATTTGAGAGCCTAGAAAAAGGCTCATACAAATAAGCCTTTCTGATATTTGGCAACCATGGAAAAGCAACTTAACGGAGGAAGAATGGTCTTTTCAATAAATCATGCTGGAGTAAGTGGCTATCCATTAGCCCCCTCTTTCCCCTCTCCCTCAACCCACCTGGAAAGGCATCGTCATCAAAGACTCACACCTGATGTGAAATTAACTCAAAATTCATTTGAATATAAAATATAGAACTATCAGAATTTTAGGAACTCCCTGCCCCCCGGATCTCACTTTTGCATCTAGGGCTAGGCAAACAATGATCAGATTCACACCTAAAACGTAATCCATAAAAAGAAAAAATTGGAAAATTGGATTTTATGAAAATTTAAAACTTTTGCTCTGTGAAAGAAGATGAAGTGGCAGGCTAGCCACTGTGAGGAAAAACATGAAAACCACATATTCAACGAAAGACTAGTATCTAGTATATATAAAAGAACCCTCGAACTTCAACAGTAAAGAACAAGCAAAAGCATCAGCAAATGGGCAAAAGATTAGAAGATACTGTTGTTGGCTCACAACCTTGGAAGCTTCTCAAGGGTGACTTGGTCAGTCTCTCATGCAGTCCAGAAAGTCTCAACAACATATCATACATTGCAACACATTTTCTCAGGCTATATCCTTGGAGCAGCTTCTGACAGCATGAAAGCACATTCCAAGGGGCAAGCATATTCATACACATCCCAATAGGAGGGAGTGAGGAACCTCCCATTGCCAGGGCTCAGCTCCAGGTCAATTTGGTGGTCACATCTTCTTGATGACCTTCCCCAAGAGAGACATTGCACAGATGAGGATACACAGATGGCAATTAAATACATGAAAACATGTTTAAAATCGTTGGCTATTTGAGAAGTACAAATGAAAACCACAATGAGATATTGTTACACACGCATCACAGAGGCTACAGCAGAAAATGGTGACAATGCCAAATGCTGGCAATGATACAGAGAAATGGGATCACTGGTATCACTGAGCTATTGCTGGTGAGTGTGTAAAATGGTATAGTCACGCTGGAAAACAATTTGGAAGTTTCTTTTGAAGTCAATGTCCTAAGTGCCTATAGCAATGTAAATAAAAGAAAAAATTAAGCAATGAGAGAGAGAGAGAGAGAGAGAGAGAGAGAGAGAGAGAGAGAAGAGAGAGAGAGAGAGAGAGAGAGAGAGGAGAGAGAGAGAGAGGGAGAGAGATGCACCTACCGTATGACCAGGTAATTGCACTCTTGATCAGTTATCCAGGAAAGAGTGCCAAACTCAAGCATATTTATAACAATTTTACTTGTATATGCCAAAAATCGGAAAAATCTCAGCTGTTCATCAACACATGAATGTTTAAACAAGCTGTGGTACAACGGAATACTAATCAGCAATATAAACCTAAATATACTGATTTTTTAAAAGTTAATACGCAGAGGCTACATACTCTATGATTCCATTATTGTATCATTTCTGAAATGATAAGATTTAGAAATGCTCTCCTGTGAGGAACAGATACAGATTAATGGTTGTCTGGGTTAAGGGAAGGGATGGTGGTGAGAGGAAAGCGGGTGTAGCTATAAAAGGACAACTTGAGGGATCCTTGCAGTGGTAGAAACGTTCTGTGTCATTGACAATATCCTCTTTGTGATCTTGTGTTACAGTTTTATAAGTGGTTACCATCGGGGAAAATAGGTAAAAGGTGCACGGGATCTCTCTGCATTATTTTTTGCAACTGTATGTAAATCTACAATCATCAAAAAAATTATTGCTTATCTTGGTTACTGAGGGTTTTTTCCTATCCTTTTAAAATTGTGCCCAAGGCACAATCCACCCCAGTTTCTGAGCCCACTGGCAAGATAACAAGCCCACTGTCTTGTGGATTTTAAAATTTATTCACATTCTCAAAGTTGGAACGGGTGTGCCTTCACCGCAGTTAAATACCCCAAGTTCCTTTGTGCCAAGCACGGCAAGGATTCAATAGTGGCTTTACTGTAGTGGCCTAACTTAGTTGGTGCCATCTCAGGAATTGGGCACTGCTCCAGGACCGCTTTACAATGATCTCCTAAGTCAGCCTCTGAGAACAGGGCTACAAGCCCAAAGGATTGTTAGATTTAGCAAATAAAGTACAGGACACCCAGTCGACTTCAATCTTCAGATAAACAGCAAATACCTTTTCAGTGTGTCTCACGCAATATATCACACACGCTAATTTTTTTTAAATGTACTGTAAATTGAAATCTAACTGAGTGTCCTAAATTTTATAGAGCAACCCTACTCCCATGGGAGTTGACATCACCTTGCCACCTCAGTCCTTCAAGTTACATATCTTGATATCATTTGCCCTCCCTGCGTGTGCTGCCAGATTGGTTTCAATTCTTAATCCCAAGGCTTCCTGTCTATTGTTTTTTTTTTTTAATTTGCTCTTATTTTAATAGCTTTATTATTTCTTTTGTTTACAATCGTATATGCACTTTAGGATATTGAAATAGCACCTCTTTCTGTGTGTATTTCATACCATACCCACCGCCAGATTTCTAGTGCCCTTTACTACCACCTTGTATCCTCCTTCCTTCCATCCCTCCTCACGCGTCCCTGGTAGCCACAGTCTTGAGTGCTGTGAATTTTGTTGAGGTTTGTCTGTTCATTTCCTTAGTTTCTTTATATTCCATATATGAGTGGAACCGTTGGTGGGAATTCGACTTGCATTCCCACCAGCCATGTAGTTTGCTGCCTTTTCCCCCATGCCTTCTCCAATCCATATTTTGTTCTAGTCTTTTTGATATAGGCCATTTTCACTGGTATAAGGTGATATATCATAGCGGAATTTTTTTTGGGTGTCTGTTGGCGAATAATGGAGAGCATTTTTCATGGATCTGGAGGCTTTCTGCGTCTTCTCTCAAAACATGCCTATTCAGCGCTTCTATTTTATGAGTGAGTCGTTTCCTTCATTGTTTTTAAAGTTGCGTGAGTTCTTTGTATATTTTGAAGATTAAATTCTGGTCTCACGTATGTTTTGCAGCTATCATCTCCCATTCTGTGTTGCTTTTTTGTTTGTTTGTTTGTTTTGTGGTGCTTACTTTCGCTGTGCAGAAACATTTTACTTCGATGTGCCCCTATGTTTATTTTTGCCTTAGTTTCTTGTGCCTAGGTGTCATGTCTCCTATGGCATCTTTGTGACTGATGTCAAGGAGCACCTTTCCTACATTTCCTTCTATGTATTTTATGGTTTTAGGTTATGTCCAGGACTTTGATCCATTTTGAGTCAATTTTGGTGTTTGGTGTTACTCTAGTTTCATGTTTTTGAACATGTCTCTCCAATTTCTGCAGCACCATTTGTTAAATACATTTCTTCCTCCATTATATGCTCTGGCTCCTTTATCATAGATTACTTCCCCATAAAGGTATATTATTCTTTCTGGGCTGTTGATTTTATTCCACTGGTCTGAATGTTTCTTTTTTATTCCAATATCATATCGTTTTGATAACAATCACTCTGTGGTATAGTTTGAAGTCAGGGTTGTGATTCCTCTATATTTCTCCATATTTCTGAGGAGAGCTTTGACTCTCCGAGGCCTTCTGTTGTTCCATACAAACTTCAGTCCTTGAAAAATGTCCCTGGAATTTTGATGAGAATTGCATTAAATCTGTAATTGGCTTTGGGCCATGTTAGCTATGTTAATTCCTCTAATCCCTGAGCATCTCTTTGTGTCTTCATCTATTTCTTTTGTCAGTGACTTGTAGCTTTCAAGCAGAGGTCTTTTACTTCCTTTGTTACATTTATTTGCCATATATTTTATCCTTGTTGATGTTATTGTGAATGGAATTTCTTCCTTAATTTATTTATCCTCTAGTTCATTGTTTGCACAAAGAAATGTTATAGATATTTGTGTATTGATTCTATATCCTGCCACTGGCTCTATTATTTTATTGTTTTAAAAATGTATTTTTTTTAATAGAGTCTTCAGGATTTTCTAGGTATAACATAATGTTATTTGCAAATAATGATAGTTTTATTTCTTCTTTTCTGATTTGGATTCCATAAATGTTCTTTTTTGCCCTTTTTTTCTGGAAGAATTTCCACACTATGTTGAATAGTAGCAGTGAGAGAGAAAGGGGAGAGAGAGAGAGGGAGAGAGAGAGAGGGAGAGAGAGAGAGAGAGAGAGAGAGAGAGAGAGAGAGAGAGAGCAGCCTCATCTTATTCCAGATCTTAGGGGAAAGGCTTTTAGTTTTTTTTTTGCCAATGAGTATGTTTGCTGTAAGTTTGTCATATACAATATTTATTATGTTGAGGTCTATACTCTCTATTCCCATTTGGGAAGTTCTTTTTCTTTCTTTATTCTTTAATCACGAATGTGTATTGAATCTTGTCAAATGCTTCAGTTGTGTTTCTTTATATGATCATATATTTTTTCCTTTTGTCTATTCGTATATCGCATTGGTTTATTTCCATATTTTGGTGTTCTACATTGATTTGCATTATGCTAGATTATCCTTGCTTGCCGGGAATAAGTCCAACTTGGCCATGGTGTATAATATTTAATGTACAGTTGAATTTGGTTAGCCAAGATTTTGTTGAGCAATCTTGCATCTATATTCATAATGATACTGGTGTGTAATTTTTCTTCTTTGGTGCTGTCCTTTTCTAATTTCGGGTAACTGTAGCCTCATAGAATGTACATGGGCGTTTTCCCTCATCTTCGACTTTAAGGAAAGAGTTTTAGAAAGATGGGGAGTGACCTCGTCTTTGAATATTTGGTAGAATCACTGTCATCTAGTCATGGGCTCTTGTTTTTTGGGAGACTTTTTATTACAGTTTCAATCGCAGGTTTTGTAATTACGCTGTTCAAGTTATCAGTGTCTTCCTCTTTCAGTTTAGGTTGGTTGTAGGATTCTGGAAATCCGTCTATTTCGCCAAGACTGACAGATTTGTTGGCATCTAGGTGCTCAACATGGTCTCTTATGATTTTTGTATTTCCGCAATGATTTACCTGGTCACTTCCAGTTCTACACCCGTGTGGGCAGAGATGCTGCTTTCTATAATTTCAATCTTGCTAAATTTACTGAGACTTGCTTTGTATCCAGGATATCATCTAACCTTGACAATGTGGCATGTCGTCTTGAAAAGAAGGCATAATCTTTTTTGTTGGGGTAACGCACTCTCTATATGTCTCATTTAAGTTCAAATGTTCTATCCATTTATTTTAGGTACTTATTTATTGATAGATTTTTTCTGCCTGTTTGATCTCTCTGTTTTTGTAAGTGGGATATTTATTTAAGTCCCTTTCTAATTGTGTTACTGACGACATCTCCCGTTAGGTCTGTCAGTATTTGTTTTATATATTTAGGTGGTCCTGCATTGGGCCCCTCATATAAATGACAGTTATTTCTTCTTGATGGATTACCATTTTATCATAATGTGAGTGTTCATCGTGCCTCGTGTTACTTGTTTTAGGTGGACATTTCTCTTGTCTGATATTAGTGTTGAAGTTTCCAATTTCCTTTTATCCCCATTGCTTTAGCATATTTTCCACAGCCCTTCGTTTTCACCCTAGTTTTGTCTTTGGAACTGATGTGTATTTCTTCTAGACATCCTATCGATGTGTTCTCTTTGTGGAGCCGTCCAGTCTCTCTGTCTTTCTATTAGTGATTTTGATAGCATTGGGTTCTTACTGTCCCATCACCACTGACTGCCGATAATGGAGGACAAGATTTGATCTTGAGAGGATTATGATGCGCAATTTTTAATGTGTTAAGGTCAGTTTTCCAAAATTTGGTGGCAATTTTTGCATTTGTATTCATCAGTGATATTGGTCTGTAGCTTTCTTTTTGGTTCTGTCTTGTCTCATTTATATTAATGCCATAGGAATATTTGGGAGTTTTTCTCTGCTCATCAACTTTGCGGAAAAGCTTAAGGAGTACGGGAATTTGCTCTTCTTTGAGCGTTTGCTAGAATTCACTCGTGAAGTCATCTGGTGTCTTGATTTTTGTGAGACCGTTGATTACCACTTTAATTTTTGTACTTGTAATTGGTCTGTCCAAGTTATCTTTGTTATCCTAGTTCAGTCTGGGGGCATTGTACAAATCTAGAAATCCGTACATGTCAAGATTGATGGATTTGTTGGCATATAGGCGCTCATAATAGTCTCTTAATGACTCTATTGGTTTTTTTTTTTTTTTTTTTTTTTTTTTTTTTTTTTTTTTTTTTTTTTTTTTTTTTTTTTTTTTTTTTTTTTTTTTTTTTTTTTTTTTTTTTTTTTTTGCAATGTATGTTGGAGTCTCACCGCTATCACTTATGATTCGTGCTATTATTCTTATTAGGGTTTTGTTTGTTTTTCTTCATGATTATGGTTAAGTTTCCATCAATTTGGTTATTTTTTCAAAGAAACAGATTTTGGTTTCATTGATCTTTTGGATGGTCCTTTTGTTTTTGGTTTCATTTATTTAAACGCTAATTCTTTACCATTTTCATTCTTTTACTGATTTGGGGTTTCAATTGCTTTTCTTTTTGAAGTCCTTCTGTCTTGTGGTTACATATTTAATTTGTCACGCCTCTGTTTCTGATGAGCAATTGTATTTCTATAAACTTTTCTCTCAGAACTGCATTAGCTATATCCCAAATGTTCTGGTACATTTTCTCTTTGCTTTTATTTGTTTCCAGATAATATTTTTCATTTTCTCTTTAATTTCCTCATTGATCCAGAGTTATTCAGAAGCATGTTGCTTAATCTTCATATCTTAGTGCTTCTTCCAGTTTACTTTTTTGTTCATTTATAGTTTCACAACTATCACGTCACCCACACACATCAGGGAATTTTCTTTCTATAATGTCTGTCTTATTACATTACTGAGACTGTTTTGTGTTTCAGGATATGGTCTGTCCTTGAGAATGTTCCATGTGCACTTTGAAAAATATGATGTCTGCTTTATCGAGGTAGACTGCTTTGCATTTGTTTGTTAGGTCCATTTGATCTATTTGCTTAGGGTCTTTATTTCTAAATTTTTTGCCTGCATGATCTAAGGGGAATACCGATGAACTCTAATACTATTGTGCTACTGTAAATATCTTAATTTTGCTCTTTCAGTCTTTGTTTTATATACTTAGGTGGTCTGGCATTGGATATATGTGTGAAATACATACCTATCTATCTATCTATAGCTATTTCTTCTTGATGAATCACATCCTTAACCACAGTTTTCTGTCCATCCTTTCCTTTTGCTACCCTTTTCAGGTGGAAGTTTGATTGTTTTCTGATATTAATATTGCAGTTCCTGACATCCTTTCATCCCTATTGCTTTGATATATTTTTCCATAGTCCCTCATTTTTAATCTAGGTGCATCTTTGGATCTGATATGAGTTTTTTATAGGCATGCTATTATCTATGAGCCCTGTTTTTTAAATTCAACCTGCCACTCTATGCTTTTTGATTGGCATGGTCAATCCATTTACATTTGGGATTAACATTACTATTAGGGCTTAACTATTGTCATTAGATTCTTTGTTTTGTCTCTGCTGTTTCTTTTCCCATTTGTTTTTGTTTCCTTTTCCCTTCAGATGGTTTCAGTGTAAATGCTCTCTTTTTCTTCTTTTTTCCCAAGCTCTGTGTCTCTTTACGATCCGTTTTCTGCCTACCATGTGGATTGTCTTGAACTTCATTATGAACTGATGCCATATCATACTTATATGCCCTTACAGGAATTACATTTTCCTTTCCCTCTTTACTGTTTTTATTTTTTTTGTTTATCACCGACTGCTTTTTTTCTGATCCTATTTTTTCATCCTCATTCTCAGGGATCTGTGTTTCCTTGGATCTGTGCTCACCGTTATAGAATTCCTTTTAACATTTCCTCAAATGCATGTGTGTTAATGCAAGTATCCATTAATTTTGTTCAACTTTGAACATCTTTATTTTTCTGTTATATTTGAATGATGATTTTGCAGGGTAGACTACTCTTGGCTGATAGTTTTTGGTTTTGAGTTTTTTGACTATGTTGTCCTGTAGGGTTTCTGCTGAGAAGTCTGATGCTATCCTGAGGGGTGTACCTTTGTGGGTTTCATTTCTCTTTTCTCTAGTGGCATTGAGTGTTTTTTTCTCTATTGTTGGCTTTTACTAGTTTTACTATAATAAGATTTGGTGTAGTTTTTTTTGTATTTTGGAATTTGGGTGTCGGACTTCCCCGGCTACTTTTTGTGACAGGTATGGTAATTTATCTGTCTTTCTTTAGATAGCTTCTTTGCTCCTTTCTCCCTCTCTTCTCCTTCTAGAATATCTATTATGCTTAAGTTTGTTCTTTTCATGGTATGTAATATTTCCCATAAGGTTTCTTTGTCTTTCCTTCCCACTGTTTCTTTCTCTTCTTCCATGAGGGTCATCTCTGTGTTAATGTGCTTAATTTCTAAGATTTGTTCCTCTGAGATGTAATCCTCTTGATCAGTCATTTGTTTTCTGAGGCTTTGGATTTCCCTTTGTCCAGTTAATTGCACGTCCTGCAGATTGTTCAGTTGTTGTTTTTTTATAACTATTGTTCTGAAGCATGCTATCTTTTTGGTTGTTTCATTCACTGTCATTAGAATTTTCTCTTTGGGGCTCCTGGATTTATATTTTGGTGTGGCTTGTTTCTCTGCTCTGCATTTGGCACTTTGGTTTTCTTTTTCTCTTTTTTTTTTCCTTCTTCAGTGGTGGCTTTGTGGGTGGTTGTGGGGGTTGGCAGTTTCTGTCCCTGAGTGCTACTCTGATATTAGGGCAGGAGCCTTTGTCTACTCATCACCACTGATGGTGTCAGTAAATCATTTTGTTTTCCTGTACCTTTCTTGGTTACTAGGCTGAAACCTTAAGGTTCTCATGCCTGTTGCTTGCTGGGGGCAGGTTTTCCCCTTTACTTATGTGATGCCTTACAGCAGATGGAACCAAGGACAGGAGGCACTCCTACTTGCTTGGTACTGGGGACAAGCCTATTTATTTTGCTTTCAGAAAGTTGGTTGTTAAGTGTCCTTATGCAAAATTCCTTTGGGTTTATCTTAATTTTGTTTGCTTAGCTTCTTGAATCTGTAACTTTGTGTCCATTGCATAGCTTGAGAAACTTTTGGCTATTATAATTTTTTTACTTTTTAATTCTTGCACCCTCTTTCTCCTCGCTTTCTGAAATTCTGTTAACATAAATGTATTTTCTTTCGTTATCTTCCCACTCTTTCTTTCTTTCTCTCTTTTCTTTCTTTCTTTCCTTCTTTATTTCTTTCCCTTCCTTCCTCCCTCCTTTCCTTCCTTTCTTTCTGTTTTCTTCATTCTTTCTCTACTCTAGCTGTCTATGAGTCTAATTTACTTCCGTTGTTCACAATGGGTGATTTTTATTGTTTTATGTTCAAGTTCTATAGATCTTTCCTGTAGTATGTTGTTGTTGAGTCCAACCATTGAGTATTTAGATTTTTTTTCACTAGTGTATTTTTTCGTTTCTATACTTTCACTTGTTTCTTCCTTATGTTGTTATATATATATATATATATATATATATATACATATATATATGTATGTATACATACATGCACACACACACTTTTAATGTTTATGTTGAGATTTTCTATTTTATTATTTGCTTCATGTGTGCTTCAATTGTTTGATGCATTCTAATAATGGCTGCTTTAAAACCCTTGTCCAATAACTTCAATACCTGTGACATGCCAGTATTGACCGCTGTTGTTTTGTTGTTTTTCTTCTCTTTGAGATTTTTTTCTGGTTGTTCATGATTTGGGTTAATTTCATATTTGAAATACTAGCCCCTGATATCTCAGAATATATCCCTATTTTGAATAAGGTAATTGCTGTGTAATTAGTAAAGATAACGTAACACAAGGGCAGGGTTGGCCATTAATTGAATGTGACAGATTTTCTTATAAAATGGAGTATTTTGCATACAGACACACAGAAATAAACAATGTCGTCTTATCACAAAGGCTGAGGCTGGAGTGATATGTCTACAAAACAGGGGGTGCCAGATATTCCCAGCAAACTGGTAGGAACTGTGAGAGAAATTTTCCGACATAGATTCTGGAAATGAGATGTCATCTGAGGACCCAGCTTTGCCTCTAAGAGAAAGAGCTAGGCACTCCCTGAAGATGTAGCAGAGGTGGGGATCCTCAAAGCACTGTGGTGAGGCCAATGTACCCCCGGCAACTCGGGAAGCAATAGGAACTACATTAAAAAGATAGCTTGAATAACTTCCATGCAGCTGTGTGACTAAAGGCGGGTGGAAATTGTGAATGAGGAGGTGGGACAGCCCCAGATGCATCTGCAGGCATACTGGGTAGGACAGAGATGAGAAAGTAACAGACCCAGCCTCAGGTCCTGGGGGAGAGGTGAGTGAGGGCGGTATGGTTGCACGCAAGCCTGGCTTGGATAAAGCTCAAAAACAGAGGTTGAAGTCAGGATCCCAGTCCTTTCAA
This sequence comes from Solenodon paradoxus, assembly GCA_004363575.1. Classification (NCBI taxonomy): domain Eukaryota; kingdom Metazoa; phylum Chordata; class Mammalia; order Eulipotyphla; family Solenodontidae; genus Solenodon; species Solenodon paradoxus. Next base: position 133,608 of record RJWH01002991.1, read on the forward strand.
TGGTTGAAAATCCAGCAAAAACCACAAAAGAGAGAATTTCACTCCCATTTCCCACCCCTTAGACTCACAATCTAGCAGAGTACCAACACCATAGCAGACAATCTGCTGAGACCAATGTCTGAGATCCAAGAAACTTGGATTAACTCCTTTGCCACCGACATGAGGGGCTGCCCCCCCTATGCAGTCTACAACTGTTATAAACCCAACGCTACATGCACCTCCCCACACACAGAGCTACCATCTTCTACCCACCTTTACTCAGCAAGTGATCCTTACTACAGAAGGCTGCAAGGACCAAAAATATGAAATAAAACCAAAGAGTCATCTGTCTGTAGAAGAAGAGATAAGCAGCCAGGCTGCAAGACCCTCATGGGAAGTAAGAGAACACTAGGTATTCTGAGTCCCAATTTATATCCAGAATCCTTTTGGATTGCAATGGCATGAAACTAGAAATAAAGAGGGGGGAATCAAAATGCAGTGAAGAATAAGCAACATGCTACTGCACTACTATTGGATCAATAAGGAAACCAAGTGAGAGATCGAAAAAAATACCTCGAGTCAAATGGAAATGAATACACAACTTATCAGTACCTGTGGGATACAGTTAATACAGTACTGCGAGAAATGTGTAGCAATACAGGCCGACTACAAGAAAATGAGAAATCACAAATATGAAACACAAACCTACACTTAAAATAACTAGAAAAAGAAGAAGAAAAAAAACTAAACCAAAAGCGAGTAGGAGAGAAATAATAAAAATCACAGCAGAAATAAACAAAAAAAGAGATTAAGAAAAGGCTATTAAAATCAATGAAGCCAAGAGCTGATTCTTTAAAAAGATAAAATAGACAAACTATTAGACAGACTCACATTAAAAGGAGTGAGAAAACATGAACCTAACCTGAAATAAAAGAGAAGAAATTAAAACAGATAATACAGAAATACAAAAGAGCATGAGAGTATTACGAATACCTATATTATAACTGATTGGATAGTCTAGAAGAAGTGAATAAACTCTTAGAAACATACGAATTTTCAAGACTAAATCAGGAAGAAACAGAAAACTTTAACCGACCGATCACAAACACAGAAATTGAAACAGTGATCAAATATCTCCCCCCAACCAAAAGCCCTATTTGAGATATTTTCCAAAAGAAGAACTAATACCAATCTTTCTCAAACTTTTCCAAAATATTGAAGAAGGCAAGTTTCCAAACACTTTCACGATGCTGCCAGCACTCTGATTCCCCAACCAGACAAGGGCATCACCAAAAATGAAAATTTCAGACCAATATCTCTGATGAAGAGTGATGAAAAATTCTCCACAAAATGCTGGAAAACCCACATCAAGTGAGAATCATTTCAGGGATGCAAGGATGGTTCAAAACAAAATAATCAAGAAAATGACATATTGACAAAAGAAAGAACAAAAATCATATGATCATCTCAGTAGACATAGGGAAGGCATTTGATAAGAGTCGACACCATTTTATATTAAAGACCCTTCTAAATGGGTCTGGATGGAATGCACCCCAACATAATAAAGGTTATATATGATGTACCCACAGCCAACATATTACTCAGTGGGAAAAAATAAACTGAAAGTTTTCCCTCTAAAATCAGGAAGAAGGCAAGGATGTCCACTCTGACCACCAATATTTACTAAATTGTTGGTTGAACTGGACTGCGCAATTATGTAAGAAAGGGTATAAAATTTATCCATATTCGCAAGGAAGAAGTGAAAAGATCACTATTTACAGATGATGTTGCAGTATATAAAAAGACCTCAAAGACTCCAGTGAAAAGCTGCAAGAAATAGTAAATAATTTTGTACAATGGCAGCCTACGAAGTCAACATACAAATATATGTTGCAAATGGTTACATGCATAAAATGAACCAGCAGAAAGAGAACTCAGAAAAACAATGATTTACAATTGCATCAAAAATAAAAAAGTTGGAATGAATTTAACCAATGAAGTGAAAGACTTGTAGTCTGAAAACTATAAGAAATCCTGTGAAAACAGAAGACACAAATAAATGGAAAGGTGCTCCATGCTCATGGATTGTAAAAAGTAACATTGCTAAAATGGACATATTACCCAGAAGAATTGAAATCAATGTGTCTCCAAATAAGACATACAGACGGCTAACTGAAGCATGAAAAAATGCTCTTCCTTGCTTGTTATTAGGGAAATACGAATCAAAACATGAGAAATCAGCTCACTCCTGTGAGAATGGCTGTTATCTAAAAGACTGTAAACATCAAGTGTTGGCAAGGTTGTACAGAAAATGGAACCCATTTCCATGGTGGGTGGTCATGTAAGTTGGTGCAACCTTTATGGAAAGCAGTATGGAGAGTCCTAAAAAGAAATTAAGAAAGGAAATCCCACAGGATCTCATCATCCCACTTCTGGGTATTTACCCCCAAAAAACCCACAAAAGCACTAAATCAGAGAGATATATGCACCCCTATGTTTATTGCAACATTATTTACAATAGTCAAGAATTGGAAACTACCTAAGCACTCATTATCAGATGAACGGATAAAGAAGATGTGGTGTATACATAAATTTATATATACATACAGGTATATATATGTAGCATGTATACACACACAAATATGAAATCCTGTCATTTGCGATACCATGGATGGAACTAGAGGGAATTATGCTAAGTGAAATAAGTCAGAAGGACAAACGCAAATACTGAATGATCTCTCTCATATGTGGAATTGAAAAACAAACGAACAACACAGCAAAGAAGCAAAAACAAACAAACAAATAAAAGAAGGACCCTTGAGCATTGACAATAGAATGGAGGTTACCAGTGGGGAAAGGGGTGGGTGTTGGGAGCAAGTCGTTGTGGGTTCCAATGTACAGTGGTGAAAGACTTTTGGCAATTTGGTGGTGGGCACGGTGTGCACATAGATTTGACAAGTGGACAACCTACACATATGGGCTTATATTACGAAGTTACCTTAGTAAGTAAGTTTTTATAAAATGGCCACATTACCTAAATGCAGATTTAATGCAATTCCCATACAATCCTAAGGATGTTCTTCATAGAAACAGAAGAAAAAAATCATGAAAATTATTCGGAATTTAACAAAACCCTGAGTAGCAAAAACAATCCTGAGGGGGAAAAAAAAGAACAATAATGGAGATGTGAAGTTCTGTGACTTCAAACTATACTACTAAGCAATAGTAATGTAATAAGCATAGTTTTAGAACAGAAGCACAGTGATCAATAAAACAGAATTGAGAACTCGGAAATAAATGAGCACATTCATGGACAAGTAATTTATGGCAAAGGATCAAGAGAACACAACGGGGCAAAGAGAGTCCCTTCATTAAATGCTGTTGGGAAGACTAGACAGCCATATGCAAAAGGTTGAAGCTAGAGCACTGCCTAACACCACACACACACACACACACACACACACACACATGATTCTAAATGTATTGCAGACTTGGAGGCAAGACCTGAATCAATAATAAAATGCATAGAAGAGACCTAGGCAAAATAATCCTTAATATTGGCCTAAGAGATGTCTTTGGGAACTTGACTCCTGTGTCAAAGGAAATAAAATACAAAATAAAAAAACTGGACTACGTAAAACTAAAAAGCTGCACAGAAATTAAAAACTTTTATCAATACGAAAAGACATTCTACTGAATGGGAAAAGATATTTGCACATCATACATCCAATAAGGGGTTAATATCCCTTATATACAATTAATTCTTAAAACTCAACCACAGAAAAAAATGCAATTTAAAATGAGCAGAAGCTCTTATAGACACTTGTCCAAAGAAGACATATATATGGGCAACAGACACATGGAAAAATATTGCACCTTTCTTGTTATTAGGGAGATGTAAATCAAAACAAGGCTGGGTTAGCACCTCAAACCATGAGAATGGCCATTGTCTGAAAGTCCTGAAGCAACAAGTGTTGGCGAGGGAGCAGAGAAAATAAATATGTACACATTGTTGCTTGGCGTGTAAATTGGTGCAACCATTATGAAAAGTGGTATAGAGATTCATCAGAAAATTGAGAATAAAGATTTCATATAATCCGGTTATCTCACCTCTGGGTATTTATCTTAAAAACACAGCATTAATTTTCAGAGATATGTGTACCCCCATGTTTACTGAAGCACTATTTTCAATAAACAAGAGCCAGAAACAACCCGCTCATTGACAAATGAATGGATAAAGATGTTCTGTATATACACAATGGAATACAACTCGACTATCAAAAACGGATGAAATCTTGCCATTTGGAATAACACGGGAGGAACTAGAGGGAGTTATGCTCAATGAGATAAGCCAAAAGGAGAAAGACAGGCATGAATTACATGGTAAAGGAAGAACTGGGCACATAATGGTAAACTGAATGTATTATATACATATGTTAATTTACAATGATGTACACCTTAAACTTAAATAATGCATGATGCAATGTTTCTTTGTGAAAAATTAATTTTAGAAATTATCGTACACAGCCTTCACAAGGAATCAATCTAGCCAATACCTTGATGTTGGACATCTTAACTTCCATAACAATGAGACAACACATTTTTCTTTTGCAGGTCACCTAATTTGTGGTACATTGTTACAACAGACCCAGAAAACAACCGCAGGTTATATGGCAAGCATTTTTTTATTGCAGCTTGGATATTTTGTACATTATATTATGACCCTGGGATTTATTTAAATGTGATTTAGCAGGCCTCCTGTGACACTGCTCCAGTAGTTGAAATCTGGTCCTATCTCATTAATACCAAGTATGGGCATAACTCTAGGTTATGCACTTTGCCTGACACTCAAGGAGAAAGCATATCATTGTTATTGTTGGACATCCTTATATCACTCTAGCTGGCGTGTGAAGGGTACTTTATTTTGCTGACTTGTTTCTGGTCAAAGATCTGACTCCAATCAACTTCCTTTGAACTCAACCTCATTGAAGATGGGGAGGTTTCCCTTGCTATCACTAGGTATGGATCGATATCCTGACTCCCCTTGTGGGTCTGCCTTGACACCACGGTATAGTGATCTTCATTGCTTCTGAGGAGTAATAAAACACATGGCATATTACTCAGCCTTCTCTGACACCTAGCAGGGAAGTTTGTTCTCCTCTCATTACGGTCTTGCAAAAGTAGAAATCTACAATCTCTGTTGGACCTTTGTTGGTAGGATTACGAGTCGGGCCTGCTGCTTTTTTTGCCTTCCCTGTGCTGTTTGCATGGAGTGCAGTGGTTATTTCTGAAAGAGTCTTGCCTTTCTTTATTAACCGGACATTTTCCTAGTCCTTTGGCTGCAAAAAGCAGGTTTTTCTTAACGTTTTGTTTGTTTCTATATACGTAGTTTATTTGAATGGAAAAAACTTTGGGAAGCTTTCATTTCCCCCACCTTTATTGATATATAACTGACAGAAAACGTTGTGTAAGTTGAATGCGTGCAGTGTGATGATTTGATTTAGTGCATATTGTGAAATGATTACAGCAGGGTTAACACTTCTTCAGCAAGCTTTTTTGGTCAGCACCCATTGATGTTTCTGGGCTGGGATATAATAAGAGCAAGGAAAAAAGAAAACTCAGGTAACTTACCACTATGTTGTTTTTCAGGTCCCAAGGTCTCTAGCAAGTTTTCCTTCACTCCATTTTCCAGAATCTTCTTAAGCTTGTTTAATATATAATGTCAAATATATATATATTTTTTTGTAGTTAGAAGGATAGGGAAAGTACATCTATCTTACTTTCCCATTTAAACAAAGCTTTGTGACAGGGTGTTGAGATGGGTTAGTTGCTCCTGATAAGTAAAGAGTTTCCCTACGCGGTGGAATGCAATCGAAGCATAGCCGATCAGCACTTGAAGAAGATTTTATAGGTTAAAATCCTTGTGCTACCTCTTCTTAGCCACAAGTCACTGGACAAATTTCTTAAGCCTCACTTTTCTCAACTGAAAAAGTATCAGTTTTACCTACCTTCATAGGTTACTAAGAGAATACAATGCAGATCCTTCTTAGCAAAGACCCTGGCAAAGAGTGAACACCTAATATACATTGTTTCATTACTGTCGCCAGTGGAAAGCAAAGTTAGAGTTGTTTTGAGACGGGGAAATGGTGCCTACTGTGAATAAGACAATGGAGGCTACCAGTCGAGAGTTATATTTTAGCCCTAACTCTATTATTAATTCTCTATTTGACTTTGGTCCATCCTTTCCCTTCTGTGGACCACCTCTGAGAGTCCTTTTAAAATCTAAATGCCTCTACCTTTTTCTTTCTTCTCACTGGTGTCCTTCAAATTTGGGGAGTTTTTTGAGCTTCTCTCTTCCTCTAGGCCTCTATCATTTTAATCAACTAACTGGGCACTTTTTTTTTTTTTTTTTTTTTTTTTTTTTTTTTTTTTTTTTTTTTTTTTTTTTTTTTTTTTTTTTTTTGTTTCAAAAAACTTGACGTCCCTTGCCTATGCCTGATGAGGTGATCGCGCAGGGGGTCATGAAGTTCTTAACTATCAGGGAAGATTTTCTCGCACTGACCAGATAAAGGGGATACTATATTTAGAGTTTTGAGAAACTTGCGACCAGCTATGAGGCCAAGGTTCTTTTAGACTCCTCAGGTGCTGGGTTGGAGCAGACTAATCCAGGAAATTCCATTTGTTGACACGTATGACAAGGTGCGTGGTTTCTTTCAAGTGCTCTGGGAGAGAAATTTCATCGCTGTCACTCTTCACGCTAAGTGCTCAGGCTATGAGTTGGAGCCAAATATTATGTATGACTGAATGTAGATGTTTATTAGTTTGCTAGGGCTGCCATAAAAAGTACCACAGACTGGGTGACTTTACACATATTTATTGTCTCACAGTTCTGGAAGCTAGAGATCCAAGATCGAGATGTCAGAAAGGTTGTTTTTTTTCTGAGGGATGTGAGGGGAGCATCTGTTCTAGGCATCTCTCCTTGGCTTGTAGATGGCTATCGTCTCCCTGTGTCATCTCATTGTCTTCTCTCTATGCATGCCTGTGTCCAAATTTTCTCTTCTCATGAGGGCACCCGTCATATCGGATTAGGGTACATGCTAAGGATCTAATTTTAAGTTTATTTCTCCTTTATGGACCCTACATACAAATGCAGTCATATTCTGAGTTACTGGAGGTTAGCTACATATGAATTTGGTTGTGGGGAACACAACTGATCCCATAACAAGAAACCATCTGAGGACTTGCGGCATGCCCAGAAGGGTCTCCTGACTCTTTCAACCCACCAGGGGATAATGGAAAAACTTAAAATAGCCATTTGAAATGCTTATCCTCAAGGTACTTTTAGCCTATAGAGGGGAAAGCCCGGACTGTGAGAACTTTTCCCTCCCATTTATCTTCTCTCTGTGAGATGTCTTGACTGTTATCACTTTGGGGTTTCCAAAAATGTAGGCCTAGAGAATTTCAAATGCCACAAGATACAATCTTGCATCAGGGCAGGTGGACAAAAGGAAAGGTCTCATTCTGAGCCATGTACAATTACTGTGGTACTCTTCTACCTTATCCTGGAGTCAGAAGACCCCAACCCAGACGCTGGGCAGGGACCCAGGTGATAAGACCAATATTTAAGAAATTTAAGCCACTGGGGTGGGGGGCTAAGAATAAAGGCACCCGTTCCTAAGCAAGAGTCCTAGAAACTGGGTTTCTAGTTTTCTTCGGTTATTATCTTAGAGACCATGCGTACCTGGACTTGCCTGTTACTCTGGCATGTGATGGGTAATTAGGTACTCTTGAATCTCAGACCTCATCTTACTCAACCTCTCAATCATGTGACACAGTTCATTACTACACCCCCCTTAGAATACTTCCTTCACTTAGCTTTGAAAACAAGATATGTTTGTTTCTCCTCTTAATTTAATGTTTGTTTGTTTATTTCCACCCCAGTCCTTTTGACTAGTTCTTTCTTACTATCTTGAGCTGCAAATATTTGAGCATCCAAGGGCACCTTCTTGGAACTCTTCTCATCTCTATATTCTGTTAATGATGCTATCAAGCCTCCTGGTTTTAGATACTATTTATGTATTTTAATTACTATTTATTAAATTAATTGAATATTTATTGAGGTAAATTTGCATTCCAAAAATAAAAACCAATATGCGCAACTTCCTCATGCCTCAGATACCTGACAACACACCTTGCTCACCACCAAATTGCCAAAAGTTCTTCACCATTGTCGGTCAGTTCCCACAACAACCTGCCCAACCCCCGCTCCAGGTTCCCTACTTGGAAGCTCAGTTCGATTGCTAATGTCCAAGGGTTGTTTTTCATATCTGTTCTTTACTTATATATTCCACATTCGATTGAGATCATTCAGTAGTTGTCTTTCTTCTTCTGACTTTTTTCACTTTATTCTCAAGTCCCATCCATGTTGCTAAAAATGGTAGGATTTCACCTTTTCTAAGGACTGAACGGAATTCCATTGTGCATACATACTACATCTTCTTTATCCATTTATCTGGCAATGGGCCACTTAGGTAATTTCTAGTTCTTCACTATTGTAAGTAGTGCTGCAACAAATATGGAGATGCCTGTATCTCTGCAAATTAGCATTTTTGTGTCTTTCGGGTAAATACCCAGAAGTGGCATGTTGAGATCATATGGGATTTCCATTTTCAGTTTTTTGAGGAATCTCCTTCACTGCTTTCCATAAAGGTTGCATCAATTTGCACCTCCCACCAACAGTGTAAAATTGTTCCCTTTTCTCTGCATCCCTGCCAACATCTGTGGTTTCCAGACATTTGAATAACAGCCAGTATCACAGGTGTAAGGTGATATCTCATTATTGTTTAGGTTTGCATTTCCCTAATAGCAGGTGAGGAAGAATATATTTGCATATGTCTGTTGGCCATCTGCATGTCTTCTTTAGAGAAATACCTATCCACTTCCTGTGCCCATTTTTGATTGGATTTTTTCTTATTGCTGTTGTTGTTGTTTAGTTCTATGAGTTCTTTGTATATTTTGGATACTAAGCCCTTGTCAGTTATATCAAACGCAAATACCTTCCCCTAGTCAGTATGTTGTCTTTTGGTATAGGTGATGGTTTCTTGCACTGTACAGGAGACTTTGTAAAGTCTGATGCAGTCCCATTTGTTGCCCTTGTTTCTCAAGTTGGGGTGATGTCATAGAATGTCTTGCCTATGTTATCTTCCAAGCATTTTATGGTTTCCAGTCTTACATCCAAGGCTTGAAATCCATTTTGAAATAATTTTTGTGTATGGTGTTAGAGAGCAATCTAGCTTCATTCTTTTGTATTGACTGACCAGTTTTCCCAAAATAATTTATTGCTCTTAACTCCTTTGCCGTAAATTAACTGAACACGTGTGGGTGAATCGATTTCTGGTGATTCAGTTCTGTTCCACGGATCTATGTCTCTGTTTTTATTCCAGTAACATACGAGCATAGATATTTGTTCACTATCACTTTGTAGTATATAACACAGTAGCTGAGAGTGTGATACCTTCAGTTTTGTTTTGTTTTTTCTTCTTTGCCTCGTAATTGCTTTGACTATTTTCGACCTTTTGTTTTTCCATACAAAATTTAAAATGTTTGTTGTATTTCCATGAAATATGCCAGTGTGATTTTGATGGGGATTGCATTAAACCTTTCTATTGCTTCAGGTGAGATGACCCTTTTAACAATGTTAATTCTTCCCAGCCATGAGCACGGGATATCTTGCAATCTATATGTATCTATCTTTCCTTTAAGAAAGTCTTTCATTGCAGAGGTCTTCCACCTCCTTTGTTAAGTTTATTCCAAGACATGTAATTATTTTTGCTTTTATTATCAAAGGAATAGCTTTCTTGATTTCATTCTCTTTATTGTAGTTTGAGTATAGAGATGTAAGAGATTTTTGTGCATTGATTTTGTAGCTTGCCACTTTACTGTACTCATTGATTAATTCCAGTAATTTTTGATGTAGTTTTCAGCATATATAATCATGCCATCTGCAAATAGTGATTGCTTTATCTCCTCCTTTCCAATTTGGATTCTTATATTTCTTCCTCTTGCCTAATTGCTCTAGCTAACACCTCCAGAATAATGTTAAATAGCAATAGCGAGCGTGGACAGCCTTCTCTTGCTCCTGATCTTAGAGGAAATGCTTTCACATTTTCACCATTGAGAATGATGTTTATTACATACAGCCATTATTATGTTGAAGTATGTACCGTCTATCTCCATTTTACATAGAGATTTATCATCAATGGGTGTTAAATCTTGTCAAAAACCTGTCTCTGCGTCTATTATATGATTGCATGAGTTTTCTCCTTGCTCTTACTGATGTGGCGTATTACATTAACACATTTACATATGGCGAACCATCCTTTCATCCCTGGGATGAATCCAACTTGTTCATGATCCTTTTGATGTGTCGTTGAGTTCTGTTTACTAATACTTTGTTGAAATCGCTTGCATCTATGTTCATTAGATACATTGGTCTGTGATTTTCTTTCTTGGTGACGTCGTTATCAGCTTTTGGTATCAGTGTATTGTTGGCCTCCTACAAAGAGTTTGGAGGCTTTCCGCGTCCTTCAATTTTTTTGGAAGAGTTTGAGAAATTAATTATTTTCTGAAAGTTTGGTAAAACTCACTAGTAAAGCCATCTGGTTCTTGGCTTTTATTTTGGGGGAAACTTTTGATTACCTCTTTAATTTCCTTGTTTGTGATAGTTCTGTTCAGGTTTTCTGTTTCTTCCTGATTCATTCCTAAGACACTGTATGTTTCTAAAAAAATCTGTCCATGCCCCTGGGGTTATCCTATTTATTAGCACAAAACGAGTCATTGTTGTCGCTTACGTTGTTTTCTGTTATAACTACTCCCCTTTCATTTCTGATTCTAGTTGTGAGGATTTTCTCTTTTTTAATGAGTCTAGCCACAAGTTTCTGTTTCCCTATTGATTTTCTGCCTGCTTGGTCTGTCCAGTGCTATAAGTGTGGTACTGAAGTCTCCTAGTGCCACCGCATTGCTGTCAATTTCTCTCTTTGGTTCTGCTTTTATGTATTTTGATGCTTCTTCATTTGGTGCATATATATTAATAAGTGTTATGTCTTCTTGCTGAATTGACCCCTTAATCATTACATAACGTCCATCCCTGCCTTTTGCTATCCTCTTTTCTATTTATTTTATTTTATTTTTGTAAAAGGAAAGGTGCAGAGAAGAATGCTGGCAAGTTGGCAGGCAGGAAGAGAAGGAAGACGAAACACCTTATTTTAAGCTGTTTAGTTGTTCATCTTGCTTGCTCACTATGGCCCCAGGACATGAAACCCAGGTCCTTGGGATGTTTGTGCCTTGTCTGGAGGCAACAGACATAGCCACTAGGCACCAGGGCACAGCTGTTATCCTTTTTTTTAGTTGAAATTCTATTTTATGTAGTGTAAGTATGGCCGTCCCTGCTTTTGGTTTCTTTTCTTCTTTTGGTTACCATTTGACTGTAGAATTGTTTTCCAATCATTGACTTTGAGCCTATGTTTATTTTTTGAAAGAAGGTGTGCTTCTGAATGCAGCAGAAAGTTGGGTTCTGTTTTGAAATTCATTTGGCACATTATGCCTTTTGATTGGTGAGTTTAACCCATTGGTATTTAGGGTGATTTTATTGATATGTAGCTCTTTATTGCTATTTTGTGAATTATTTTTGGAGTGTTTGTTGCAGAAAATACCTTTGTTCTGCTCTTGCTTTTCTTAGGTGATTTGAAAGCAGTTATGCTGTGATTGGTTTCCCTTTTTTTTAATTCTTTGTTTTTTGCTGGGGATATGTTTTGAGGTTACCCTGGGATTTGCATTAAGGTTTCTATACTTATATCCTGTTTTCACTTAAAATCAAGTTAGTCTTGAGATCATTCTAATCATTCTCATTTTTACTCTCCTCACTTTTTTATATTTTGACATCTTGCTGCTCTTAACTGGGGCTTCTTTACATTGTATAGGACTTCTTTTAGTATTTTTTTGTAAAGTTTGTTTTGTGGTGATGAATTCCTTTACCTTTCCCTTACCTGAGAAGCTCTTTATCATTCCTTCAATTCTAAGTGATAATCTAGGAAGGCTGAGTATCTTTGGTTAGAGATCCTTTTGTTTCAGCCATTCTATTCTGGCCTATAAGTTCCAACTGAGAAATCCACTGAGAATCTTATTGGGGCTCGTTTGTGTGTAACTCTTTTTTTTCTCTAGAGCCTTTTAGGATTTTCTATCTATTATCTTTTGACATTTTAATGATGTGTCTTTGTGTAAGTCTGCTTGAATTTCTTGTGTTTGGAACACTTTATACCTCCTGGGTCTGAATTTCTGCTTCCTTCCACTGTTTAGAGAAATTTTCAGCTATCATGTCTTCAAATACAGTTCTGTCCCCTTTTCTCTTTATTCTCCTTCTGGAGCACCTATGATGCAAATGTTGTTGCTCTTGATCCTCTCCCATAGGTCTCCTATGTTGTCTTCATTTCTTTTAATTCTCTTTTCTCTTCATTGCCTGCTTGAGTGCACTGATTCTATTGGAGGATTTTTTCCAGCTTGCTCTTGAGTCCTTCTATTGTGTTCTTTAGCTCCATGAATTCTCTTTGGAGCTGCCTCATATCTTCTCTCTTTGTTGTACTCCTCCTTTTTGTTCCTCCATTGTTTTCCTGATTTCTGTATCATTATCACTATTGCTTTAAAGTCATTATCAGATAGTTTGCTTGTCTGTTGCATTCAATTTTCTCCTGGGATTTTGTTTGAATACATCATTCCATGTATATTTCTCTGTCTCTTCTATCTGTTTGGCATTCTTTGGTCGTTTCTATGTTTTAGGCTTCCCTGATGTAAGGACCTTGTGTTAGGGTATCAGATTGCACTTCATAGACCTCTAGTTAGGCCTTAAACACTGGACTTATTTTAATTGTGTGATCTCCACGTGGTCAGATTTGTTGAAGCTCTTGGATGAGCCCTGTGTTTAGACCTGAGAGTGAGTGCAGCCTAACTGGATTAGAATTGGAGCAGGGAATGAAGAACATTAGCCCAGAATCACAGGTATAAACTGATAGACCCACGGTGAAAGAGACCAAGACACTCTGATGCACGACTTTATTGTCCCATGTGCAAGCAGGCCGGGAAAGCTCCCTCCTGAGAAGAGACAGAAAGCAGCAATCCTAGGGAAGTTGCGAAGAGGAGCTTTTAAGGGGCTAGTCTCTGACTAGCACGGAGCAGGCTAGAGGTGGAATTCCGATTAGGCCACCTGGATGAGCTGTTGATTTAGGGGTAGGGAGTCCATGGGCTGGTATGTTAGACTAGTGGGGAAGGGTGGGGATGGAGTCCTTGAGTTAGGTAAGCAGGAGGTGGGGTTGAACAGCTTCAGGTTGCAAAATGCTCTATTTCTCATGCTTCGTTGGAAAGTGACACCTTTCGGTCCTTTTGTCTTCTTTTGTCTCCTGTATGGGTCTCCACACCTGCTGACTCCCACCTATCCTTGGATGAGCCTTTTGGCTGTTCATAAACAATAAAACCCAAAGAGAGAGAGACCCAAGAGTTGTGGGTCCTCAGTCAGCAAGCAGGCCACAGTTCTAACACTGCTCACAGAACACAGAATGCCAGGAGCTATTTTTAGTGGAGTACACTCCCTTCTGAATGTCCTTCAGTCCTCCAGAGATTCTGCAATCCTAGCTTTGAATGGTAACCATGTCCTTGAACCTGGGGGTGGAATTTTAGTAAGTACCTGTCAGATAGGAGAATATTTTGCCATAGCCGCTGCTGTCAGGAGCTGCTTTTTTGATAGCGCCCTTCCAGGTGTTTTCCCCATGAGAGGGGCAGATAGGTATGTTCCTTACCAGTAACCAGCTTTTATCTGCTTGGGTGCTGCTTGGCCATGCCATCTGTCACTGGTTACTCATCACAGGCATGCAGTGTGAAAGTGCTGTCAGTTCTGCATCGTGGGATGGTTCAGGAAGGTCAGATGCTCTGCACTGGGAAACACAGTGGCAAAAGACTGACAGTGAGGTACTAATGAGCTAATGGCAGAGAGAGCACACATTTCTCCCCAGAAGCTTTCCTGTAATGGCAGTCTCCCTTGCCACATCCTTGCAGAAGCTGTATCTCTGCGTGCTGGGATGCTAGTCCTCTTTCCATTCTGCAAGAAGACCCTAGGTTCAGTAACTTCAAACCAGCTCAGGAGTGCTCACTATTGGAGAAAGTCCTTTGACTCTGGGGTCGTGTTGGTATTACCAGAATCTTCCTGTGGCCGGGTTGTTAGGCTGGCCCAGAAGGACAAAATGGCGGCCCAGAAGGACAAAATGGCGGCCATACCCGGGAAAAAGGGAGCTGACGAAACCACACTTGGAATCACAGGACCAATCCCCGATCGCGACGTATGAAGCCCGCAAAATTCTTTTGCTTAAAGATCGCGCTTCCCTTTGTTCGGACGCGACTTCCCCGGCCCTCGTTCTACGGACCGGAGAACCTCGCCCGGGTGCGCAAACCCCAATAAAGCCCTGGCTATTCGACTTTTTGTCTAATTGACTTTCTTTCCTCGCGGAGCTCAGAAAAAAACCTTTCACTGGTGTCTTGAAGCAGAGTGATGTGGCATGGAGACTGGTCCGTCTCGCCAAACTTTCATGGAAGCGTATGTCCCCAATATCTGTGGAAATGCTGGTCCCGTTTCTTTTCAAAGATTGTCGTAGCTAAATAGATAGTTTCTTAGTTGTGCTGTGGAAAGGAAGGAGTCTGAGACCTTGACAGTCCTCCATCTTGGAACCGTATCTAGATGCTATTGATTTTTTATTTCTCAAATCTATACTGTTGCAAAGTAGCCAACGAGACCAGAGAGACATTAAAGAGAATTAGGAGGAGTTTATTAGCTGGCGACTGTGTGGAGTAAAGCACTCAAATCATAGGGCCCTGAACCCAGATGATGCAGGGTATTTATAAAAACCGGGACACGAATGAGCCTTAAAGAACTGGTTTGTACAATGCAATGGGAACAAACGGCCTGCATATAACTTAGATTTTTTTTTCTTTCTCTGGGTGTCCCGGGATATGTACATAAGCGGTTTACAAAAGCAAAGATCACATTCTAAAACAGAGGTCGGTTTGCATAAGTAGAGGTCACACCCTAAACATCTTAAGCTATTTTGTTTGACATTTAACTTCTTCCTAGATCTCAGCAGATTCACAGAAACCCCTCCAGCCAAGGTCTTACTGGGCAGGTCTAAGGTTTCTGTTTCACTGCCAGAGGATTATCCAGAAAGCGGGGACCCCAGGGCTTCGTGGTTTACAGCCTTGTTTCAATACATTCAACCAAAAACTCTCCCCTGAATGCCAGACCCGTATGTCCAACTATCTTCTTATCACATCTACCTAAATGTCCGAGAGTATCTTGGTAAGTAACATCCAAAATTAAACTCCTAATTTCATCCTTCAAACCTCTTTCTTACAGCCTTTAACATCTTAGAAATTGTAGCAACCCTCCAAATCCAGGCCCCAAAACGTGGACGCACGTTGAATTCTTCTTTCGCGTATCCCACTTTTAATTGAATCAGCAAATCCTGTCAAATCTATTTTTATGATAGTTTAATGAGATATAGTTTACAAATAATCGAATTCAGTCTTCTAATTGCATAACTGCACGAATCTTGAGAAATGCAGTCATGTAATTATCAGTACAATCAAGAAAAGAAATAGGTAAATCTGACTCTAAATTTAACCTAGAGGCCCCTTTAAAATCAACCTCTCCTTTGACCGCCAGTCCCTAGCAACCACCATTCCTGTTTTCTGTCCCTACAATTTTGCTTTTTCTAGAATATCAGAAAAAATTAAATCTTACTTGCAATAGATAACCTTTGGGGTGTGGCTCTTTCACCTGGCACAATATTATTGAGATTCATCTCTGTTGTTATATGTATTGTCAGAACTCCCACAAGAGCAAGTCTTAGACCAGGGATTAAAGTTCAGCTATCAGGACAGTGAATTGCCTCTGGTGCCACCACCCAGTGGAATGCATGTGATCTTCCAGATTGATAAAGAAAGGCCATGGACGAGTCTGACATGTGAGACCTGTAGTACATGACCAGGACGGACCCTCCACTAAGAAACAAAGGAATGACACCTGTTGAAGAAGACCACCAATGACTTCAGAGGACAATGTCACCTTGCCCAATCAGGAACTGAAACCTGGTCTGCAGACCTCCTCTCTCCATCCCCTTTCCTCACCATGTGGGTTTTTTCCTTAAGAACTCAGGCTGTAGGCAAGGCAAACTGAGTATTATCCTCCTTTGACTGGCTCCATCCTCTCTCTCTGCTCCCCACTAATGAACCCCCAACTTGCTTACTTGCTGCACCTGTCTGGTATGTGGAGCGACCCTGAACCCACGGGGTCTGGACCTCCCTTGGTCGGCTCCACTCCTTTACCCTCTAATTAAGCCTCTGATTGCTCACGCACCTAACTTTGTCATTGATTCTTTGAGCGACCCGAACCCCACGTGTATCAACTATTTGCTGATTTTTATTGCTAAGTAACATTTCTTGGTATGAATACACCACAGTTTCTTCATTCATCAACTGGCAGACATTTGGATTGTTTCCAGTTTGGGCGATTATGAATAAAGCTGAAACAAGTGTCTTCAAGCAGGTTTTTAGGAGGACATATGTCTCATCTCTCTTAAATAAATATCTAGGAGTGTTATTGTTAAGTGATGTGATAAGTATATTCTTAACTTGGTAAGAAATGGGTATACCATTTGCCTGAGTTGCTGTACTATATTGCATTCTTATCAGCAATGTATTAAGTTTCCAGTTTTCCCATCCGTTCTCATCAGCACTTGAGATTACTATTTTTTTTCAAGACATTCTAGTGAATGTGAAGTGGTATTTTAGTGTGATTTCGAGTTGCCTTTTTCTAGACACCTCAAACACCTCTTTATGTGGCTATTCAGGTCTGTTCAAATCTTTGAAAACATTTTTGAAAAATCTGGCTGCTTGTCTTTTTATTACTGATTTGTGAGTAAGTCCTTTATCAGATATATGTTGTAAAACTTTATTTGTCTCCCAGGTTTCAGCTTATATCCACATTCTAATGGTGTAATTAAGAAATGCAAACTCAACTTTTTAAATAGGTCCATAATCTGACCACATCTCATCTCATCTATTTTTGCTATGCTGGCTTAAGTTGTCATCTTCTCTTTCCTAGACTATTGAAGTAGTCTCCTTGGACTCATTTTTTGCCTCTATTAAGTCTATTTTCCATATAGTGACAAGACTTATGCCTTTCTCTGTCCAAAACTTCCTAATTGGCTCTCCATCTCGCAGTAGACGTCAAGGTCTTTAAAATAGTTTATGAAATCTTACAAAATGTATGATAATCTGTTACCTTTCTGAACTTCTTTCTCTTTATTCACTCCAGCAGCTACATCGATTTTTTTCTTTTACTTTTTTATGCAAGTCATCAAAAGGCCAAATTTATAAATGCCTTTGCATTTGCTGTTCCCTCTTGAATAGTCTTTCCCTATATAGCTCCAAGGATTACACCTTCACGGTTTTTATGAATAGGTCCTCTTAGTGAAACTTTCTCTGTTTTTCCTCATCTCAATTCCAATTTTTTTTTTCTATAGCATTTATCACCATCAGACATACTATTTAATTTACTTATTTCTTTAGCTTATTGTCTATCTTCCTCTCAACAGAATATGAAATCCATGAGGGCAGGTAACTTATGTATGCTTTTCATTGCTGTGTATAATTGTGGAACAGTTCCTAGAGAACAGCGGTACTCAATAATGATTTTCAGAATGAATTAATGCCTGAATTCCTTCGTGTTGTTTCCTCCTCCTATTTTCTATCACTGTGACCTATTCACCAGCAGCATCTCGGATCCAAATGCCAGGAATCTGGCTGACCTGTCACTCTGCTATGCATACCTCTAAAATCCATATATCATGTATGAGACTGAAATTCCTTTAAACATCTGCCTCATTATAAGAAATGGATATACTTCACCATCCCAGCACCTTTCTGCTTCCCCTGCCTCATTGTAGTTAAACAGGCCTTATCCATCTTGAACCCTGAGATAATTGCAGAGGTTAGGACATTTCAGTGTCATTCTGTGACAGAAAAGTTGACAAAGCTCCATGGTAGAATGAGTATTTATTAAGAAAAAAGCCTCCAGCTTTCCCCTGGCCCAGCCTGTCTTCCACTCTGCAAATATCAAGAATTAACAGTCACCTTCTAAGAGAATTCCTACAGGTGCGACAAATCACAGAACACCGTATTTCTAAAGTCAAACACAGTACAACTCATGGAATAGCTGGTAATTTAAGGCATAAGTCTGGACTATATGAAATTTTATGAATACCCCTCACTCATCAGACTTCTCCACAGCTCCAGGGACAGGGAGGATGGACTTAAAGTCTCCAGATGAAGATACCAGGTAGAGATAGTAATCAATGGCGTATTTTAAGAATTAGAGCATCATGGGGAGGTGTTTTGGAAGGAAGGAGCCCTAGGAATGGGCAACTTCAGAAATAATACTCGGAGAAGTGCAGAAACTTGACAAGATTTTTCCTTTCAAATGTCAGAAGATAAAATAGAATCCTCATTACCAGTGCTCTTGAGCCTAGAGAAAGACTGAGGGTATTAAATAAATGCAGGAATCATTTTATCCTTGTGCTCTTCTGTAACTCTGTGGCCTGGCACAGTGCTAGAGTCGATGAATGGTTAGCATTTTAATAGTCCCACCATCTTCTGAGTGAAACATTGTATTACGTTTGTAGCCATCTTTTTTCTCTTTTTCTTATCTTTTGGAGGTAGCATAATAGTATAGAAACGCTTATTAGAAAAAATAAAGTGGCCCCACCAGAGCCATGATCTTTGCCAGCATTTTCTGGGATGGGGTACCTCATGGACCACCCTACCTCCTATAAGAATAGGGAGAACACATCAACCTGTTCCAAGACTCTCAGGCCTCAGGCACTGGCAGATGATGCCCCAGGAAACCATGGAACCCCCCATGCCTCTGCAATCCAGCACCAGCAACATGGCGAGTGAGGGAAAGAGAAGAGAGGGGAGCAGCCTCCCTCTCCCAAACCCCACCCCCACCTAAGCAGGTGAGATCTCCTGCTGTGCAGGGAACCAGCCCCAGTGAACCAGGGACTGCTCCAGCCACACTGTAACTGAGCCTCAGGGACTTTAGACTCCCCCAGCAACCAGGCGAAAAAAAGGGAGCAGTGAGAAGACTCAAACTAGGCCCCAGCACCTATTCTGACAAACTCCAAGAGGCCACAGCTCCACTGAGGACTCTGTAGGGGCAGCACTGCAGTCAGTGCCTGGGAAGACATCAGAAGAAAAACAAAGTAACAGTGCTAAATATAAAGCAGAGAAGAATGTCATGCAGAAATCTGTATCCCCCAAAACAAAACCCAAATGGCAAAAAGAGAGGGAGATGCCCGGATCTCTCCAGAGAAGAGACCCATAGACGAGACCCACAGATATTACGTGGGAGCAATGTAGCAGATAAAGAACTAAAAATAATAATTATGAAAAAGCTGACTGAGATGCATTAGCCACACAAGAGCAATTGGAAGACTTTATAAAATAAGTGACAGATCAAAGGGATTATTTTACCAAAGAGATTGAAGATGTGAAGAAAAGTCCTGGCAGAAAAGCTAGAGATAAAAATAGTCAATGAAATGATGACAGATGTGAAAAGCTCCGTCAATAGACTCAATCTTAAAGTGGAGCAAGACTCAGAAATTTAAGTCAACATCACACTCATGGGAGAAAAGAAAGAGATAAGTTTGAGACAAGTGAAGAGATTCTGCAAGAAACACCAAGCGTCATGAAAAGAACTAACATAATGATAAGAAGTATCCTGAAAGGATATGAGTCAGAAAGGAACATAAATCTTATTTAAAGAAGTGACAGCAGAGAACTTCCAACATCTGTCACAAAACATAAACATGGAGGTCCAAGAAGGTGAGAGAACACCAAAAAATCCTAGATGTAAAAGGACCGACTCTGAGACACATCAGAGAAAACCAAGAAAATCTAATGACGAAGAAAGCTTACTCGAATCTGCTTGAGCAAAGAGAAACAAAACCTACAAAGGGACATCCATTCAGGCTACCATCAGCCTTCTCAAGTGAAACACTACAGGCCAGGAGTGCACAAAAACATTTTCAAAATGCTGAAAAACAAACAAACAAACAAAAAACTACCAGCCAAGAATAGTCTATTTTGCAAAATGATTATTCAAATATGACAGAGAAATAAAGGTCTTCAATGACAAACAAAAGTTAATGGATGTTTCTATCACCAAACCTGTCTTTTAAGAAATGTTGAAAGGAGTGCTAAAAAGGAAAAGAAAAACAATGAGTCTCAAAACCCTGAGGACACTGATAAAAAGTAGAACAAAACAGGAAACAAAGACAAGGCCAGTAGAAGAAAACAAACAAAACAGAAGACAGGAGCCGGAAGAGGGAAAAAACAACAACATAGTGTCTATATAGACATATACACATGACATGGTGTCAGCTCATGAAACACTATCATACAACAGTAAAGTTAGAGATACTCCATGGTAGCCACAAAACCTAATCTTGCAGAGACACATAAGTGTGTAGAAGACAATACAGAAAGAATCAACAACAACAACAACAAAATCCAGAAAACATAGCGAGCATAAACAAATGGCAAATGAAGCAACAGAGAAAGAAAACAAAGGCTCAAATGACAGCACTAGAGTCCTACATATCAATTATCATCCTAAATGTGAATGGACTGAACTCGCCAATCGAAAGGCACAGAGTGACCGGATGGCTATCAAAACAGGACCCATTGGCATTATGCCTACAAGAAACACATATTAGATTCAAAGAAAAAAACCTAGATTGAAAGTCAAGGGTTATGGCAAAATACATCAAAGGAAGAGGGCTAAAAGGAAATCACAAACTGCAATATTAATATCAGACAAGATGAACTTCCATCTAAAGAGAGTAACACAAGAAAAGGAAGGACACTATGACACTACATTACAATCAAGGGGGTATTCCATTAAGAAGAAGTAATTGTATATAAGACAAGCACTGACAGCTAAAGGGAGATAATGACAGTAACATAATAGTAGTAAGGGACTTCAATGCCTCACTTATATCAATAAATAGGTCATCCAGGCAGAAAATCAACAAGTGAATAGAAACCTTAAATAAAACAATTAAAAAGCCATATGCTCTTGACAGACATATACAGAGTGATCCACCCCCCAAAAAGAGAATATGCATTCATCTCAAGTGTGCATGGAGCATTCTCAAGGATAGACCATATTTTGCGACACAAGTCTCAGTAAATTTAGCAAAACTGAAATTATGGAATCTTCTCAGACCACAATGGAGTAAAACCAGAATTGAGCCAGATGAACAAAACTGGAAGAATGACAACCGTGTGGAGATCCAACCAAAAGCTTCTGAACAACTTGTGGGTCACTGATAAGATTAAAGATAAAATAAAAGACTTATCTGTAAACAAATGTATGAAGAGATGAGCTACCATAGCATGTGGGGTGCGGCAAAAGCAGGTAGAGAGGAGATTATAGCCATGCGAGTGCACATGAAAAACCAAGAGACAGACCAAATTGAATATCCAACCACATACCTGAAGGGACAGGAAAGTGAAGACCAATCAAAACCAAAATTCAGTAGAAGGAAGAAAACAACAGAAAAATTAGAGCAGTTATAAATGAAATTGAATACGAAGGGTCATCCGAAAGATCAATGAAACCAAGAACTGGTTCTTCGAAAAAATAAACAAAATTGCTGGAACTCTAGCTAGACTCATGAATAAAAAATGAGAGAAAGCCCTAATAAGGATAGAAAATGAAAGAAGCGAGATTATGACAGACATTGCAGAAGTACGAAGGATTATGAGAAGTCATTATGAGTACCTATATGCCAACAAGTTCGTGATTCATGAAGAAATGGCTATATTTCTAGAATCCTACAACCTCCCCAAACTAAATCAGCAATATCTAGATAACTTGACCAGAACAATCACGAGCACAGAGATATTGGAGTGTAATCAGAATTCTTCCGAAAACAGGAGCGCAAGACCAGAAGACTTCACCAGAATATTCCAGCAAACATTCAAAGAAGAGGTAGTCTCCATCCTCCTAAATTCTTCCAAAAAGACAGAGGAAGAAAAACTCTGAAACACATTCTATGAGACTAACATTACCCTGTACCCCAAACCAAAGAAATAAAGACAGCACATCGAAAAAGTAAAAAAATAAAAAATCAAACAAACAAGCAAACATGCTATAGGCCAATATCACTGATTATTGTAGATGAAAAACATCAAAAATATGCTAGCAAGCTGAATTCAACATCACATTAAAATTATACACTATGATCAAGTGGGATTTATTCCAGGGATGCAAAGACACTTCAACATAATAAAATCAACCAATGTAATACACCAAATCGACAAAGGAAAAGTTTTAAAAATCACATGATCATATCAATGGATGCAGAAAAAGCATTTGACAAGTTTCGACACTCATTCTTGGTAAAACTCTTATCAAAATTAAAGGCTCATACATCAACATTGTAAAACCAACATATGACAAACTCACAGCCAGCATCATACTGAAATGGCGAAAAATTGAAAGACTTTTCCTTAAGATATGGAAAAAAGAAAAAGATGCCCGCTCTCAGCACTGCTGTTCAGCATAGCTCTAGAAGTCTTGGCCAGAGCAATTAGGCAATAAAAGGACATTGAAGGAATCAGAATCGGAAAAGAATTAGCAAAAATATCATTATTGCAGATGCCATGATATTGCACCTGGAATAACTAAAGGAGTCCACGAGAAAACTACTATAAACAACAAGTGGATACAACAAAGTGACAGGATATAAAACCACCACACAAAAATCAGTGGCATTACTATATACAAATGATGAAGTCAAGGAAAATGAAAGTAAGAAAGAAATCGCATTTACAATCAAACCAAAGTGAGAAAATACCTGGGATTAAACATAGCAAAGGAGGGTGAAAGACATCGCTCTAGAATGAAGACTACAAGAAGTTTACAAAATAAATACGAGAATACACAAAGTGATGAGAAAACATTGCATGCTCATGGATTGGAAGAATTAATTTAGTAAAAATGACCATACTACCCAAAGCAATGTAGAGATTTACTGCAATTCTCATAAAAATCTCAGGGACGTTCTTCAAGGATATAGCACCAACAATACTGAAGCTTGTATGGAACCACAAAAAGCCTAGGATAGCCAAAACTGTCTTCAGAAATAAAAAGAACAGTGGAGATAGCACTCTCCCTGATTTCAAACTTGACTACAGAGTGATTATCTTCAAAACAGTATGATAATTGAACAAAAACAGACACAGATCAAGACTCAAATTGAAGCCCAGAAATAGAGTCACATCTATACAAACAGTTACTATCTATGACAAAAGAGCCAAGAACATGCAATGAGGAAGGAAAGTCTGTTCAACAAGCAATGTTTGGAAAACTGGTAGACACGCCAAAGGAAATGAAGCTAGATTACACATTCGCTTCATACACAAAAACTAACTCAAACTGAATCAAAGACCTAAACATAGGACTAGAAACTATAAAACGCATAGAAGAAAATGTGAGATGTACACTCCACGACATTAACCTCATGGAAACACCGATGGCAAAAGAAATCAAAGTAATACTTAACAATTGGGACTACGGCCAACTAAAAAGTTTCTGTACAGTGAAATAAACCACCACTAGAGCAGCATTCATTAGACAAGAGCTTAAACTATAAAATGTAACAGGAGCTTATATACCTCTATAGCAGAAAAAGCAAACAAGCTACTAATAAATGGGCAGAAAAACTCTATGGACAGCTAGCTAAAGGAGACACACAGATTGCCCACAAGCACATGAAAAAATGTTGTACATCACTCATCAAATAATAATAATGACCTACCACCTCACACCTGTCCAAATGTCTACATCAGAAAGACTAGAAACGGCAAGTGTTAAAGAGGCTTTGGAATAAAAGGAAGGAACCCTCCTACACACGGTTGGTGGGAATGTCAATTAGTGCAATCTCTTTGAAAAATAGTATAAAAATGGAGTAACCATTCAATCTAGCAATCCCACTTCCAGTCATACACCCTGAGAACATAAAAACTCTAAACAAAAAGCATACCTGCACACCTTTGTTCATAACAACACAATTCCCAATATCCAAGGCATGAAAACAACTTAAATGTTCATCAACAGATGACTGGATAAAGCATATATATATCATATATATATATATATATATATATATATGATATATATAAATCGATGGAATTCTTTGCAACAACCTGAATGGATCTGGAGGGGATACACCACATGCTTGGAAATAAATTATGTCTCCACAGATTTACAAGGATTGAAATCATACCAAGCACCTTCTCCAATCACAATGGCCTAAAACTAGTAATCAACCACAAAAAAAAACTGGAAGATTCCAAAGTATATGGAGGCTGAACAAATTTCTGAATGGCACTTAGGAAAAAGAGAAAATGAAAAAATACTTGAAGTCTATAGTGAATGAATACACAAGTTAACAGAACTGATGGGATTTAAAAAAGCGGTAATAAGAGGAATTTTATACTAATCCAGACCTACCTCAAGAAACAAGGAAAACTGCAAAGAAAAAAATCTAACCCTACATCTAAGGCAACTAGAAAAAGAAAACTTGAAGTCACAAGTCAGCAGAAGAAAGGAGACAACAAATATTCAGACAGAAATACTGAAATAGAAATCCAAAAGACAATTCAGAAGATAAATGAAGCTAAAAGCTGTTTCTTTGCAAAATAAACTAAAACAAGATAAAATTAACACATCTTTAGCTAAACTCACTAAGAAAAACAATGGAGCCAACTCTCATAATTAGAATCAGGCATGAAAGCGGAGATGTTGCAATGGATACCTCAGAAATATAAAATATCATGGGACTACTATAAACAGCTACATGCCAATTCGTTGGACAACCTCCAGGTCATGGACAGATTTTAGAAGCATACAGTCTACTGTGATTTGAATCAGGAAGAAATGGAAGGAAATTGAAGAAGTAATCAGAAGTCTCCCTCAAAGAAAAACCAAGGGCCAGATGGATTTACTACTGAGCTTTACCAAACCTTCAGAGAAGAATTAAAACCTCTTCATCTCAGTCATTTCCAACAAATTAAGTAACTGGGGAACGCTTCTAAATAATTTCTATGGGGTCAATTGATACTAAAACCAGACAAGAATATCACCATAAAAACAATTACAGTCCAATATCTCTCTGATAAACGTAGATCCAAAAACCTCAACAAAATGTCATACTGAATCCAGTGGTATATCAAAGAGATCATCTGTCATGATCAAGTAGGATTTATCCCGCATATGCAATGATGGTTCAGCATACACAAATTTATTAATGCAATATATGACATCACCAAAGTACGGAGAAAGATCATGTAATCATACTGACAGATGGAGAAAAAGCTTTTGGCAAGATTCAGCGCTGATTTATGATAAAAATAATCCATGTAAGGCACACCCTAGTGGCCTAGGGGACAAGGTCCCATACTTACCAAGGACACAGGTTTGAAACCTGAGGCTGGGAGGAACAACCAAAATAAACAACTAAGTAAAATTAGTAAAGTGCTTCATCCTGTCTCTTTCTGCCTGCCTGCCTGCTTGCTGGCCTTCATTCCTGCCCACACCTCTCATTTAAACAAATCCATGTAAAATTAAGATACAAGAAACATACCTCAGCATAATCAGGGTCATATATGATAAACCTGCAGGCAACATCATACTCAATGGTGAAAAAATGAAAGCATTTCCTCTCACATCAGGAGCAAGACGAGGCTCTCCACCCTCATCCATGCTCTTTAACATCACCTTGGAGCTCCTTGCCTGATAAATTAGGCAAGAAGAAGACATAAAAGGAATCTAAATTCAGAAAGACAAAACTATCACTCTTTGCAGATGACATAATATATGTAATGAATCCTTAAGAGTCCATAAAAATTACTAGAATCAATGAGTACAGTATAGTGACATGCTACAAAAAAATGGTAAGAGTGTGTTGTCATATATTTGCGGAATGGTGAATCGGCCAATACGGGTTTATATTACTTTGTATAGTTATCTCTCTACATATTAAATTAAAATATACTTCATAAATATTTCAAAGTGCAAGGAGCATCTGAGTATGAAGTATATGTTGAGAAACACAGCAAGTGTCAAAAAATGTATGAAGGTTGAAATCACATCAAGCATATTATCTGACCGCAATGACGCAAAGCTGGAAATCAACCACAAAAACAAAAACAAAAAAATCTGGAAGATTACAAAATAAATGGAGGTCAATAAAATGCCTATGAGTGACTTTTGGGTAAAAGAGTAAGTCAAAAGAGAAATTCAAAAGTGTTTGGAGACAAATGAGAGTAGACATAAGCTACCAGAACTTATGGAATGTAGCAAAAGTAGTACTAAGAAGGACATTGATGACAATGCATGCCCACCTGAAGAGGCAAGATTAGTCACAAAAATACCAATATATACTTAAACCTAAAGCAAGTGAAAAAGAACAACTGAAGCACCAAGTCAGTAGCAGGAAGGAAAGAATAATAATTCTAGCATATACAGAAACACAAATTAGAAATTAAAAAAAATCAGAAAGATAATTCAGCAGATCAATGACAGCAAAATCTGGTTCCTTGAAACAAATAAGTGAAATTGAAAGACACTTGGCTATGCTTATTTTAAAAGGTGAGAAAACACAAATGCTATAATCAGAAATGAAATGAGATAAATTACAACACTTCAAACACTTTTCTATGAGGGTAACATCACACTTGGAGCAAAAGTAGACAAGGATGCATTCTAGAAAGAATATGGCAGACCAATATCTGGAATGAGCATACAGGTAAAAATCCTCGACATAATGATATTAAACAGAATCTAAGAATACATCAAAACGAGAAGCCATCATGATAAAGGGCAAGGAGAAAATATATGTGATAATTTCAATAGATGCACAGAAAGCTTTTGACAGGATTCAGCGCCCGTTTATGATTAAAGCCTCCATACAAAGTTGGAATACGAGGAACATACTCAGCATAATAAAGGCCATAATATTCAATGGTGAGAAACAAAAAGTGTTTCCTCTAAGATCAGGAGCAAGACACGGTCGTTCATTCTCTACACTGCTGTTGAACATTCTACTGGATGTCCTAGCCAGAGCAATCAGACAAGAGAAAAAAATGCAAATTGGAGAAGAAGTAATAAAATTATCACTACTTTCAGATGTCATGACATACATAAGAAAACCCTAAAGATGCCTCCAAAAACTACTAGAATTAGTTAATGAGAACTGCTAAGTGGCAAGCTACAAATTTAATATACGAAAATCTGTTGCATTTTTATATGCAAACAATGTGATAGAAGAGAATGAAATCAAGAAAATCACCCCATTTATAATAGAAATAAAAAGAATTAAATACCATGGAATATACTCAATGGAGGTGAAAAATCTATACAATAAAAATCTATAAGACTTTGTGAAAAGAAATAGAGGAAAAACAGGAACATAGAAGACCTTCCTGGGAGCCCCTCCTGTGTTGGAGAGCAGCAGTAAGTAAATATCACCCCCCTAGGTATCAACAGAGCTCACAGGGGCAGATTTTGAACTTGATCCCTGGCTGTGGAAATGCAGAAAGTGAGAGCCCAACCCCCATCATCACGGGACACTTCATTCTCTGTGTTTGGTAGAACACAGGGGACATGCTTGGGATCATCCCATTTGAAAATCGGTGGGGAGTCAGTCCCAACCCCACAGTGATCAAAGAAGCACACAGGGGCCACTGTCTTGCCCCTGTTTGCAGGGAGGCAGGGAGACAGAATCTGGCCCCCCCATTTCCAAAGACGCTACAGTCTTTGCTGAGAGAAGCACAGGGTATCGACCCGAGAGCCCCTCCTGTGCTGAAGAGCTATGGTGAGTGAGTATTATTACCCCAGGAATAGACAGAGTTCACGGGGCAGATTTTGAACTTTCTCCCTGATTGGAGAGCTGCAGAGAAGGAAAACTCAGTCCGCATCATCATGGGACACTTCAGTCTCTGTGCTTAGTAGACCTAAACGGGACCTAAATGAGATAGCCCTAATACTAAAGAGCAGAGGATAGTGATTCTAATATCCCTAAAACTAGCAAGTAGAAAATGCCTGCTGCCTCAGGGGTTGAAAAAGCTCACAGGGGGTGCTTATGAATTTGGTGCTTGAATTAGAGAGCTTCCTATCAGCAGCTTGAAAGAAAAGAATTGATCCCCCAACCACAGAGAAGCCAGTGGATGCCACTGAAGCATTAGTGTGGTCAACTGCAAGAGAGCATTCTAGAGAGAATAACAGACCGCACTTCCCAGTGAAGCCAAGTAGCTGGTACCTGCCACATGAGGATGCAACATCACCATTCAGGAAGAAAGCCAAAGTAAAAGAATAAATAAAATCCAGTGCTAAATTCAAGGCAGAGAACAAAGTCATGATAAGGTCATTGTCACTACAAAAAGGACAATTGCCCAAAGAGAGGAAGATGTAAGGTGCTCCCCAGAGAAAAATCCCATTCACATCAATTGGGGAAACCTAACAGGTAAAGAGTTCCAAATAATAGTTATGAAAAAGATGAATGAAATGCAGGGGACACGCACAACAATCCAAGGACAATTACAAGGCTCAAAAAGGAAGTAAAAGATCGAAGAGAATATTTCATCAAAGAGTCTGAAATCATGAAGAAAATCCTATCAGAAATGGCAGAGATAAAAGGTAGTCAAGGAATTGAAAATAAACACAAAAAACCACAAACAGACTCAATATCACAAAGGAATGAATCATAGAAATCAACGACAAGATCACAGAGGAGAGCCTCATAGGAGAGGAGAGAGAAACAAGATTGAGGAAAAATGAAGAAAGTCTACAAGAACTTTCAGACACCAAGAGAAAATCCAACATAAAGATAATAGGCATCCTGTAAGAAGAAAAAGAGAGGCTAAAAGGAACAGAAAGCTTATGCAAAGAAGAAATAGCTAAGAATTTGTCAGATACGACACAAAAAGCAACAGGGAGTTCCAAGAAGGAGACAGAACATGAGAATTTCTCAATATAAAAAGACCCACCCCGGACACAACGTAATGCAACTATCGAAAGCCAACAACCAAGAAAAACTACTCAAGGCTGCTAAAGAAAGTAGAAACATAACCTAAAAAAGTACACCCCTCTCAGCAGAAATCCTGCAAGCCAAGCAAGAGTGGAATGATGTATTCAAAATACTAATAGAAAAATCATGCCAGCCAAAAATACTCTACCCTGAAAAGCTATCATTCAAATACACAGGGGAAATAAAGGTCTTCAGTGACAAACAAAAGTTAATGGATTTTTCTGTCACCATGCCTACCATTCAAGAAATCATTAAAGGGGTCCTACAACAGGGAAAATAAAAACAAATCTTCACCAAATGCCAAGAATGACCATAAAAAGAAAATCAAAAGCGTAAACAAAGATAAGACCAGTAGGAGAGAACTGAAAAAATAACACTAAAGGGGGAAAGAACCATGGAATCTGCATAACATAAATATGGTGTGTGTCAGCACATAAAACATGGTCACAGAGCTGTAAAGGTAGTGATAATCCACAGGACAGACGAAAAACCTAATCCTAAACAAATACTTAGCTTGGAAGTACACAAAACACAGAGAAGAAAAAGCAAACGAAAACAAATGGAAAAAGAAGCCACAGCTATATAAAACCAACAGAAAATAAAGTTTCAAGTGGCATAGTCCTATTTATCAGTTATCATCCTAAATGTGAATGAAACGAATGCAGCAATCAAAAGACACCAAGTGCCTGGGTGGATCAAAACCCAGAATCTGTCAATATTATGATTACGAGAAACTCATATCAGATCCAAAGGCAAACACTGTTTGAAGTTCAAAGGAAAAGTATATCAAAGCACAGTGACAAAGGGAAATCAGGAACTGCAATACTGATTTCAGCCAGGATAAACTTCCGCCCAAAAACAGTATTTCAAGGCAAGGATGTGCACTGCATTACAATTAAGGGGGGGTACTTCAACAAGAAGAAGCCATTATAATTAGCACATATACACCCAATACTGGACCATATAAATATATAAAACAAATGCTGACAGTTGTAAATGCAGACATTGACAGTAACACAATAATAGTAGAGGACATCAATGATTACATCGTGCAGGCAGAAAATAAAGAAAAGAAATAAGGCCTATAATTGAAACAGCAGATCATGTGGACCTACCAGACATATAAGGGTGCTGTATCAGTGCAAAGAAAGAATATACATTGTTGTCAAGTGCACATGGAACATTGTCAAGGATAGGCCATATCTTGGGACACAAAACAAGTTTCATCGAATGTAGCGGTGTTGAAATTATAGAAACCATGCTTTGTGGTGACCACAACTAGAAATGAACCAGAAGAATGAATCTGCAAGAACCACAAAGATGTGGAGATTTACAACTCCTGGATAGTTGAGTAAATTAAAGATGAAATTAAGACTTATCCAGAAACAAATGAAAATGAAGAGATGAGCTCCCAGAGCATGTGGGATGTGGCAAGAGTAGTTGTGACATTTAAGTTTATAGACGTACGAGTGGGTATCAAAACCGAAAGAGAACCCAAAATAAATACTTAGCCAGACACCTAAAAGAACTAGCAAGGAAAGACTAATCAAAGCAAACATCAGCTGAAAGAAGAAATAATGAAAAAAATTATATGTAATTGAAAACAAAAAGACCGTCCAAAGGATCAATAAATCCAAGAGCTAGTTCTCTGAAAAAATAAAATCGATAGAGCCCCTAGCTTTGTGTTTTTCACAAAAAAAGCCCAGAAAGAAACCTTTAATATCAAAGATCAGATATGAGTACGTGAGATTACATCTGGCAACACAGAAATACAGAGGATACTGAGAGACTATCATGAGCGATTATTTGTCAACAAATTCAGAAATCGAAAAATGGACAATTTCTAGAATTCTATGACGTCCAAAAACTGAGCCAGGAAGACACAGGCAACTTGATCAGATCAATCACAAGCACAGAATTTGAAACAGTACTCAAAAATCTCCCCCAAAATGCAATAGCTCAGGTTGAGATGGCTTCACTAGGGAATTCTACCAAACATTCAACAACACCTTATCCCCATCTTCCTTAAGCTCTTCCACAAATTTAAATAGGAGAAAACAAGCTCCCAAGTACATTCCATGAGGCTAAATTTACCCTGATCCCCAAACTGGAAAAAGACAGCACCAAAAATGAAAACTATAGAACAGTAGTTCAGATGAATGTGATGCAAAAGTCCTCACTAAAACCTGGCTAGATGAATTCAACAGCATATATACATATATGACAACATGATCAAATGGAATATATTCTGAAGATGAAAGGATGGTTTAACATATGAAAATCCATCAATGTAATACACCACATCAACAAAGAGGAGATAGAAATTCATATGATCATATCAATAGATGCAGAATAAGCAGATGACAAGATTCAATACACATTCATGATGGAAACCCTCACCAAAAGAAGAATAGAAGGAATTGCCTCAACATAATAAAAGGAACTTATGAAAAACTCATGTTAAACATCATACTCAATGGTGAAAAATTGAGTCTTTTCCCTAAGATCTAGAACAAGACTTCCCCCTCTCACCACTACTATTCAGCATAGTGTTGGGGTCTTGGCCAGAACAATGAGGCAAGTAAATAAATCCAAACTGGAAAAGAAGTAATGAAACTATCATTATTTGCAGATTGACAGATCACACCTGAAAAATCCCACACTCCGCAAAAATCTGCAAGGCAGGATATAAAATCGACAGGTAAAAAAGTGTAGCTTTCCTACATACAAACAATGAAATAGAGGAAAATTAATTTAAGAAATATAGCTCATTCTTAATAGCATCAGAAATATCAAATAACTGTGAATAAACCTAACAAAGGAGTTGAAAGATCTCTACAATGAAAACAGAAGACTTTAAGAAATAGAAGACACAATGAGATAGAAGATTATTTCATTGCTCAGGGATTGAAAGAATTAATTTAAATGGCCATTCTACCCAAATCAACTTATAGATTTAATGCAATTCCCATCAAATTTTCAGATACTTTTTTTTTTCAGGGAATTAGGCAAACTATAGGGGAGTTTGTATGGAACCACAAACGATCTCAAATAGACAAAGCTATCCTTAGCAGAAATAAAGACCAGTGGAGGAATCACATTTCCTGACTTCAAACTATAATGCAAAACAATAAGGTGCTGGAATAAAACAGACACACAGGTCATTGGAATAAAATTGAGATCCCAGGAATTAAGCCACAGCTCTATGGACAGTTAAACTTTGACAGAAGAACCAAGAGCATACATGGAGGAGGAAACGTCTATTAAAAAAATGGTGTCGGGAAAACTAGAGCAGCATCTGCAAAAAAAAAAAAAAAAAGAAAGAAAGTAACTAGATTACTAATGAGCACCTTGTACGAAAGAGAACGTAAATGGATCAACGATGTGGGCATAAGAAATGAAACCATAAAATACGTAGAAGAAAATGTGGGGTAAATGGTCCATGACCACAACCTCACAGTGATCTTTGGGAAAGGAAACCGGAGTAGCACTAAATAAGATGGATTAAATCACATTTAAAGAGTTCTGCACAGTGAAAAAAGTACCGCTGAAAAAGAAGGCAACTCACTGATTTGGAGAAGATATCTACGCAACAAACATCGATAGGAACTTAATCCCCTAAATACATAGAGAGCTTATACATCTCAACAAAAATAAAAGCAAATAACCCAATAAAAAAACCCAAAAACGGACAGAACCAAGCTCTGGGGAAAATGGCATTGTGGAGATTGACCCCCTAATGCTCACAGGGGAAGGCTCATGAGTTTTTGGATTTTGCATGAGAAGTGTAATCTGTGGCATTTCAGCAGCTCTATGGCAATGGCCAAAGCATTGGCAAAGTATAGAGAGGACCCCCAGGCTTTGAAGGTGAATGAGGGGAATGTGGGGAACTTGCACAGAGGTAGCAGCAGCAGCAGCAGCAGAAGTGGCTTCCTCCTTTGTTCCCGGCCATGGGAACTTATAGACATCACAGCATCTGCTTTCCTTTCCAGTGTCGGGTAAATTCGGACACTGTTGGAGGAGCAAGCTAGGTCGAGTTGAACAAGGGAGGAAGGAGCAAAGACTGCTTCATAAAGAGACTCTTAACTTGAATAAAGCTCAAAAGGAGAAGTTTGGGGGTAACAAAGCCAGGAGGAGGGAATGACATCAGCACTCTTCTTACCTCACACCCTAGGAATCAGATTCCAGCAGCACTGGAGCACTAGTGGCACAGTCTGTGGAGGGCAGGACTCAGTTCTGCTGGCTTGGTAAGGACAGCAGGCATTAAGTGCAGGCAACAGAAACAAGTCTTCCAGTCCCAGTCAGTTGAATGCTATCAACAGAAACAAGTCCCCCAACCCAGGCCAGGTTGAAACTATTGCCCCACTCCCTGGCCCTGAGCACCCCACCCCCTCCCCCATCCTGAAGCCATTTCACTCCCTGACACAGCAAAAACCACAGTACAGAAGCTTGTAAGTGTCAAAAATATAAAGCAAATCCATCTCACCCCCTGGCAGAAAGACAACATCTAGCAACTGATCAACTAGAGCCCATACCGTGGGGGGAAAAAGAACACAACATACTTCAAAATCTCAAGATATGGAAACACAACAAAGTGACAACTCATCAGAAATCAATTTCAAAGACATGGAAGATCGATTCTTCTTAACACATAAAGAATTCAAAGAAATTCAGAAAAACAAGTCAATGACCTCAAAAATATAATCAAGGAGCAGAAGGAAGAAATTGAAGTTCTTCAGAAAAAAATAACAGAGATACAGGACGTAAAGGAGGTTTTATATTAAAGTAAGAATAATAGAGAAAACTACAGGAATAGAATAAACCAAATGGAGGATAGGTTCAGTGATTTAGAGGATAGTGATACAGGAAGAAGCCAGATAAAGAAGAGAAATTAAATGCAAAAACAAGAAACACTCAGGATTATCTGACACCACCAGGAAAAACAACATAAGAATACTGGGTATCCCAAAGGTGAAGAGACAAAGAAAGGAACAGAGAACATATTCAAAAAAATAGTTGCTGGAAACTTCCTAAACCTAGGGCAGGAGATGAACATAAAAGTCAATGAAGCCAACAGAACATCCAGGGATATAAATTCAAAATAAACCCACAGCAAAGCATATAATTTTGTAACTTTCAAAAGTTTGAGACAAAGAAAGAATTCTAAAGACGACCAGACTATTCTCGTGTTTCTCGGCAGAAACACCTCAGGCTAAGAGAGAATGCGAAAATGTCTTCCAAATATAACAAGATAAAAAGTGCTAGCCAAGAATACTATATCTTGCCAAACAGTCTCTCAAATTGAAGGGAGAAAGCAAAAAGGTTTTTCCAAACAAACAAACAAAAAAAGCTGAAAGATTTTGCTTCCATGAGACCTCTTCTACAAGAAATGTTAAAAGGGACTCTCCTGTGCAAACTAAAGAGAAGAAACATCACAAAAATCTAAACAATGTGGTAGATAGACAGAACCAGAAAACAAATATCCAAATGGCAGTAGCAAGTCCTTGAATTTCAATAATCACTGTAAATGTAAATGGACTGAAATTGCCAATTTAAAGACAGAGGGTGACTAAAGAGATTAAGAAACAAAGCTCGATTATACACTGTTTTCAAGAAACTCACCTAAAGATCTAGGGACAAACACAAACTTAAAGAGAAGGCATGGAATACAATACTCCAAGAAGAGGGTGAATCCCAAAAGCAGGCACTGCTATCTCTGATGTAGACTTCCAGCTAAAGAAATTTTAAAAAGAAAATAATGGTCATTATATAATGATAAAGGGATCAATACAACAGAAGGACATGACACATGTCAATATATAACATGTCAACATATAATTGCACCCAATAAAGGAGCACACATATATATCAAGCAAATATTAGCAGCTGTAAATAGAGATATTGACAGCAACATAATAGTGGGGGACCTAACACTCCACTTTCAGTAGAGAATAAATCATCCACAGAGAAAATCATTAAATAAATGAAATCTTCAAACAAACAACAAAATAGAAGAAACTGACTACACACACACACACACACACACACAGATAGAGTACTTCAACTTTAAAATGATAGACTACATATTCTTTTCAAGTGCTCATGGAACATTCTCAAGGATAGATATAGGTTGGGACACAAAAAATGTCTCAAGACATTTTCAAAGATTGAAATCATATATGGTATCTTTTTGTATCATAACAGCATCACGCTAGAGATCAAGCAAAAGAAGAATTAGAGGACAACTCAAAAAGGGCGGAGAATAAACAACATGTCACTGGATAACCACTGGGTAAAGGAAGAATTCAAGGATGAAATTTAAAAAAACTTCCTGCATTCAAATGAAAACAAAGAGATGGTCTATCAAAATCTGTGGGATGCAGCAAAAGCAGTAGTAAGAGGGAGATTTATAGAGATAGAATCCTACCTCAAGGAAATAAGAAGAATCACAAACAGAAATCCTAAACCTTCAACTAAAGGAACTAGGAAAAGAAGCAAGGAAGCAAAAATTCAATAGAAGGAAAGAATAAAATTGAAGGCAGAAATCAATGAAATAGACAAAAAGCCGAGTATCCAAAAATCAAAGAACCCAAAAGCTGCTGTTTTGGAAGAATAAACAAAATTGACAGTCCACTAGCCAGATGTGTGTGTGTGTGTGTGTGTGTGTGTGTGTATGTGAGAGAGAGAGAAAACACAAATAGAATCGTGAATAAAATTGGAATAATCACAGCAGATACAGCAGAAATAGAGGATTATAAGAAATACTATATACAACTATATGGCAACACATTGGGTAACCTAGAAGATATTGACACATTCCTAGAAACACATAACATTCCAGGACTAAACCAGGAAGAGCTAGAAACCATGAACAGACATATCACAAGACAGAAACTTGAAAGAGTAATTAAAAGCCTACCCAAAAGCAAAAGTCCTTGAGCCAGATGGTTTCACCAGTGAATTCTACCATTCAAAGAAGATTTAGTACCAATCCTTCTTAAAGTGTTCAAAAAAAATGAAGATGGAAAACATCCAAGCACTTGCTGTGATGCCAATGTTACACTGATTTCCAAACCAGATAAAGACAGCACCAAAAAAAACTACACATCTATGTATTTGATGAATATTGGTGAATATCTCAGCAAAACAGTATGCAACATAATTTTCAAAAAAATATTAAACAAATCATACTCCATGATCGAATGGGATTTATTCTAAGGATGCAGCGATCTTCAACATATGCAAATCAGTAAATGTGATACACTGCATCAATTAAAAAGGACAAAATCCACATGATCATCTTGATGCAGGAAAAGCATTTGATATGACCAAACACACTTTTATGTTAAAAACCCTCCAAAAGTAGGTATGCAAGGAATGTACTCTAACATAATAAAGGCTATCTATGACAAACACACAGCCAAAAGTTGTCCTCAATGGAGAAAAACTGAAAGCTTTTCATCTAAGATCAGGAACTAGGAAGGGATGTCCACTCTCACCACTACTGTTTAATATAGTAATGGAGGCCCTGCTCACTGTAATCAGATAAGAAAAAGATATCAAATGTATCCAAATCAGAAAGGAAGAAGTGAAACTATCACTATTTTCAGATAACATAATATGTAGAGAGAACCCCAAAACTCAAGCAAAAACTACTTAAAATAAACAAATACAGTAAAGTGGCAGTCTGCAAAATTAATGTTAAAAAAGGATTTTCATTTCTGTATGCCAAAAATGAAAATACAGAGCGTGAACTCAAGAAAAAAAATACCATTTAAAATTGCATCAAAAATAATGAAGTACCTTGGAATAAATTTAACCGAAGAAGTGAAGGACAATAGAAGATGACACAAAGAAGTGGAAAATAAAAATTCCATGCTCATGGTTTTGAAGAATTAATATAGTCAAAATAACCATCATGCCTAAAACAGTATGTAGATTTGATGTTATCCTCATCAAAATGCCAAAAACATTTTCACAGCTGTAGAACAAAATTCATGAAATTTATTTGTATCCACAAGAGGCCAAGGACAGCAAAATAATTTCCGACAAAATAGCCCAAAACTGATGATGGGATAATGATAGGCTCTTTAATATATGGTGCTGAGAGAAGTGGACAGCCACATGTGAAAGGTTGAAACTAGACCCCTACCACACACCATCCACTAAAATTAACTCAAAATGGATTAAAGACTTAGATGTATTGCCGGAAACCACAAAATATGTGCAAGAAAACATAGACAACCAGTACTGGACAATGACCTAAGAGATATCTTTGGGAACTCGACTGCAATAAAGAGGGAAATTAAATCCAAAATAAACAAATGGGATTGCATCAAACTAAAAAGCTTCCGCACCACAAAAGAAAATCACATCAAAACTAAAAGACAGTCAACTGAATAGAAGGAGACATCCTCTCATCACACCTCTGACAAGGGGTTGCTGTCTAAAATATACAAACTAACTCAACAAAAAAAGTGAACAACTCAATCAAAAAATGGGTGAATAACTTTAAGAGACATTTCTCTAAAAGCAATATACAGATGGCCAGCAGGTAAGGGAAAAGGTGTTCTACTTCTCTTGTCACTAGAAATATGCAAATCAAAACAATAATGAGATGTTACCACACACCTGTGAGAGTGGCTATCACCCAAAAAAGGTAGGAAAATGCTGGTGAGGATGTGGAGAAAGGGAACTCTTATACCTGTTGGTTGGACTGTAAAATGGTACAAACTTTCGGAAAGCAGTATGGAGATTCCTCAAAGAATTGAGAACGGAAATTCCATATGATCCAGTTATTCCTCTGCTGGGTATTTACACTAAAACAACACACTTATTTGCAGAGATATATGCACGCGCATTTTCATCACAGCATTGTTTATAATAACCAAGAGCTGGAAACAACCTGAATTCCCATCACCAGATGAGTGGATAAAAAAAAGTGGTGTGCAAGCACAATGGAATACTATGTAGCCTTCACAAAGATGAAATCCTGCCATTTGTGGCCACATCGATGGACCTGGAGAGAATTTTGCTCAGTGAGGTAAGCCAGGAGAAAAACAACCATGGTATGATATCACTCATATGAAGAGTATAGAGATAAAAAGCAAACAAATGTGTTAAATTAAACAATAATGGACTTAAAAAGAGAGAGAGAGGTAATTTGAACACCAATGAACATTTATTGAAAAAAAGCAAATCAAAGGGTGTGAGAAGTGATGGGAGAGGAGTCGGGGGGCAATGGGGGAAACAGTATTAATTGCAAAGTGAAGGGAAAGGAAAAGATAGAGTGGTAAACCTGCTGTACTGTATAGAGATGTAAACATACTATCACATATACCTCAAACCTCGCTAATGTTAAAATGCAATATTACTTCAAAAAGATCAATTATTGATAAAAAAAAACAAAGCTAAAATTTAGAGATTTCATGAACCAGTTTTACTGACTAAATGGCTTTGACCTCTGCTAAGCCTAACCTCTTTCAAAAACATTTCTCTTGCCTCAAGGGAGAAAAATCCAGGGAATGTAGTGGCTGTCTCAGCATCCCTGCCTCTCTTTCTACATAGCCGGATACCTTCCCAAAAGCACATGTCTAATAATAATATCTAATATGTAAGATGGCACGCCATTTTCATGTTATCACATATCTTACCTCAACGAATACCTCCTGAATGACAATTATGGACCAGGAAACATCTTAAAGACTGCCAATGTAAATGATGAAAATAATATAATAATAGTAAACAGAGGGCTGTAGTGACAAAACTGGAAGAAGAACTGAACAGACATCAATGTGAAGAAGACACACAAAAGATCTACAGACACATGAAAAAATGTTCTACACCACTTGTCATCAAAGACCACAGAGAGATACCATCTCGTATTAGTGAGAATGGCCTACATCAAAAGCCTAGAGGTGCGCCTAGGTGAATTAGTGGTGGGGCACAGCTCACATAGATCCCAAGGTCCTGGGTTCATATCCCAGGGCTGGCGGGAACAACCAAGATGTACAACTAAATAAATTGAATGCCCCTTTCTCTTATCTCTTCCTGTCTGCCTTCCTCTGCTCACCTTTATTCCTGTTTGCATCCTGCTTTGTTCTGTTTTTCAAAGACTAGAAACAAAAAGTGTTAGAGTTCATCTGGAGAAAATGGAACCCTCCTACACTGTTGGTGGGACTCTAAATTGGTGCAACCATTCAGGAAATCAGTATGGAGATTTCACACACACAAAAACCTGGAGCTACCATTTATCCCACTCCTAGGGGTATACCTAGGAGACACAAAATCTCTAATCAGGAGAAATAGCTGCATGTCTGTGTTCACAGCAGCACAGTTCACAATAGCCAAGACATGAAATCAACCAAAATACCTATTAACAGATGACAGGATAAAGAAATTGTGGTTTATATACTCAGTAGAATTGTACACAGCTACTAAAAAAGATGCAATTGTGCCCTTTGCAACAATCGGAATGGAACTGGAAGGAATCATGTTAAGTAAAATAAATCAAGAAGAAAAAGGGAAATGCAGGACGGTTTCAGTCATTTGTGAATATAAAGTAATGAAACAAAATGAGACAATTTCCAGCAAAATTCACGGGACACAAGGTTATGACTGTCTGATGCAGGGAGGGTGAAGGAAAGAAGAAGGAGAACAGGGTGGTGGTAAAGGAAAGTAGAACACTGTGGTGGGTGTGGTTTGTAATATCCATCGACTGAGAAGCAATTTCGATATCTTAAAAATAAATATGGCTTTGAGAACAAGAAAAATTATAATAAAATTATAGTTTTTAAAAAGAAAATCAATCCAATAAAAATGGGCAAAGGATTGGATAGACATTTTTCCAAATAATACAATCAGATGTCCAGCGGGCATATGAAAAGAGGCTCTTCCTCACTTGTTAACAGGGAAATGTCAATCAAAACTTCAATGAGGTATCACCTTACACCAGTGAGACTGGTTAGTATCCAAGAGCCTAGAAATAACAAATATTGGCGAGGATGAATAGGAAAGGGAACACCTTGATATTGTTGGTGGAAATGTGAATTGTTGCAATCCTTATAGAAAGCAATATGGAGATTCCTCAAACAGTTGAGAATGGGTATCCCAAAAGATCATATCATCCACACTTGTAAGCACCCAGAAGGCAAAAACCCCACTAATTTGCGGAGATAAATGCACCCCCATATTTATTTCACTGTTATTTATAACAGGCAGCAATTCAAAACTACCTAAGTATCCATCATCAGATGAATGGATAAAGAGTGTATAGTATATATACTCAATTGAATACTGCCCTCAAAAGATGAAATCCTGTTATTTGTGGTTGTAAGGATGGAATTAGAGGGTAATTATGCTTAGTGAAATAAGTCATAAGGTAAAAGTCCAATACCAGATGATCATTTGTGGAATATAAAGAAACAAAACAAAGGAACAGAGCAAACATAAACTAACTTTTGAATATTAACAAAAGAACTGAGATTACCACTAGGAAACAGGATTGGGAGTTGGGGGGCAAGTGGTGGTGGGGTCCAGTAGATAATGGTTAAGACATTTTGGCAAGTTGTTGGTGGGCAGGAAGTATCATCAAATATTTGAGGAATGGGAAAACCTGCATATATGGATTTATATTATTTTGTAAATCAATGTTGCCTCAATGAATATTAAATTTAAAAAATCCATTTGTTGATTGAAAAATTAAAAATGATAGTGGTGACTGACATCAGAGCTCTGGTGTTGGTATAGGAGTGATGTGACATATAATTTGACTCAAGTGGTAATCTACTCTTCTGAAACTTATATAATATTTTAAACTAATGAAACAGTAATTTGATAGTAAAGAAAGATAAAAAGAAAAGCCATCCATCAAACTATGATCCAAGGCATAGTTTGTAAATAAAGTCACAGCCTCATCAATGAAAAAAAATAGAGTGTCTGGATGGATCAAAGAGCAAGATCCATTGATATTATGCCTACAAAAACTCCTATCAGATCCATGACAAACATAGATTGAAAGTCAAATGTCACAGAAAAAATACATCAAAGTAATGAACATTAAAAGATTTGCAATACTAATATAAGACAAGAT
Source organism: Solenodon paradoxus (assembly GCA_004363575.1). Taxonomy (NCBI): domain Eukaryota; kingdom Metazoa; phylum Chordata; class Mammalia; order Eulipotyphla; family Solenodontidae; genus Solenodon; species Solenodon paradoxus. Next base: position 174,930 of record RJWH01002991.1, read on the forward strand.
AAACTTTCACCTACAAAGGGTAAAATGAGCCAAGGACAAACACTATACTATGGTTAAGGGGGTTATCCATCAGGAACAAGTAACTGTCATTAGCTTATATGGATGCAGTGCTGGGCCATCTAGATACATAAAACTAATACTGACAAAGCTAATGGGGAGCACTAATAGCAATAGAACAGTAGTAGAGGATTTCAATACCCCACTGACATCAATAGATAGATGGAACAGGCAGAAAATCAACAAAGATACAATCCCTAAATCTAGCAATAGATCACAGACATTTAACAGACATATACAGAGAGTTTTACAACACCATCAACAAAAAAAGAATATACATTCTTCTCAAGTATGTATAGAACATTTTAAGGATAGAATATACATTGGGGCACAATACAAGTGTCAGCATATTTAGCAACACTGAAAGTATAGAAAGAATCTTTACTGACAGCAAGAGGGTGAAATTGGAATTGAACCAGAAGAACAAAACTGCAAGAACCGCAAAGAATTGGAGATTAAATAACAGACTTCTGAACAACTTGTGGATCTTTAATAAAATTAAAGAGATAATTAGGACTCATGTAGAAATAAGTGAAAGTGAAGATACCAGCTACCGGAATATATGGGATGTGGTAAAAGTATTTCTGAGAGGAAAGATTATAAAGAACTGAAAAGAGAAGGACAACAAAAGCCAAAATGCAGTAGAGAGAAGGCAATAATACAAATTCGAGCAGAAACAAGTGACAATGAAAATATGAGGACCATTCAAAAAATCAATGAAGCCAAGCACAGTTTCTTTGAAATAATAAAGGAAAATGATACCAAAGCCAGACTCATGACGTAAAATGAGAGAAAACCCTGATGCCCAGAATAATAAATAAAAGGTGAGATTACAGCAGACATTGCAGAAATGCAAGGGATCATGTGCGCCTATATGCCAACAAGTTGGTGAATCCTAAAGAAAATGGACAGATGTCTAGAATCCATAAACTCCCCTAACTATATCATGAAGATATCAATAACTCGAACAGAACATTCACAGGAACAGAAATTGGAGCAGCAATAAAGTAACCCAAAAATATAAGAAACTTATATATAGGAACCTCTTTCTTATGCCTTCACTAGTGAATTCTACCAGACATTCAGAGAAAAGCTAGGAGCCATCCTCCTTAATTTCTTTCACAAAATCACAAAGGAGAGAAACTACCCAGTACATTCTGAGTCTAAGGTTACCCTAAACCCAAAACTAAAGAAAGCAGCACCAGAAAAGAATATTACAGACCAATATCACTGATGAAAATAGATGGAAAAACCTTAACACGATCCTGGCAAAACCAATTCAAAAACACGTTAGAAAATTATACACCCTGATCGAGTGGGATTTAACCCCAGGATGCAAAGATAGTTTGACACATGCAAATCAATCAAAGGAATACACCAAAAAAACCCAAAAAACAGTAAAATAAAATAAGAAATCATATCAATGGATAAAGAACAACTATTTAACATAATAAAATCAATACATGACAAACCCACAGGCTACATCATAATCAATGGCAAAAAATTGAACGCCTTTTCCCCGAGATAAGGTGCAAGATGAGGACGCCGACTCTAACCGCCACTACTGAGTATAGCTCTAGAATTCTTGACCAGAGTCATTAGGCAATAAAAGGACATTAAGGGAGCCTATATTGGAAATGATAAAATAAAACCATAATTATTTGCAGATCACATGAGCACATGACCTGAAACATGCCAGAGAATCAACCAACAAAAAATAAATGAAAACTGCCAAGTGGCAGGATATATAATCAATGCAAATAATGGAGTAGCATGTCTATAGGCAAACAATGAAGTAGAAGAAAATGAAATTAAGAAAGAAATCACATTCCCCATAATGCCAAAAAGATAGAATAACTAGAATAAATGTAACAAAGGATGTGAATGAACTCTACAATGTGAACCACAAGAATGTTACAAAGGAAATATAAGAAGACAGAGAATGAAGAACATTCGTGTGCATGGATTGGGAGAATTAGCATAGTAAAAAATGGCCATCCCTCCCAAAGCAATATAAAGATTTAATGCAATCCCCACAAAAATCCAAGGGACATTCTTTAAGGAAACAGAACAAACAGAGCATGTCATATATACTGGCTGGAATTTTTTGTAGCTGAAAATAATATGCAACTGTCTCCACTGTAACAACTTGGATGGGAATGTAGGGGATCATGTTTAGTAAAATCAGCAAGAAAGAAAAAGCAAAGTACAGGATGGTTTCACTCACAGGTGGAATATAGTGAAACAAAATAAATGGATAAATAAACCTCAAAAAAATTCAGGTGACACAAGACGGTGGTTACCAGGAAGGTGGGAGGAAGGGTGGTGGTGGTGATGTTCACTGGGACTCTGGTGGTGTGTGTGGTATGATATACTCGCAGACTGACATGTGATTTCAATATCCTGAAATACATATAGTAATGCAAAGAAAAGGTATAATAAAGCTATTATTAAAAATGAAGTGATTACTGATGTAGTTGTGCTATTAGCTACCATATTAGTTACTCTTTTCTACTTGTTTTTATTCTTTATCCTTATATGGTTTTCCACACATTTTCTGCATTTTATTGTTTCAATTGAGTATTTTATAGAATTCCTATTTATCTCCTTTCTTTGCATGCCAAATATACTTCTTATTCCACAAAAATATTTAGTAGTTGGCATACAGTTTGCAATATGCGTTTTTAATTAACCCTTAGTCCACTCTTGACTAAAACCATTCTACTTCAGGTAGTTTACAACATCTTAAAATAATGAAAGGTTTTCAATTCCTCCTAGTGTATGTATGTATGTATGTATATATATATATATATATATATATATATATATATGTGTGTGTGTGTGTGTGTGTGTATGCATATTCAATAAACTAAACACTCAATATAAATATATCATTGATATTTTCAACAGTTTTTGAGCTGTTATATTACCAAGTTAAGTATGTAAAAGATGCAATCTTTCATTTTACCTGTCCTTGTTCATTCTCCAATGCTCTAACTCTCATTATGTAGACATCAGTTTCCAAAGTGTATCATTTTCATCCTCTCTGAGGGATTTTTTATAACAGTTAATGCTTGCCAGTTTTATTGGCAGCAAGCTTTTCCTCGATTTTTGTTTTTCCGAGAGATTATTTCTCCTCACTTAAAGATAGTTCCACAGGATGTAATAATTTAAGCTGATTTTTTCTTTTAATAGATTAAATAATTCACTGCATTCTCTTCTTGCTTGTGTGGTTTCTTTGGAGAAACTGGATGTTGCCCTTATCTTTACTCCTGCATAGGGTAGGTTTTTCCCACTTCCCTAAGAACCTGGGGCTTCTTTCCAGATCTTTTCTTTATTTTTGATTTTCTGAAGTTTGCATATGATATTCCTGCCTGGGTGAAATTCTCTCAGATGATTGGATCTGTGCTTTGACATCTGCATTAGCTTGGAGGAAATCTCAGGCATTTTTGCTTCAAATTTGCCTTCTGTTCTTTTCTCTTTAAAATCATTCTTGTGTTCCCATTATGCATATGACTTAACTTCTGTAGATGTCCCATCTATTTCTTAGATATCATGATGCTATGGAGCTTGGGGATTCTTATTCTGCTTCTTTTTTAGTTTTAGAAATATCTATTGTTATAACCTCCCATTCGATGATTTTTCCCTGAACTGTATCCAGTCAGCTAATGTGCTCACCAAAGATATTCTTCATTTCTCATACAGCATTGTTGATCCCTAGGATCATTTTTGATACTTTCTTAAAGTTTCTGTGTTTCTGATCACAATAGCCATATGGTGTTGTGTATTTTCTATGCTTTCCATTAAAACCCTTAGTGTTTTTTTTTATCACGGTTTTCTTTTTTGTTGTTAATACAGTCTGATAGCTCCATTTTAGCTAGCTGACTCCATTGAGTCAGCTTTATTGTAGCTGACTCTCATTCTGATGCTTGTTCAGTATGTTCACAGTGAATTTTTTCTGTTTAGCTTGGCTTGCAATGTTTTTATGAACAGGTGGACATGATATACTGGATAAAAGGAACTATTTTAAGTAAGCTTTACATGACATGGTGGTAGATGTTCTGAGGTTGGACCATGAAATTAACCAGTGCTTCTCAGTCACCCCTCTCCTTAGGTGGAACAGAATGGGACTGGAGTTGGTTATTTCCCCTTCCTCACACGTTAGCTTTGATAAAATGCCAACAGGGTACAATAGTTAAAATCATTTCTCCTGGAGTAGACCTTGTTTAGGAGAACAGTCAGCTCTGGTGCATTTCAAAATGGTTCTCTTGCTTCTCTCTCTCTGCTAAAGCATGAGGTTCCCTTTAATATTCACTGCGAGAGACTGATAGATAAAATTCACAAAAGCGTGGGGACCTCCTCATGATTGAGCACCTATTGAGCTTTCTAACTCTCAAATTTGTTCAGATGGAGCCTCCAGGAATTCATGGGTTAGATGTTAGGTTTTCATACCCCAGCACTGGCTCAGTCCAAAGTTTCTGCCTGTGGGATTATGTTCTGGTATGTTGTGGTTTCTTGTATCTACCTATTTCCTCACCTTTGGAGGCAGTCATACCTGTGACTTCACTTCCCTGATGAATCTAAAAAGAGTTGTTAATGTGTCTGGGATGTTGTCTTCTAAACTCCTTACATGTTGAAGTCAAAAACAAATTTTCGTTTCAAAGATTTTAAGCCTTTTTATTCATTTGTTTGCTTTAATAGAAACTTAAATAGCATTTAATGTGACCAAATTTGAACATAATAGAATAAGATGATTGCCATGATATTTGCATTCTTTGTGTTAAGTACAGGCCTGTCCTGTTAAAATATTTGCAGTTGGGCTAAGACTCACATTATCAAAATGTCAAATGGCATAATTCAAAGCCAGTCATGTTCCTGTTTTTGTTTGTGTTTCACACATGTATGATGCACACGGGAAGAATCCCTTTTAAATTTTTTGCGCTGGTCTTTTCAGGATCAGTCTTCCTTTTCTCCTTATACAGAAGAACAGGAATCATATTTTATTTATTTTAAATAGCAAGAAATTCACATTTGTGCATCCATCATGCACAAATCTTATAATGACTTTCACAGTCACACATAGGAAATATGCAGGCCTTCTCGTATTAAACCACTTTCATGTGCATGAAGTGAGTGGTTGTGTGTGTGTGCTTTGAACCTTTACATAAATGGCATATAGATGAATGGAAATGTTATGGATGTGTATCAATACTACACAATTCTATAAAATACTAAGCACCCTATTTTTCTGTAGTTCATGTGTAAACATTGAACATAGGCAATAAGAAGGGGACTTAGACTGGCTCAGATTTTGATTACCTGATTATTCATTTTAAAACAGATACATAAGGTCAATAGATGTAGCTAATTACCAAAACAATATCGGTTGCCTTAAACTATTTAGCATTAGTATAAGTCAGTATTTGATTAACAGAATTTCTTGTAAGTTGAGTTAGATGGAAAACCAAATGTGCATGTTGCCTTTACTTGACCTGAGAGATGGATATGGCACACAAGTCAAATAACATGACCTGTGTCAATTGTCCTGAAATCAGCCAACAGTTGCATAACATCACCTAAGTATAAACTGGTAATTGTCTATGGCATGGAGGCTCTGTGAAGAAGATAAAATAATTTATTTATATATTTATCTAGAATTGCTTTCCCAAGAGGAATTTTTGGATTTGACCTATAAAAATAATCTTCAAGCATGTATTTTATGGTGTATTTTTTCAATTGTAGAGGTATAAAGCAAAGAAGACATATAAAGCACCGAGAAAGTGATTCAACTGAAGTATAAAAATAGGTCATCTACTGCTAAGAAAAATGTCTTCTAAAATTAAACCTTTCTAAGAACTTTATCAGGAATATTTTCCTTTTTTGTAACACCTCTCCATACCCTTCACCCTTGTACAAATAAGCTTAGTATTCTTCGTTATCAACCTTGAAGTTTATTGGGTAGGAAAGCTTTCTAAAATTTTTCTATGGTGTGTAATCAATAATACTGAAGTCAATATAATGCTCTTTAATTTTCAACTGCAATTGTATTTTGCAGTAGTCAAGTTATACATCAACCCTAGACAGGGAGGCGAAACCACATTCTGTTAACGCAAGATTTGTACTTAGTAACTGTCCGGTTGTATTTTCCCTTCCCCCTTTAAAGATGGTAAAACATAGGTTAATGTGTGCCATTTACAGATGATAGCTTTGGCACAGAGCAGTGCAGTGCCTTTGAATAGTCTATTACAAAGAATATCAGACAATAAAGTAGGAGAGATGGGATTTGTATCCCAGGTCTATCACTATCTAGCTATGTGACTTGAACAAGTCTGTTTATTTGTTTGAGCCTCAGTTTCTTCATTAGGACTACTGAATCTGCCAAGTTCTTCAAAAAGCAATAGTGAGGAGGCTGACTTCCGCATGGCGATTCCATAGGATGCACTTTCGGGTTGCTCCCCACAGACATGGAAAAACAAAAACGAAAACAAACAAACAAAAATCACTGTTTTCCCTGAGAAAAACCCCAAGAAACAAAACGGCACTTCAGCTGGTGACAGATCGACCGACGACTAATCGTGGGTAAGGGTGCCCGGCGGGGTTCTGAGCTAAGCCACAGATTTGGATTTGGGATGGAGCTCGAGAATCTCCAGACGCGTATTGGGGTGGAGGTTAGGGATTTGGGGACCAGCTTCGGAGGCAGCGAGAGGTGGGCCCTGTGGGGCTGAGATGCGGAGCCACAGAGGACCAACTTGGGAGGGGGTGAAAGGAGAGCCAGCACACCGGGAGCTGAGCTGGAGCCCACGCGGTGAATTTGTGATGGGTGCAGCCACAACCAGAAATCAGCCAAAGAGCTCAAACCCTTCCCAAAACCATTTCACACCAGAGACTGGGGTCCATGGAGCGGAAATCCTGCCCACATATCTGCCCAGTGGAAATCCCACCCATCAGATATGCCACGCCCCCTGGATTGCACTACCCTCCAGCACCACCTTGTGGGTAGAGGCGAAACTGCAGCCTGATGACCAATTCTGGACAAACCAACCTACACAACGCCAGGGAAACCAAGCCCTTAGAAATATAAACAGAATACCAAATATAAACAGAATACCAAATAGAGCAAAGGCACAGAGAAATAGACGTGAGATGATGGATCCAATCCAACACCCAGGGGGAAATCTGAATACAGCAGACATATGTAAATTACCTGAAGAGGCATTTAGGGTAATAGTGATTAACATGCTCTTGAGAATCCAGAAATCATAGAGGCAGTAAAGGAGAACGTCAGGAAGCAAAGAGAAGAATTAAAACCAGATATCGAACAGGTAAGAGACACGATGGCTAAATTAAAGAACTCAACAATAGGATGGATGAAGCTTCCAACAGAATCGGTGATCTGGAAGACAGCACAGAGGAGCTCAATCAAGCAAACCAGCAAAGAGATAAAAAATTCAAAGAATCCAGACAGCATTTGAGACCTCTCTGAAAGCATCAAAAGGAACAACATTCGCATCAGAGGGGTCAAAATGTCAAAAGTCCAAGATAAAGAAAGGCTATTAAAAGCAGTCAGAGAAAAATGTGTCACATACAGAGGAGCCCTCATAAGATTGTCAGAGGCCTTCTCAAATGAAACTCTACCGGCCAGAAGGAAATGGCATAATATATTCAAAGTGCTGAAAGAAAAGGATTCTTGACTTCGGATACCATATCCGGCAAGATTATCATTCAGAACTGAGGGAATGATAAAAACCTAAAATGCAAAAGTTAAAGTGTAGAAGAGAGGAAGCCGCACACCAGTTTCTAGCCACCGAGGACCAACGGTGGCCACCCAGCCACCAGGCGCCTGACAGTCTAGACTGGCTGGGAGCTACTGACTAGATGAAAAGGACCCCTTTCTGAGAATGAAACCCTATGTGCATTTTACAATTATGTGAATCCTGTGTGTTATCCATGTGAGGAATTCACAAATTAATACCTGAATTCCTGGTTTGTAATTCCTGTTCTAATTCACACCTCCCCCTCTCCCTCACCAATAAAAGTGTATCCCAAAAGTATAATAAAGCTATCTTCACTGCTTCTAAAAGAGCACCGTCTGGATTTGTTGGTTAAGAGAGAGCGAGCACTATTACAAAAGGAGTTCATCACCACAAAACCAGCTTTGCCAAAAATATTAAAGGATGCTCTATTAAAGCATAAAGAAATCACACAGAAAAACAGTATGACAGCAAATATTAAAAGTGGGGAGGAAGAGAAGAGAACAAAATGTGGATAGTTAGAAAGAGTGGAAGACTAATATACTTTCAAATAAGATTAGGCAGTGAACATAGAACTGTGAATACTAACTTCAGGGTAACCGCAAAACACATCCTCAGGGAGAAAACGAAGAAGGAAACAAAAGGTGAAATCAATCAAAAATAACTGCACCCATCCAACCTAAAAAGAGAAGGAGAACCAAGTCATCATCTGGAGCAACATATGAAAGACAAATTATAAAATGACACTAAGCAGCCGTACATCAATAATACTAAACATTAATGGACTGAAATCACCAAACGACACAGTGTGGCTGAATGGATTAAAAAGCATAACCCAACCTTCTGCTGCATTCAGCAAATCCACCTTCTTCCCAAAGATAAGCAAAGGCCCAAAGTCAATGACTGGATGACAATCCTACAGTCGAATGGCAACCACAGAAGAGCAGAAACAGCTATATTCATAACAAAATAGAGAGATGGACACTACATAATGATTAAAGGATTGATCCAGCAGGAAGACATAACGTTTATTAACATATGAGCACCAAATGAAGGAGCATCAAAATGTACCAAGCAAGTATTATTAGACCTGTAGAGAGACATTGTCAGCAACACAATAATAGTGGAGGACTTCAACACCAAACTTACAACAGTGTATAGACCAACCAGACAGAAAATTAACAGGGAAACAGCCACTTTAAATGACCATCTGGAACAGAGAGATCTAATAGACATATACCGATCACTTCACCCAATGGCTACAGATTCCACTTTCTTCTCAAGCGCTCATGGGACATTGTCAAGGATAGATCATATGCTGGGACACAAAACATCTTTCAATTAATTTATAAAGATTGAAGTCATTTCAAGCATCTTATCTGACCACAATGGCCTAAAACTAGAAATCAACCACAAAAAGAAAGCTGGAGGACCCCAAACCAATTGGAAACTCAACAATATGCTCTTGAAGGACCCTTGGATAAAAGAGGAAATCAAAGAGGAACTTAAAAAATACTTAGAGACAAATGAGAATGAGGATGCAAGCTACCAGAATCTATGGGGTGCAGCAAAAGCAATACTAAGGGGAAAGTTCATTGCAATCCAGGCCTATCTCAAGTAACAAGAAAAATCACAAGTAAACAACTTAACTTTACACTTAAAACAACTAGAGAAAGAAGAACAATTAAAGCCGAAAATAAACAGAAGACAGGAATTAATCAAAATTCAAGCAGAAATGAACAGAATAGAAAACAAAAAGACAATCCAGAAGATCAATGAAAACAAAACTTGGTTCTTTGAAAAAATAAACAGAATTGGCAAGACATTGGCTAGACTCACAAAAAAAGGGAGAAAATTCTCATAACTAGAATCATAAATGAAAGGGCAGAAGTTACAACAGATACCACAGAAATTCAAAACATCATAAGGGACTACTATGAACAACTCTGCGCCACCAGATTGGACAACCTTGAGGACATGGAAAGATTTCTAGAAAGCTATAGTCCACCGAGACTGAACCCAGAAGAACTGGAAAACCTGAATAGAAGAATTAGAAGCAAAGAAATTGAAGAAGTAGTCAAGGGCCTCCCCGCAAATAAAAACCCACAACCAGATGGCTTCTCCAATGAGTTCTACCAAACCTTCAGAGAATAATTAGCATCTTTTCTTCTCAAACCCTTCCGAAATACTGAAGAACAGGGAACTCTCCCAAATGCTTTTTTATGAGGCTAACATTACACTGATACCAAAAGTTGACAGAGATGTCACCAAGAAAGAAAATTGCAGACTGATATCTCTAATGAACATAGATGCAAAAATCATCAACAAAATATTAGCAATCAGAATTCAACAATGCATTAAAAAGATCATCCACCATGATCAAGTGGGATTCATCCCAGGGATGCAACGATGCTTTAACATATGTAAACCGATAGTTTCATACATCATATCAACAAGTGCAAAGAGAAAAGCCACATGATCATATCAATAGATGTAGACAAAATTTTTGACAAGATCCAACACCCATTTATGATAAAAACCCTCCATAAAATGGGAATGGAAGGGTCAGACCTCAACATAATGAAGGCCATATATGAAAACCCCACAGTCAACATCATAGTCAGTGTTGAAAGCATTTT